>JASJFT010000145.1:0-10962 GCA_030770425.1 Darksidea phi
CCCCCCCCCCCCCCCCCCCCCCCCCCCCCCCCCCCCCCCCCCCCCCCCCCCCCCCCCCCCCCCCCCCCCCCCCCCTGTGGGGGGATACGGGAGGAAGGGCTGTCGATGATAGGCCCCGCTCTAAAGCAGGTGAACGATAAGCACCCATCAAGCGCAGTACGAAAATATGCTGGCTTGAGTGTGTTGAAACCACCCTGTCTTGGTGGACCGAGACCGGACTTCACCGGCTTGGTGAATATGAGTAACCATGTGCGATGATGAACAGCATCTAACTTCCACCAAGGGGAATGTAGCCTAGGTATTCCAAGGACCTCCCATAGCTGAAGGCCATTCGGTCTTGGCCACGGATGGAACTTCGGGTTGGTCCGGTAGGTCGTCACCGACAAAGCTTGTAGTTTACAAGCTTGGTGCCTTTGTGGCTGGTGGGAAGATCAGTCCAAATTTAGTCGACAACGAGGGTGGTGCTGAGCGGGGTCTCCTCGTTGCAGTCACTGTGCTTCGGGGGTCTGCCGGAGAACGACCTTAGTCATTCAGGCATCGAGGCATGCGGGACAGGAGTAACCTCTCACTCCACATTGGCAGGCTAGTAGACGGAAACATTGCTGATGCGTACAGCTCAGCTGGCAGCCGTTAACATTCTTCTCCCTGCGTTACAAGAATGTTCGCTACCTCGTACTCTTATTAAGCCCATATTCCCAATTGGTGTTAGCGGCCGTCGCATCCTTGCACTTGCATGTAAGCGCAGCTTGTGCCGGCCCTTTCACGCAATATTACTACTCGACCAGAGCAACGGCGGTTTTTCATTGGCGTGTGCGTCATTCATCGATCCGTAAGGCAGACTCTGCATTGAGCAGCCGTATCAACGGCCGCTCCGCAGGTGTGCAATTTGCACACTTATCTCACGTGGCGTCATTCTATAGTCGGAAGACACCAGCCACGCTCAGCTGGGTGGTAGACTTTGTATAACAAGGTGCATTTGGCTTGGACGGCAATGTATCAACCCAGTTACTCAAAGTCGAAACAATGCTTCAGCTGCAGCACCTTGGAAATGACTTGGACACGTCGGTCCGCAGAAGCTCGAGACCGGAGTAGGCTATTGTGGGGGGTACTAGAGTTCGAGGTTGATTTTGTCGGTCGCTAGGCGTAGACGAGAGTCGTGGCACTAGTTTAGCGCAGTAGTCTCCTCGGGGCCTGCAGGGCAAGAGCCAGGTCAGGCGTTCTTGGTCTGCAGCTATGCAAGTCCAAAGATAATATCGGAAACAGAGTTGACGCAAAGTCGGCCTCCAATCCGCCCTGTCGCGTTTGCCGGCTCATACATATGCCGGGAAGCGGAGTGACTTTCCTAACCAAAACCTGAACAGCGATTAGCGGAATGTCATTGAAAGGATGCTTGTTTTACATTGTGGCTCGCCGTGAACGCACTCTTCTCTCTTGAGGTTCGATGAAGCCCGATGTTTAACGGAGACCTTGGCTGCTCCCAGGTGCCGACACGTTTGGAGCCCGGTGAAAACAGCGCACGGGTTCCACACCTTGCTCTGCTCCGCGGGCTGGAAGAATCAAAAGTTCTCGTCTGAACTGTTTTAGGGCGCTGCGAGCTAAAGATGCTATGAATGGAAAGAAGGCAAGAAGTTGAGAGGATGAAGGAGCTATTGCCTAACGACGGAGTTGCACGTGACCAAGTTTGCTGCTGATTGGCCGAGATTTATTGGACTCGATTGTCAAGGCAACCGGACTGAACGTCGAATGTTTAACAAAGTTTGACTCATGAGTTCACCTTGAATATCGTGAAGTCTGGCACAAAGGAAAAAAACACATTCTATGAGGTAGTCTTGATAATCACGCGACCATGGAGTATAGTTGACAGAGTGACTTGCGAAACAACCCATTCGTGACCTGCGCGCCCCTGCCCCTCCCACTGCAGCGAGCAAAGTTTAGTGATAGTAGGAAGAATAGGAATACATGCAGAAACGCCATGGGAGAGAGCTCGTGGCATCGAAATCCGGCAGAAGCCTCCATCGTCCACGCATTCAACCAAACAACACGCTTTCCATACATTCAATCTTTTGAGACTCCGTTATGCTCATGGCATGGAGCAGCTGTGTGGCAAGCACGTTGTATGCGGTGCTATGTTGCTCTCGCCAATGGGTCGACGCCATCAGACTCCTGCTTGCTAGGATCATTCCGCCTCATGATGCCTTCCACAGGCCCCAGTAGTCGCTGGAAGCCATTCTTTCCAAGTGTCGCGACTTTCACCTCGGTGGTGCTGACAACGGAGGCGGCGCGAGGCGCATCGTTGAGCAAGGCCAACTCGCCAAAGTAATCACCCTTCTTGTACCTGTTGACCGGCTTGTCGATGCCGCGCTTGAAGACTTCGGCTTCTCCGCTCTCCAGGATATAAAAGGACTCACCAACATCTCCCTCTTTAATGATGGTGGTGCCGGCAGGATACTTCTTTGTCTCGAGAGCGTCGGCGATCTTTGAGCGCTCGTACGGCGTCAAGGAAGAAAGAAGCGGGACTTCCTCCAGGAAGCCCTCGTACATGCGGCGCCGCTGGAAGGCGCTGTCCATGAGGATGCGGCGGAAGGTCACGCGGTCTAGGGCCCAGAGGGTGGACTGTTCGGCCGAGATGACGGTGGCAGCGCGGGGGGCGTTGTACATCAGGGCCAGCTCACCGAAGGAGCCACCAGGGCCTACGGAGCCGACTTTTGCACCAAGGCCGTCCGGGCCCGTCTCCAGCTTGCCCGACTTGTTGACGTGGATGTCAAACGAGCCCTTTTCGACCACGTAGAAGTAGTCGCCCACATCGCCCTGCGAAATTACCTTGATCCCCTTTGTCGGTATGGGCTTCTCCTGCAGGGCGCCGAGGACCTGTGCGGACTGCTCGTCGTCGAGGTGGGAGAAGAGGAAGTTGCCCGAGACGGCAGCTTTCAGACGCGCCTGCTGCTCCTCTGTTTTGTGGTGGAAGGGCGGGGTCCAGTTGTCGTTGGCGGACGAGGCGGGGTTGAGCGACTCGGCGGACACGGAGGTGCGTCTGTTCAGATTGTAGTTGCTGGGAAAGGTCTGCGGGTCTGCGGGGCTCGAGGACGGCGGCTGCGAGCGGTTCGCCTTGGTCGAGGCGGCGAAGCCTGCAAAGTTGCCAAAGGTGTCCTCGCCCGCGGCGGTGGGCTGGGCGGTGTCCATGACGTTGGGTGCGAATGAGGCGGCGGTGGGGGAGGCAATGTTGTCGTTCTCTTCCTCCTCGTCAATATGGCGCATGTGCCCGCTGGGTGGGGAGGAGCCAAAGGGATTGCTGCCGGGAAAGGTGCTTTCGGCCTGGCCACGCTTCAGGCTGGAATGCTGGGGCGAGAGCAGGAATTCGGCGCGCTGGGATTCGAGGCGGCGCAGGAAGAAGTTGGCGCAGAACTGGAGCACGTCGCGCGGGTTCTGGTTCAGGACTTCGCGATTGAGGGCGGAGATTTCATTGAGGTAGTCGGAAGGAAGCGACATGGAGAGGTGTGGTGCGGGGGTTGGCCGCCCGCAGCTCTTTGACCAAGGGCGCAGGGATGATGCAGTTTGGTTGTGCAACAAGCGAGCAGAGGGCGGCGCGGAGGGGACGGACAGTGCAGAGTCAGAGATGCGGTACGGGTATGCGAGCTGCGGGCTGCGAGCAATGTGTCAGAGTCCACCGCGCGGAGGAGATGGGCTGGCAGAGGGGTTGGAGGGGGGAGGTTTGCTTGCTGCACGGCCAGGCTGCGGCGAAGGTGCAGTTGGCTGGCGCAAGCTCGCTGGGAGAATGCGGGTACGACAACGTGGAGTGCGAGGCAGCTTCTTCTGTGGGGGTTTTATTCTTCCAGAACACGTCTAGAGCTCTCGTGGAAGCAGCAGGCGCCCACGATGTGCGAGTGAGGCTGGACGGAGCGACGGCAGCCACGCTTCGGCCATTGGCTCGCCGTTCGCCTGTCGCCTGTCTCCCCCAGGCACCTGGGGACAAACCTCGCTGAGGGCCGAGGGCTGGGGAGGCCGACAGCACGCCGCATGCCAGCCTGCAACACGCCTTCTCTGTGTTAGCTCCCGCGCGCCGAAGCTTCAGTGTTCTGCATGGCCGCGATGTCAAACCTTAGCTCAGCGGGGACGGGGGAGCGGGGGGGGGAGGTCTCTCCATCAGTCCGCCTGCGGAATGACGTCAAGCAAGAGGTGCGCGCTTCACACCCATCCGCGCAGAGCGCTCGACGCCTCGACGAGGCTGGCCGGCCGCCTGCGCTCGCGTGACAGGCCGCGCTCCCTAGCCATGGCCGACTGCTCAGGCCTCAGCCGCCAGGCCAGCATCGCCTGGCTGGCTGCGCGTGGGGAGTGCGGGTGCAGGGACCTTCCTTTCTGCGCGTGCAATGGCGACGTCCACAGACTGGCGGGGAAATATGGGCACTGCCATCAGACGAACAGACGCCGAGGGCCCGCCAGAGACGGAGACCAGACGAGGACGCGAGGGAGGCGGTCTGGATGGCGAGTCTCGCGCTGCGCAGGGGCAACAGGTGAATGCCGCCCGCGCCCACCGGCGGCTGATTCGTCAATGGGGCAAACGGCGATGACGCCATACCCTGCAACAGTACAGCTCCCCCAAAGCTGCCATCGAAGACTCGAAGACTCGAAGACACCAGCGAGGAGCCGGGGCGCGCTCAAGGCCACCGACCGCTACAATGACGTCGAGCGGGCGAGGTGCGCCGCTGCAGAGAATGGCCGCCAGCACGGGATAGCGCCGAAGAAAGCAGAAAAGATGGGCTCAGCGCATGGAAACTGCCCGCGAACGATGGAGGCGCCAAGGCCGAGCCGGGCTTAACGCTAGGAGACCCGTCTGTCAAGCTGCCAATTCTGCAACCTCCTGCACTGCACCCTCTGTCCTATACCCACTGCGCGCGCATCGTGTTCGCAGAGCCTCCGTCGCACCGCTGACGCCCGCTGCACCCCTTATCGCCCTGCTCTGACCGAGCTCGTGCGCCTCTCCACGCAATCCCCACCGCTCCGCCGCGCTCCTGATCCAGGCCGCACCACCACCTCCATTGCCAGAGACACCCGTCTCACCTTTTAATCTCAGTGCCCTCCGCCGATTGCGCTTCCCCGCTCATTCATTCGAGGATGGGGCACTACACATTCACATGGTATGTAGCCTACCGCTGCGCAACCGCTTCGACTAACCCTGCCCAGGGAACACGCCGCCAGCGAGGTCTACGTTACGGGCGACTTCGATGAATGGAAGAAGACCGTGAAGCTGGAAAACGAGGACGGCATCTTCAAGAAGACCGTCGAGCTACCGAAAGAAAAGCACCAGTACAAGGTGGGTGCCTTCTGCAGCCTGCGCGTGCCGCAGCGCCGCGAATCTGGCTGACATGGCGTCTGTGTAGTTTGTCGTTGATGGGAACTGGGTTACCAACGAGTCTGCGCCAAAAGAAGCCGATGCCGCCGGCAACTACAACAATGTCCTGACTCCCGATGACATCAAAGACCCAGTCAGCACGCTGTCCTCGGCCGCCCCGCAGTCCACCACTGCTGCTCTCGCCGGCGCCGTGCCAAAGGAAGATGCGGCGTCCAAGTCGGACGACTCTGTTCCAGGCGCCTTCCCTCTGACTCCCCCGGCCGAGACTCCCTCCAGCGAGCCACAAGCCTTTTCCATCAATCCAATCCCGGCCACAGAGGGCCCAGGCAACCCGATCCAGCTCGCCCCCGGCGAGAAGGTGCCCGATCCGTCTACACTCACAAGCAACACGATTGAGTCCACGGTCAGGCATGAGCAAGAGCCGGAGGAAGCAAAGGTCAGCGTTTCCCCGCTGCCCGCTAGTGCAGGCCCGGGCAACCCAATCCACCTTGCGCCAGGGGAGAAGGTGCCCGACCCCAGCACCTTTACCTCCAACACCATCTCGAGCACGGTGAAGACCGACCCTGAGTCGTACGAGAAGTCCAGTGGTCTGCCTCCTCAGCTCGGCCCGGTCGTCACGCCAGAGGCCGAGAGGGATGCCAAAGGCGGTATGTTTGGTCTACCCTCCACTGCGGGCGGCCTCATTCCCGAGTCAAGTCTTCCCATGGAGTCTGATGCTAAGACGGAACAAGATCCCGGCTTCACGATCCAGTCAGCTGCACCCACCAGCACGACGGCTGCACTCGCCGGCCAGGTCCCCAAAGAGCCGAGGAGCGTCCCCGAGACGGTAACGGAAAGCCAGAAGGACGCTGGCTTCGCACCTGAGGCTTCCGCCAACCCCGAAGCTGTACAAGAAAAGAAGGAGGTCGAACAGGAGCTAAAGGAGAAGGTGCCTGAGGAGCCTCCGACGACAGAGAGTTCCGTCGTTGGGCAGGCCAGTGCCGCCGCTGGTGCGGGAGCTACGGCTGCCGCCGGTGCTTTCGCAGCCGCGACATACGCTGCCAAGGAGAAGGCTGCTCAGGCCGTTGGTTTGAATGGGCAGGCCACTGCTAGCGACGTGCCTGAGGTTGTCGCTGAGAGCCAGAAGGAAGCGCACGCTAGCCCCGAGGCATCCGCTAATCCCGAAGCTGTGGAAGAGAAGAGAGAGGTCGAGTCTGAACTGCTCAAGGAGGTCAACAAGGTAGACGAGACTGGAGAGCCAGCCCCGGCTATCACCGCCACCAAGTCTGTCGGCTTGAACGGCCAACCTACCGCTAGCGAGGTGCCCGAGGTGGTCGCTGAGAGTCAGAAGGAAGCGCACGCTAGCCCCGAGGCCTCTGCCAATCCCGAAGCAGTGGAAGAGAAGAAGGAGGTCGAGTCCGAACTGCTCAAGGAGGTCAAAAAGGTCGAGCAGGCTGGAGAACCCGCGCCAACCGTGACTGCCGCCACTGCTGAGACAGCGCCAGGCCCCTCCGAGGAAGCGCCGATCGATTCAAAGCCTTCGGAGGCGTCCAGCGCGCCAGATGGTCTCAACGCGCCCGCCTCGAAACCTGCCGTCCCAGAAACTGCCCAGCCTGTCATTGATTCTCGGGACGTCTCTCCCATGTCAAAGCAGCCCACGACCCAGCAGACGCAGCCTACAGTCACCACTGGAGTAGAGTCCTCCACGACCGAAGCCAAGACCACACCGGAAACTCCAAAGAAGGATGATGCTGCCCCGGAGTCGGCCAAGGCAACGCCCGAAAGCGTGGCTTCTGGCGCCACAGACAAGAAGAAGAAGAGGCGCTCCTTTTTCGGCAAGCTCAAGGAGAAGTTCTCGAACAAGTAGTTGTTGTCTCTACGTCATGTGGGCATCCTGCGAGTGGCCCTCTCACCTGTTCATGTTCACGGAGTTGGTCTTCTGGCCTATACCACTGCCTTTTCTGTTTGCTGTGCGATTCACCCATCTTTCGTAATCTGTCCGTTCTGCGATGCATACCTACTATAGCATGGGGTTCGCTCGATTGAGATTGTACTTCGGGATGTCTTCTTGGCATGTGCTGGTGTCTTTCTCAGGAGGATGGCATGTAGTGGGGCTATAGCTATCTAATTCACTAATTAAGCACGCGTTTGAACGAGTTGTTTGCATTATTACGCTACTGTCCTATGTTCTGCTCCCTGTCTCTAGTGATAGCCGTGCGAATCATGAGACGGCCCGTTGAGTATGTTTGCTTCTACCAGTTGGTCTCGCACAATGCCTGAGCATGCATGGCCGCCTGATATTCCTCTGATATATAGTCGGCTCACAATGTCCAACTCTCGCAGCGCACAATAACCAACCCCCGAACGATGTTCAGTTACAGTCCCCTTACATGCGCACAATCTCACCGTCGCCATCTCTACAAATAAGGTTTCTTGGTCGTCTTCGCTCTTCTTTCTACAACAAAACTATACACAGCGGCGTGCACGCAATAGCTCACAGAAATTGACAGCTCCAATCGTCGCTATAATGTCGTCACCTTCACAATCAAAGCGGGGCTCCGGTGTCAAAAGCCTCATCGCAGAAATCGATGCCTATCTCGCCCACCAAACAGAGCGCAGCCCCCTTGGCCGTCGCCACTCCACGAGCACCATATTTGTCGACCACGACGAAAAAGGCGATATGCGCATTTCATACCGAAATAGCGACCAAAGTCCAGGACAGACTACTCACATTGCCCCCCTCGTCGTCGCACAAGACATGCATGTCCGTTACGATCGAAGCGCCGCAACAGAAGGCCAGCCTAGCATGTATGTTGAAGGGTTTGATTGCGAGACGCAGTTTGAATTCGATTACGACGGCGCAACCCTGCATCTCCATAGAAAATCGTCGCGGGCGAGCTCACAGCACTCTGGTTACTATAGCCTCGATGCCGAGGTGTATTCGCCCAATGCGCCTCTCTTCGTGCAAGATGAAGGTACTCATTTGATACCCGGTAAAGAATGTAAGAAGCGTAGCAAGTTGGCTAGTTTTATCCAGAGGACTTTGAAGAAGATGGAGGGATTGGGCCTTATGAATAGGTTTAGGGTTGAGAGGTATAGGGTTAGGCAGCAGTTGAAGCAGCAGTTTAAGAGGAGATCGACAGGGCGAGTTAGGCTGGGCCACCTGCGATAGAGATTCTGGCGCGGTGGGTGGACGAGGTGACGTATTTTTTAATGTTGCCTTCATGCTTCTTGCTCGCCACACGAAGGGAATGTGCTGGCTTGATCGTAGAGGGAAGACGGAAGAAAGCAAATTTCCTACTCCGCGGGCGGAGTCGGGCACTGGCTTCTCTCCCTTCCCCCCCCCCCTTCTACGATCAGCTGAAAGATTGCCTAGCCACACAATGGGACCCAGGAGATACATACACAGCCCACCTACTCCAACCACCGCAGAGGCTACCGCATATACCGATAAGTATAGTAAGTTACACCATGCGCCGCTACCCAGAAAGCACAGCTATTGGGCTCCAGCCCGATCCAAGACACCCTACAGTACCAACGCCACCCGAACCACTGGGCTTCATCTTGTGCAGGATCCTGCATCTGAAGCGCTGTACGTCGAAACGCAACGCCCAGATAGCCGAATGGCTAGGTCATCGAAGTATCACGCAATGCTTACTCACAACGCACATGTAGGGCTGGAACAGCGGGCGCGGGCGTAGAGCCGTCAGCCTCACGTGTACACCAAACCCGTCACGCTTTCCCGACGGAGTGTTTAATCCTTCGTCGAGCGAAAAAGACGCTTGTCCCATCGATCAGCGAATTAGCCCCCGCGTCTGATAATCACTCATGTCTACCCACATAGACGGTGCGCTGCGCGGGGCGACCTGCAACGTTGCGTCATCCAGAGGCCTGATATGCTGCGTCGTTTCAATCTGATCCAAAACCTTCCCCCTAAATATCCCTGGCTGTGCCTTGCTTCCTGCTAAATGAGTAAGCTTAGTGAAGGCAGAAGGGAGAAGGGAGAAGCTGTGGCTTTGGTTGCGGAATTCCGTGCACAGTACGCCCGATCATCGCATACTCGACGCTATGTAGCGGAGGCGGGGGGAAGTCAGCGAGATGATGTGAGCTCTCTCCCCCTGTGCACATTACCGCATGCCGGATACTGGGTTACTCGTTTCAGCTACGCATTTGAGTGCCACCGTTGGGGCCTTGAGGATTTGGAATTTGGTTACCGTTGGATGAAAAAGAAAACGGTTGCGGATCTGGTATATTTTGATTCGGTCTCGGGCTGGGTCTACCTTGTCGCTTTGTGTTTCACGTCTGTTTTCCTGTTTTCGTGCTGGGGGTTCTTGGTGGCATTGTGCTACAGTGGAACTCTGGCGTCGAAATAGATGTGGATATGAAGTGGCAAGGTAGACTTGAGCCAGTCCAAATAGAATTTTGCGTTCTTTTTTATTTAGAAAAGCTTCTTGTAGTTGCGGTAGCATGTTACCCTTTTCTGTTTTACTTTCCGTACTAAGGCGCAAATGGAAGAGTTACTACGCTACCGCAACTACAATATATAAAAGAGTATATTTGCTATCCTTATGTATCTTATTCGCACTTGCTTTACTTCCAGGGTGCCGCTTGTATTTTCCCCAATGCTGGACAAGCACCACTCTCAACCCTTCTCTTACGCGACGCAATTAGAAATTATAGAATGCTGTATACCACTCATAACATCCATCTCTGCCAACACAGCCAACATGGGAGCTCTCAGTATGAGTATACATCAAGATTCAGTATCCTCATTATTCATTACATCGCCAACGCGTCACCTTGCTTTTTATGTGCCTGTGTCTTGACATATGCAGTTTCGTATGCATATTACCCGTTGTAGCCACAAGGCAACAATACTACATACAGCCTTATTACGGACCCCTGGCGTTCGCCTTACGGAATAAGATACTTACAACAGCTATTCCGATAAGCGGTCTACCTACTTTCAAACAGCTACTGAGTATATCATGAATTAGCCTTATCTTAGAATGTAAAGTTATCAAGTTGCACATTCTTGTTGTTATCTGTCTTGAAAAGGTCGTCCTGGGGATTTTTGAATAATCGCGCACTTTTGATACGAAAGTTTGGAAGTCGGATGATCGATAAAGAAATATTATGTTCTTTGTCGCATTTATCAACCCACTGCACCACATGTTACTAATGCCAAATGTATAGTTTCTAGCCTTGGTGTTCTGAATTTATATTCTATGTGCAGACTGCTGTCCAATGATTGTATCATTATAGCAACCTGATAGTATGCACAAGGGAAAAGGTTTTATATTCGGGTTTTTATGACTCGAATCGCGTACCTTGGTCCAACTTCAACATCACAACCGTGGATCGAAAAGGCGCTAAACAGCGGAACTTTTGTTACAATACCTACCATATTTGCCATGGACTTTGTATTGTGGGCTTTTTTCTTTGGCTGCCATTGTGTATGTGGAAAGCTTGCATAGTTTCTATGACTACGACGAGCAAAAGTAGAATATGTAACGTATTGAATTGTATGGGGGGGGGGGGGGGGGGGGGGGGGGGGGGGGGGGGGGGGGGGGGGGGGGCGGGCGGGGGGGCGCCGGGGGGGCGGGGGGGGGGGGGGGCGCCACCGGCTCGTGCGG
>JASJFT010000145.1:10972-114144 GCA_030770425.1 Darksidea phi
CCCATTTGGTTTTTGGAAACCTTTCATTGGTTGTATTACAACCCCTCCCAAAAGTTTAAAATGTAAAGTTTTGAATTGTATGCCCCCCCCCCTCCCCCCCCCCGAAAAAAAAAAAACTACTGATCCGCCCGAACCCAACATACCTCGATTACGTGTCGACAGTTCCCTTCCATTATGCACAAGTGCAGCTCATCCCATGCAGATGTTTTCATGCACAGCACCGCATACAAAACTGCCTACCTCGCTCCTCTCCCTCAGTCCGTTTTCGGCTAGAGAGGTCCGCACATGGAGGGAATATGTTGACATAAAAACTGTACCATGAATTACTTTATATCCGTCTACCAGAGCCATTATTCTCACTTTTGAAGCCGTGTACGAGCCGTCTTCCATCGGGTAGAGTATGTGCGCATCACGAGTTAACACTATATCCCATTAATGCTGTAAGATAAGCCATACCGCCGTGGTCCTTAGCCCTCTTTGTGATCTTCTATGCACAGAGTTGATTTTACGGCAAGGAATTATCCATCGTTTCCAAGGATCCGGGCATTAACGGTACCAGACGGCACCATTCCGCCACATCCCTTGTCATAAGCAGAAATCTAGCCATCTACAGGCCTTAAGATCCCCCTTCTTGGGTCGGGGTAAAAACTCCTTGCACTGTTCATGTCCCCCCAACGCTTCTCACGCCTATTTGAATCAACGCTTAACCCGGAACTCTCTTCATCTAGAAGCCCCGCCCGTCATGCTCTTGGTCCAGGCGAAAGCAATACCAGAAGACACCTACAGCCCACCCTCCCTCGCAATTCGGTCGGAAACCCCCGGTACCTTCACCTTTGTGCATCCTAGAGCTCTGATCGACCTAGCGGACTTAGACCCCTACCAACCTTGACACCCTGCGCTGTGCCCCTGATATTGATGAAGACGCTGTCCGTTGACGCCATCACTTCTCTTTACGCAATAGCCAACCAGGTCAATCTCGGGACATAGTACATCACATTGGATAGCAGAGCACACAGGGATGCTTTTCAAGTCATTAAATCTAGTTATACACAATGGCTAAGCCACCCATCCCTCACCTGGCTATGTTGACCCAAGGGGAGGCCATTTCAGGCCTACAACCCAAGGATCTCAAGCCGCGATGAGGGGCGGGAACGGCGTCAAAGCCCCGAGAAGAAGAGAAACCCCTATCCTACACATCCATAGACAAAACCACAAGGCCATTCGTCCATCGTGCAAGCAACGCAAGAGTCGTAATAGATGGCCGCGGCCGTGGAGAGAAAAGTAAATCGGAACGCGTGGGTCAGCCTAGAGGCGATGATCGTGCTCAAAGAGACAATCGTGACCATAATGTAAAAATCAAACCGGAACGCCATATGTCAGCCCGCTGGCGACATTGTTGCTTGTAATAACCGTCATGCCGCCGCCGTCGCTAACGAGGGGTATCTTGGATGCTTTTCCAACCATAACGCCATAGTGTATACAAAAAAGGAATTACTCGCTGTCCTCATCAACATCGGAGAAAGACACGATTGGATCGTCCCAATTACAGTTCGCCAAGTAGGCCTGGCCTGCATCCGAGTGGATGAAGTTGTCGAGGGTTTCGAGGTGCTCCGGAGGAATATCGAGGGGCTCGGCATCGGGGATTGGGGGGATGCCATGCATCGTCTCGGTAGCTTGGTCACTAGTGTGCATAGGTGAAGCCGCGATACTTGACTGCATCATCGACTCATTGCCAGCATCAGACCTAAGGCTTGGAGATGGGACGTGGACCTCGCGAAGGCGGCTCGGCTTGGCCGGGGTGTGCTTCGTGATCCTAGCACGCTGGAATTCGATCGGGTCCAAGGCAGTAGCAGGGGCCGGGGAGCTCTCGCCGAGTGGAGTGGGCAACGAAGCATGAGCCGGAACAGGTGCCGGCGGGGGCTGCTGCGTCCAGAGAGGAGAGGTGCCCTCCTCGTCGACAGAGCCCTCATCCATGCTCTCATCTTCATCAGAATCGCCCTCCGGTACACAGAACGAGCCGCTGCCAGCGACATGGCCAGTTCGTCGGAGCTCACGCTTGAAATCAGCGCGCCTCTCAGCCGAAGACTGTTGGACTGGACTCTGCTCATCAAGCTCAATGAAAACGTTGCCATCTGTCTGGTGCGTAGGTGTGCTTTCAAACATGGGCGACGGGATACGTGAGGAGCGAGGCTGCAGATCATCCAGAGACGCGGAATTGCCCTTGGTGTTGAAGATGCCCGACGGCGAGCCGCTAGACATGGAGATGATGGTATCATTGAGGGGCGTGATGTCGTCCATGTCACTGTCGTGGGTAGCCTTGCGCTTTTTCGTGGGTGGCTCATTCTCCTCCAGCTCTTGCAGCACCATGTCCTGCAAAACGGCCCAAGCAGGTGCATCTTCACTGTCAGAGAGGTCGAAGATGTCATCGTCAAGACCGTAGCTGCCCGACTTCCATGGCTTGGTTCCTTGAATGTGCTTGAGGTCGCCGACTTTGACTCCGTTCTCGAGCCGTTTGCGCTTGTCGCCCAAGATGGCAGACCCCTTGGGAAGCTTTGCAAGGACCTCTTGGGCCCAGGCCTCGGCCTTCTCTTGCTCGGCGGGATCTCGAACGCTGTTTGCAATGGTCTTGGCCATAGCCCTTCTATGGTTTTTGGTCCGCTTCGTCTTTGACT
This sequence comes from Darksidea phi, assembly GCA_030770425.1. Classification (NCBI taxonomy): domain Eukaryota; kingdom Fungi; phylum Ascomycota; class Dothideomycetes; order Pleosporales; family Lentitheciaceae; genus Darksidea; species Darksidea phi. Next base: position 13,645 of record JASJFT010000145.1, read on the forward strand.
TGATGCGGCGCTCGCCCACCGGAGTGGGAGTAGGTGTGAGAGCAAGCGTAAGCTCGTTGACGGTCGGAGAGGATGTCGGAGAGGTGATTTGGTTCGTGGTGGCCTGTTGCTGGGGAGGTGCGGGGGAGGGTGTAGCACGGGAGGAGGAGAACGGAGACCTGAAAACAGAGAGCATCTTACCGAACAAGCTCTGTTGCTGGGGCGTCTCTACTGGTGATGTAGTATGGTCGACGACCTCGGGAGATCTGGGTGAAGCCTTCGTACGATCTACCGTGGGCTGCGCACGCCGTGTTGGCTTCGCATTGTTCTCTATCCTTTCAAGGAGCGCCAGAGCCCGCTCAGACCCTTCGAGCGTGGGAGGGAGCGGCTCATCGAATTGGGGCTCTTCGAATCGGGGCTCTTGGTCGATAGGCGAATCGGGGAGTGGACGGTTCGAAACACCCTCAGCGGGCTGTGAACCTAAAAGAGCTTGGTCAATCTCAACCTCAGCGGTCGTAGATATAAACTCGTAGCAGCGTTTGAGCTCCTCTTCAAGCTCGGCAACGCGAGCCTCAAGGGGTTCAAGCTTGGCATTGCGCGCTTGGAGGGGCTCAAGCTCAGCAACGCGGGCTTGAAGGGGCTCAAGCTCAAGAACGCGCGCCTGAAGGCGGCGAACCTCGGCGCGGAGCTCCTCAGCCTCGGGGGGTGAAAGAAATAAACGGGCTTCTTGCTCACGGATCTGAAAGAAGATGCCAGCGCCTGGATCAGACTCGGGACTGCCATCCTCAGCTTCCATAATCCCATCCTCCACTTGTACAGGCACCGGCGTGGTAGGCCTGGCCCTCTTTCGCTTCGGCTTTGGCGGGGACTTGAGGACTTGCAGGGGCGAGACAGCGTCTTTCGCAGAGCGTGTTCGGCGCTTTGCGACGGCACCTGCGACCTGGCTTGGGGCCTTTCGGCGGGGAGCGCGTTGTGACTTGAGCACTGGCACTGGCGAATTGGGCAGCTCTTGGCCAGACTGCGGCTGAACAGGCTGCTCGCTCGCTGCAGCGGCGGCGCGGCGAGTGCTCACCATCGTGACGCTGCAGGCGTATCAGTATATTCAGTTGATGCGACGCAATCGGGGAAGGCACTCACTGAGCAGGCGAGGGACTGTGGTCAGTGGCGAGATGGAATCGAAATGCACGTGTGCTGCGCTGCTGGATGGTGCCTGCCGCGGTGCGTGCGAAGTTGTTGTGGACAAGAGTCAGGAAGTCGCGTTGAGGTCAGGAAAAGTATCGAGGGAAGGCGCCAAGCCATAAATCATCGTAACCTTAGGTAACCCAAAGCAGCCTCCATGACAACGCATGGCCTGTGCAGTCACAGCCACAGCTCCGACGCTTAGTCACCAGGTGTGGCTGTTGCGACTGCGTAACTTGACGCAGCGCGGACATGGGCTCGAGCTACACGCCGAAGGAACCAATATCATCACCAAATCATGGAGGGTCTCTTCTACAACGTCAAGTATGGGTACGAACTGTCTTGTGTCTCCTCTGGTCTCTCTATCTGACGCTCCTGCAGCTACATTGAGGGCATAGTGCGTGGCTACCGCAATGCCCTGCTCACCAGCCAGAACTACAGCAACCTTACCCAATGCGAAACTATCGACGGTACGCGTCTACCGCGCTTTTCCAGCTCTTCTGCTTACTTGTATCCGCAGATGTCAAGCTGCAGCTCTCCCCCGCCTACGGCGACTTCCTTGCCTCTCTGCCGCCTAACCCTTCCACGTCTGCCCTCGCCAACAAGACCACCGAGAAGCTCGTCGCCGAGTTCCGCTACGTCCAGGCCAACGCCACCGGCTCCCTCTCCAAGTTCATGGAATACCTAACCTACGGCTATATGATTGACAACGTCGCACTGCTGATTACGGGCACCCTGCACGAGCGAGATACTCGCGAGCTTTTGGAGCGCTGCCACCCGCTTGGCTGGTTCGAGACTATGCCCGTGCTGTGTGTAGCGACGAACATTGAGGAATTGTTCAACTCCGTTCTGATCGAGACACCGCTTGCGCCCTATTTCAAAGGTTCCCTAAGCCACCAGGATCTGGACGAGCTGAACATTGAGATCATCCGCAACACTCTCTACAAGAACTACCTCGAGGATTTCTACAACTGGGTCAACACAACGGCCGAAATAGCCGGAACACCGACTGCGGAGGTGATGACCGAGGTGCTGGAGTTTGAGGCGGACCGGAGGAGCATCAACATCACGCTCAACTCGTTTGGCACGGAGCTTTCAAAAGCGGATCGAAAGAAGCTTTACCCCAACTTCGGCCGGCTACATCCAGAAGGTACGCTCATGCTCTCCAGGGCAGACGATATCGAAGGTGTTCGCATCGCCGTGGAGAGCGTCGCCGATTACAAGACCTTCTTCGACCAGACAGGACTTAGCGGGGGCGGTGGTGGCGGTCTAGGCAACATGGCGGGTGGTGTGGGAGGAGAGTCGCGTAGCCTCGAAGACCTATTTTACCAAAAGGAGATGGAGATTTCGAAACTGGCATTCACACGGCAGTTCACGCACGCTGTGGTCTATGCCTGGGTAAAGCTACGGGAACAGGTACGTCTGCATTTTCACGTACATTGCAGCCGACTAACATATTGCAAAAGGAAATCCGCAACATTACCTGGATAGCCGAGTGCATTGCGCAGAACCAGAAAGAGCGGATCGGGAACTACATCAGCGTGTTCTAGGCCTAGACAGATGTACTCATATGTGTATTCTCATGCATGGCGTGTCTCTGGCGTAGACGGTTGGTTTGTATATGAATAATCTACTCTTTCTGTGTTCCTTCCATAAGACGGACATGCCGCTGCCTGCAAACTTGTTACATGATGAGATACCAGGTCGCTATACGTGTTTCATTCGAATTGCCATTGGTCTGTTCCGATCAATTTGGTATCTCCAGGTCGAGACTTGGATCAGGTGCCAAAAGTATCTTTTCTTCCACACCTCGTCCCCTGAATGGCCATATCAACCGAGGTATGTCTGATATTCCTTCATCTATCAGCCACTCTCCTTCCTGACTTCGTTCATATCCTTTCTTATCACAGCTTCGTGATCTCGCAACAGACATCCCTTGCTTGCCATGTATATCAAGTCTTCCTCCTATATCATCTTTCTCCTAGAACTTCTTAGTGATATTTTGATGTTCACATGAAAACTTCCTATACCTCTCTAGCTATGGCGCAGAGTTGATTCCAATTTGTTTCGTCTCGCACCTCGAACAGACGACGTTTCTTTCTACTTCTACTGTTCTCATTATATCCTAAGGCTCGCTCGGAAGTAGTGTACGCTGTGGTGATGTGGCCTCATAGGAAAGAAGATCAATCTTTCCTCCTCTCGCTCTCCAATTGCAAGCGTCTCTTTCTCTTAAGAGTTCGACGGATGGCCGGGTACATGGCTCTCCCTGTTCAATGCGGCTTCGCGAACATTCAGACCCCGCGAGCGCATCGGACAGAGGCTCACTTACCAATGTCCTATCTTGCCTAGCGCCCACTTCGTCACGTCACAGCTCTTTAGCCTCCTCGACGTGACGCGACCGCGCACCTTCCCTCTCGACCGCGCCAAGCCTAGACTGACCTTAGCTGCCTCTCGCTGCCACTCACCACCTGGTAACACCACCTTACTGTGTTCTTTGGCTTACGGCCGCCGGTTCCTATCGACCTCGATAGGCTCAGCTCGAGGTAAGATCGCTCACGACAGTGCTACTGGCACTAGCTACTACCGTGAACCAGACAGGATGGCGTCAATGAGAGGCGGTGATAGTAGCTTCGTGCCTCAAAACGCTTCCTGGCACGGTGCGGCTGACGAGCTTTACGACCCAAACGCCGACTTCTGTGGCACACCTCTGTCAGCCCCAGATCCGCACGAGCAGACAGAAGCGGGTGGAATCCATATGACTGCCAGTGACGGAGTCGCCGAACAGAATGGGTGCGTATTTCCTGTACGCGTCGCGTTCGACAAGACAGCGTAGCTCCCAGCTAGAGATACCCCTCTAGATGGGCTGTGCTAACTCGATACCGCCAAATTCCAGGTTCAACTTCAACAGCACGCAACCGCTGCCGTGGCGTGGGGAGCCTCGACCGGCGTCCGAGGAGCCTTTCCAGCTTCGCAGCTTTGCTGCCTGTCACGACCCAGATCTACTGGCATACCTGAACTCGAGGAATGTCTCGGTCGGTTTCCTCGTCGAAATTGACCAGTTCTTGGATAGCCACCCTGAAATAGCCTCTTGCGCCCCGGGACTGTCAATGCTCCAGAACATGAACAGAATGGCCCCACTTGAAGCGTACCGGTATTTTATCAAGGGCTACACTCGTCCAGCGAGGTATAACGATGGAGTCATTGTCTCAAACGACTTCATGCTACCAGCGGGCTTTCGTCCTCCTTCTGTAAGGACGCGACGAGACCCTGAGCTCGACGAATTCTTTGATGGTTTCGAGTATCGATGGGACATACTGGACAGGATTGACCGCGAGGTCCTCATTGCCTGTGCTGAGATGAGTGCCGGCCGATTCGTCAAATCAAGCATGCGACGTCTCGTCTGTTACTCAACCTGGGGTAACCCCGTTGATGCGTACAGTACGTATTCTATCATATTTCGTAAAACAGTGCGGTGCTTCCTCTGCTAGAGCAGGTACAGACGTCATTTTAGACGAGTTCTACTGACTAAGTCCCTCATTAGAATGGTACGAGTACAGCGTTCAAGAGGAGTTTTTGCCACATCGCTACTTACCAGAGCACGTGGTGCTGAACGAGATCCCGAAGCCCGCAAACTATACAAAACCAGTCCCTTCCGTTATAGATGTTTCTCGGAAGCATAGTCGTGTTCGAGCCCGCATGGCGCGCGCCAACGATGCGGGAGTCGGTAAATTACACCCACATGCATCTCATTTTGGCGCGGTTTCTGAGCTTTACTAGATGTCCTCGACGTACTCGTTGTTGAGTATAGACTGGCTCTCGTTTACAAAGGCTACCGGCGGAGGGAAATCGACGATTTGTGCAGTTGGGCGAAGCATCTTCTGGACAATGAACGTCAATCGCCGAGGGGTGAGTGCGCTCAATTACATCGCCTATCCAAGTCCGACGGAGCAGCCAAGGTTATGGCTCGTCTGGTGAATCACCCGACATGATAGCATCTGCGAGGCCATCTCACTTAGAGGCTGTTCCATCGATATTGGAATCCAGGTGTTCTCACCTTACTTAGCATCTTTTAACCTGTTTGATAGGCGTCGATATTGTTGACATGCTAATGGATGATGCTGTTGGTCGACAATCTACAAGGCGCCCAGGGGTCCCCCACCAGGCATACCTACGCACGTACGCGGCTCCCGCAAGAACCTCAAGGGTCCATCCCAGTAGACCGGCACACGCTCAGCAGGTCCCCGACTTTCTGAGCTTACAAGTAGTTGAATTGAATGCGGCAAAGCGGAATATGGAGCGCTTGTACACAATGGAGGAGGACGCTATGGCATCGTGGACGCGCCCAGCACACGAAATCGCCGCACTGTCATCTCGTCGCGCGAGCGCCGAGAGACGTTACCTGAACGCGGTCATTCGTTACCTCCGCGACTCAAAACAAATGTCCGGTTTTGCAGCTTCCGATCTACAGCGGAACTTTACACGTCAAAAGATGCATGGCATGGGACCGGTGCACAGGGTCTTTCTTCTTGGCCTGTACCCACGGGAGCTTGCTTAAGTTTGGGTTCCCGAAAGAAACTACTTGGTAAGGATGATTGTGGCATAGCATGTAGCTAGGAACCGCCCATGCCCTCACAATATGACAATCGATTATCCCCTTTACAATAGTCCTCATTTATTCGTGGCGTTGTACTTCCTGTTTGGAATCACTAATCCGGGAAGACAACACCCCGGCGATATTTACCAGTTCTGTGAAACGTGATCATGTTTTCTCCGAATATTACTGTCGAACGGATAGATACTGAACGGTTGGAAAGGCCTTGAGGGCGATCAGGCTATATTTCCCCCTGTCTTCCGGTTCACTATTCCACCTTTATCCAGAAGATTCTAAGTATACCTAAGATCTTTGTGGCCTAGACTGGGTATCTGGCAATTTCCATCATCGGCCGTGTTGCAGGAACCTATACAGAAATTTCTACCTCCAACGAAGTCTTCTACAAAAATGGGATCGCCTTTAGCGGGTATTGTGTGTTACATGCTATCAAGACACGCAATGCGTAGGTCTCAACAGGTTTGTCAGTGTACATGAGAGAGGCTGGTGTACACAGATTAATGCTCTAGTGCTGTGCAAGCATGAGGTGAGTCGGCTTGAGAGCAGAGAATGGGATGGAAAGGTCAAGGGTGAGCAGATATTTGGTATTCTGCACTAGTTGTAGCAGTTGTCGAACTGCCTCAAGTAAGACGGTTGCGACTATTCCTTCACATCGCATTCGCTTGCGTCTTTCAGCCTCCGGGTTTCACCAATTCCACTTCGCATATCGCTCTTGGTTGAAACATCCTTCTCCTAGTCGCCCGTATTCAGCTCCAAATCAATCTGCACCCCATTGCTAATCTCGTAGTCCGCCAAAGTTAATTGATCATGGAACGGCCGCTGTCCCTGCCTCTTCAACATGATCTCGTGTACCGGGCGACCAATCTTAGCTGCCACCATTGCTTTGAATAGTTTGACGGGGTCAGAGGCTAGACAGGGGATCTGCGCTTTCGTGCCTAGACGGTCGTTGACTGTGACCATGATCATGGGTTCGCCGGTGCCGGCTTGTGGGGCTGGTGCGGCAGCGGGTTTCTTTTCCTTCTCTTTATCTTTGCGGTCCTCGCGAGGGCGGCGCTCACGATCGCGGTCACCTCTTCGGTCTCGATTTCGGTCGTCGCGGCGGCGGTCTGAGCCTCGATCGCGATCTCGTCGGTCCCTGTCCCTATCTCTGTCGCGAGGGCGATCATCGTCTCGCCTCTCTCGTCTACCGTAGTCACGGTCTCGATCGTCCCTTGTACCATAGCCCCTCCCCCGGTCGTCGCGTCCTCTAGAGTTACCATATCCCTGGTCATCGTCCCTACGCCGGTCTCCGTCACGAGGCTCATCTCCCTCTCGGTCGTTCTTCTTCCATTTTAGACCAGAGAAGCTCTTCGGTTTGCGGGGTGGGGGACTTCTTTGCGGCGACCGTGATCGATTGCGCGAGTCTTTATCGTTGCGGGTAGGCGACTTGGAACGTGAGCGGACTTGCGCCTGGTCGGCGTCTGGTGAGGGTGATGGCATTGTCTGCCGATTCGGTGGTGGGTGATAGTAAATGTGTCTTATGTGGTGATTTTGCCTGCCGTGATGACAAGAGGGAATTCCTTTAGTGAAAGCCCCCGCAAGCTGTCGCGGTTTGGAAAACTAAGGGCCGATGTGTCAGGTGGAGAAGCGAGGATATAAAAGCCTAGCCTGAACGAGCGAACGGAAGAAACGTGAGGACTCACCCACTCTATAGGTCCCAGTTTTCTGTGAAGAGCCGTTGTTGTTTTCGTGAAATAGCGAGTTGAAGAAGAGGGATATGGAGTGGCAGGCACAACGTCGAAAAGTTGGAGCTCGGACCCTCGCTTCTTCCCGGCAAGGCTGAAGCGCGTTACTGTTTCCCCACATCGAACTCTCCCAGAGCTCCCTTAAAGCACCACCGAAGCTCCAAGAAGCCTGCACGATGCCACGATGTCAGCCATGATAACCGTCCTAAAGCGGCTCAGCTCGCCTCCTCCCCAAACTCTACAGTCGCTGCAACCCACGTCATCTACGGTCTCATACACAGTATCAACGCGCCCGGTCACGAGAACATTGCCTGCGATTCTGGCTTTCTATATTGGGATAGCTGTGCGAATTATAGTTGGAGTATCTGCGCTAGTACTTCTGTGGACCAAATGGCGCGTTAGCGCGGCAAAGTCAACGATGTTGTTATCATGGATATTTGGGAGTGTCGAAGAGGAATCAGTCGTCGAATTCGTGGAGAGCTCGCCGTGGAGATATTTAGCTCCTAGCTCTCTGTTGGTTCTTTGGCTTGTATTGCAAAGGGGCTATAAAGGTACCTCGCAGTCCACATCCTCTTGTACAGGTCCCTGATTCCGGCACAGAAGAATCCCTCACTGTCCTCCGCGGCCTCGGTCTTCAGACCTGCACAACATCCTCCTTATACCTACGTACCCCAAATACGCGGTTCATACCGACTACAAGCATCCAGGATATCTTCATACACGAGGCGTTCAAGGGGTTTGAGGTGCGATTCTACCTGGCGGTTGTGGTGAAGGGGGAGGAGGACGTTGTGGTGGTGTTTCCACGTCTACGGCCACGGCGGGCTATATTGGAGGAGGTATGGAGGGGTACGAGGGCATGTCTGTATGGTGGGAAGCGGAGAAGCAAGAATGATGAGGAGAAGGACAAAGTAGATTCATGAGAAAAGACACATCTTCGTGCGGCCAATTCTTTGTCATGTGAGCCACCAACAAACTGGTACCTCCTACCAATCTGTAACAATCTCTCCGCACGTCTGATTCATCTTATAAGCAACACATTCTAAATTATCGTAATGTAACCATACCTTCGCGGTTCATACCCATGCCCATCATGTATTCCCGCAGCGCGATGCTGAACACGGAGAAGGGTGGTCTCGATTAGTGTCCCAGCGCATAGGTCTCTCATGTGCCAGGAACGTTCAATATCGGTACCTAGTCGAGTAATCTTTCGGACTAACCACCAAACCACGACCCTTCTTCGCACCACGATAAATCGTCTCGATGATATCGATGAGCTCTTGCTTATCCTCCAGCACCCAATTTAATTTGTTATTGTTACCAGTGCCGAAATCAATCATCATGTGCTACAAAGAGTTTAGCTTACGAATTTGGTGGCAGGTGCGGGTGCGTAGACATACCTTGTTGCGGAAGAAGAACATGACCGTGCACGCATCGTACAGCTCGTACATGGCTTTAAAGTCGGGTACCTCGTCGAGATCGCAGAGGTAGATGGCCTGTACGGTCGTTAGAACCCCGTTCTTTGGTTTCGTATAAGTTAAAGTAACGTACAGCAAAGTTCTTGACTTTGTCGGCGACTTTGTAGAGTACTTCGTCCTGTCTCATACAATCGGGATCATGGTCGCGACCGAAGCGGATGACGACTAAGCGATCTTCCTCGCTGAGGATGGCTTGGTCGACGTGCCATCCCGTTCGCAAATGTGGAAGTACAACGGAACCCATTCTGATGTGCGGCGGGTGTTGGTATGCAGTAGCGGGGCTTCTCCACTAGAGCGTGGCAGAGCTCCGATCGTTGGGATAAAGTGTGGAGAGACGCGCGGTGTTCTTCACAAGGCTGTGTATGCTCGATGAAGCGTTGGCTAGGAGTAGACTGGAGGCAGCAATACCCCGTGATTTGGGTTGTGATCTCACATGCGCAGCGAAAGATTCGCCCCGCGCCAAGCTCATCATAGACTAGCGGTAATCTCAACCTAGCCTCATCAACTGGTCCTTGAAGCTTCGATGTCTAGATGCCAACTAACCAACCTCCTATACATCCGCGCCATCTCGATATGTATCATCAGTATAAATGACGGTTAGCTGAGACCTAATACTGCGGAAGCTACGCACTTCCTAGGTCACAATGGGAGACAACAATTCAAGACTCCAGAGGCGGAGTTTTTCGACTAAGTCTATCTAAACCAACCGAGACATATATTTTCTCATTGAACGCATGTAATGAGAGGAAGAGAAGAGTGGCGCCGCTGCAAAGCCTGTCTCCCAAACATCCATCCCCTCCATTCAGTCCTTGGAAGAGGCCTCCACTAAACATCTTCACCATCTCCTTGACCTGGAAGCAAACTAGGCGGTGACGTCGTATCAGGATTCCGGTTTAGTCCATTTCTCGGTGTCTTTCATGGGAACGATAGCTTTTGTCAGCAGCATTAATCCCACTAAACTGCTCGCTTGTCTACCAAGAGCTGAGAGGAGCGCGGAGAGGGGGGCAAGACCTGCGTCAACTAATGGAGTTGCTGTAAGAGCTTCGGTTCCTCTCGGCGTCATAAGCAGGATATTCGAAGGGCTAATGTTCATAAAATGTAAAATAAAGAGCGCAGGAAGAAGGTTGTGCGTAGAAGGAAGTATAAATCTTCGGCGGAAAATGAAATGAAGGAACCTGCGGTACTTTGAAAATAGTGAGAATTGCGTCGAAAAACTGCGTCGGGTCGCCCTTAGATGACCTTTTACGCTCTAAATCATTGCGATGTCCTACCAACCATATCTTGTGACCCCTTTCTTCGTCGTATGCGCCATCGAAACCGAGCTCACGAGAATCGGTAATGAAGGTGGTCTGAAACGCCTTCAAATTCACTCCACTGAAGCGAAGTGCCCCCGTCCGATAGAAGTGGCCCGGGGATTCTGCGGCGCCTTTAGTGAGGACGTGGGGTATTTCCAGGGTCCAATCTGATCCAAGTCTAACCTTACGAAGGTAGGCACCTCCAACATGACCCCAGATCGGTATCGAAGTTTGTGCAAGGCCGGAGGCTCCGCTGAATTCGGAGTGTGTTTGTGAGCTAATGGGTTAGTCCTGACCATCCTTGACTGGAACACTTGGTAGCCGTCTAGCCTCGTCAAGCTTCTCCAAACGGAGCTCGTATTCCTTCAACTGCTCCGTCCAGGTACGTGATCCAGTCATGCTCAGTAGTTTCTGTGACCATTCTCCCCTAAGTCCAAAAGCGATCTGCTTCCCTTCGTGGCTTACTATCTGGTAATCCCGCATGGCGGCGAATCTATCTGGTAACTCGATTATCCCGTCTACTATTGACAATGGAGTGGGCAGTCTCGACATCGTATATCGCTACAATTTCCGGTAATTAGCTTTTGATGGAACGATAGTGATGTACCTGCCGGAACATGGTTTTTGCCATCGTTGCGGGGGGTTGTGGAAAACATGCGCATCCGCTATATACGATGCTTATATACAATCACACTGTCACCCATCTCCGTCACCTGTTATCAATGGCAATTGTGACCATTGTCGATGTGGAGATAGGCTGCTTGGAGGCAGCACATCGCGATGGTCCTAGGCTAAACCAGGCAAGTACATGCGAACGCCGTCGCACTAGTCAGTTTCCGAACACCTGTGAGAAGGTGGCACTTAAATGTATGGTGGAAAATCCTCTTTGCTGCGCCCTCTCTTTTTTTATCCAAACATACGATAGCGAACCCTTGCTACGCGTTATCTAAGAAGCATAATTTTGAACCTTAAAAAACGTAGCGCAGTCCTATTGCGTACTTCTGTTTTCGGCAACTTGTAACAGACGTCTTTTTAAAGCGCCCCTCCTCCAGGCCCCAAATCCTCAGCCTAACAAATTAATACCTAAAAGAAAACAAGCCAACTATGTTAGTGAGCTTAATGTTCGAATTCATGTACTCCATGTACTCTCTTCTGGTGCAGAACCGTATCATCACGCATACACACACGTTTAGCTTTAGTAACACATGAAGTGACCTTAACAATGCAAGTAATCACTAGATTGGTACGAGAGTAACGATTACTTTTCAACACCGACGTTAGAGTTACGTTCTGCCTAAAGAAGCAAGGAGTTATTGTCCACCGTCTACCACACAACCGAAAGTTCCCTGATACCCACGTCCTTGGTTGGAAATGACCACTTGATCTGTTCGAAAGGCACCGCAAGCTTCAAGTTCAGTAGCTTCTGAAAAGCGTCGCTATTGCACAAACATTAGTCGGGTTGCTTTCAAGCCATCCCAAAATACGTACCAAATACGACCTCTAATTCCCCCCTTGCTAAAGGCTCTGCCACACATCTAGCTCTGCTACACATCTATGCTGTCCCCACCCATACCACATTGCCTTGTAGCTGTCCTCTCCCCTTCCGCCATCCTGCTTGCTCACGAACCGCATAATATCGAAGGCCTCTGGGTTTGAAAACACGTTCTCATCACAACTAGCGGACTGTGTCGCCGCAATGATACCTCCACCCGCTTTGATAGCTTGGCCGGCGAATTCGATGTCCACTTTTGCTACACGATGTGTTGCCATGGCAGAGCCGGTATCTGAATGTAAAAAGCGAAGTCAGCCAAGCTTATCCAGAGGAGTGGCAGAACGTATGGTCTCGAACAAAAGCGACGCTGCCTTGCGAGCACGACGCGCTATATGATGTAAGACCTAATTTGTACCCTAGAACTACATACGGTAACGGCATAGCTCTGAGACGAATGCCGGAGATAGAGAAGGGTCAGCCTTTAGCTTTTCAAGCTGGACAGGATTTTGCAACAGAGTTGTTACGCCCTAGAAATGTCCATTTAGTTAAGGCAAATAGATAGGAGAGGTAATTATCACCAAATTGATCATGTTGACCATAGTGGCGTTACCCGCAACAAGCATCAGGAAAGCGATTTGAACGGCATCGGAGCGCTCAATGTGACCAGGCTTGAGTTGCTCGGTTACGAGTTTGCTGATGAGGTCGTCTTCAGCTTTTTGGCTGCGTTGGTCGATTAATTTGCCAATGTAATCGAGCAGTGTCCTGCATGGAAGGTTAGCAAAGGCTGGGTATAATGTACGGAAGACGGCGAGGGATTCGTACTTGTTCGCGTTCAAGGCTTCGGTAGCTGTCCCGCTGCCATTGTTCGGATCGCATTCTGTGGAGTGAGGAACTCGAGGTCCTCGAAAGGAACGCCTAAGATACCGTAGATGATCTGAGTGGCGTCAGATTTGTTTGACACTTTGTTTGAAAACAGTAACTCATATAAGAGGGTAGTGGTAGGGTAAACTTTTCTACAAGATCGATAGGCTGGTCGGAGCCTTCTTTGACTATCTTTTTAAGCAGTGTGCCGACCGTCTTTTGGATATGCGGTCGGAGCTTGGCAACGGTTTCATGTGTAAAGAGAGGCTCAACCATGCTTCTGAACGGACCGCAGCGAAGTGTTCTCACGAACTTCCAATTAAATGAATACCTTTTGTCGCATATGATGCGGTGGATCCATGTCCACGAATGTCGACTTGTTCTTCGCTGCCTCCTTCTCACCTGCGCTCATCTTGGGAAAGCCCGAACGAGAACACTCCTATAAAACTTTATTAACTCAAACATATGGCAACCTGAAACGAACCGAATACCGTTGACAGTCGATCATCAGTCAAAACACTAACGGCATCCTTGTGTTTCACAACGAGCCACGGGCGACTGTCATCCCATAGCTTCACTCTTGATATTGGGTTCGTAGCTCGCAGCTCCGCATATGCAGTCGGTGGATCCCACGATTGTGGTCGTGCAAAGGGAAGCTCGGTGGTGACGCCATAAACGCGGAAGCGGAGTAACACCGTAAGAGGTTTGTAATAGTGCTAGTGCAGAAGTATAAACGAAGGGCAGAAAAATGCTTGAAGACAACCTTTGAATAGCCAAAGAAATGTATTCATAATATAACTTATATATGGGTTCCAAGTCCTTCACACAACTGGTAGCTGTAAGAATATAAAGCATCGTACGATTATGGTGCTTTGTCATGTTGACTGCGTTTTCGGTATGCGTAGCAGCATGCAGCTGGTGAGGCGCCGGATTTTCGTTCAATTGTCCCATCTCCACGGTTTCCACGGAGACGATAGCGCCACCTCAGCGGGAAAAAGGACGTGCAGCAAGGCTGCGCCCGCTTTGGGTGTCTGTAGATGCGTGTTTGGGGTGGACACGAGCATGAGGTAAGAATGTCTCATGATGTGCTGTAGAGCTACTCTCGTTTACTGGGTTCGGATAGTTTTCGGTATCTGTCGTGATTCCGAATGATGGCTTGTAAATGGTCGGTTTAGGAGCGTGTCGGAGGTACATATGCCGTCAGAGACAACGGCTGTGCGGAAGGTTATCTGGACTGCAGGTGATGTGCTGATTCATCCGACTAGCCACAGCACAGCTTATGATAATGCCAGCATCGTGACTCGTAACGCCACATTTCAATGTAGTGCACAAATACACATCGCATAGGAGGTGACGTCGCAGGTTGAAGAGGATGGAGGATGGAGGATGGAGGATGCGGATGGAGGATGGTATGCAACGCTCCGCTGATGAAGAAGTTTATGGGACGTTGAGCAGGCAGCAGGTCACGTTTCTGGCTGCTCTCGAGTCTGATAGACTACTGTCGCTACCGCTCAACATCATGGCACGCGCCACGCCCTCTCCATGAGGCTCGGGCCGTTGCCCTCGCAGTCATGCCGTGACGTCTCAGGCAATCACAGGCAATGACTGTAACCAACAACCTTCTTGCGTCTCAAGGTATTCGGGACGAGATGCCTTTTTGTGTCACCTTTTTGGGTTATTCCGCGAGTTTGACGACGCGATGACTGCTACTCATTCGATACACATCGCATAGGGCGCTCTTTAGTGTGCAACTTCCCTTTGACCCCCCATACACCGGGTTGCTATTATTCTTTTGGAACCCACTTGATGAACACAATTTGCGCACGTCCGTAGCATGGCGCTAGTCCAGGTCAACTCCACCTACCTGACACATCAAGATAGCGCCCTTGAAAACCATCGGGATACGTAATCTAAACGGCAAAGTCTACGTTCTGGCTGTTCCGTCGACCGTTGCAGGACGGCGTGCAGTTCGGTCGAGGTATCTGCAAGAAAAACGTTTGCTTAGACGCTACAGGGTTCATTGGTAACAAAACTGCGCGTGAATCTTATCCGGGCGAATAGACTGTGACGCGGCCATGGTTGAAGGAATGATGTGTTGATGCTCTGTGAGACATAACTTTGCTTGTTGATTAGACATATGACATTTAGGTTGAATGCAGAGAGTATATAACATAACAGGAAAGCGTGTGGGATGGTCCTGGGTGTCTATTCGAGTAGCTCTGCTGGTATCTGAAACTCTTTCGTAATCTTAGTCATGTTGCCGACCAGATCATTTATATCTATGGTAGTCGAAGCAGAGCTGTTCTCAGTGTAGATGCCAGTGGGATCGAGAGAGGTTGGATTGTCCATTTTCGGAGGGCAAGTATCGATAACAATAGTGACCTAGGTAGCATAGTTAGCGTGCTTTCAACAGGTGGCGGAAGGTGCATCCATAGAAGGCTGAGGTAGTACCTCATTTTCCAGACAGGTGTAGTCTAAACCTACCGGCCCGTCGTTGACTAGTGCTACATCCATCATGGCGGCAAAGATGCCGTCCTTGACCTTGTTCGGCTCGTAAAGCGCTTGGACTTTCTCGAAGAAGGATTTGTACATGGTCTTCGCGGCAAGGCCGCTCGCGGACTGATGAAAGCTAGGTTTGTTGCCTTTTTTCAGGGAGGCGAGGAGCGTAAATTGCGACACTACATAGACTCAGCAACCGCAGGTCATTCCATGAGCGGGGGCTGCGGACCACAGAGGACTTCCCCGCCAATCTCCGTGACGCCCTTCTTCCACTTGCCGACGGGCTCCTTGTCTTCGTCATCCCAAAGCTTCGCTTTCAATATCTTCGCCGCCATGGAAGCGGCGTCCTTATCGGTATCATCTTTCTCAACGGCGGCGAGGACGAGCAGGCCCTTGCCAATAGACGAAATGAGCTGGCCGTCGACGGTGACAGAGGCGGACTTGACTCTCTGCAGCACAGCTGTCTTCGGTTAGATGGTGTCTTGACAGGCTGATCGGGTGCGCTCACTCCTCATGTTTATGGCGGCGTTGGGGGTGCTGACAGTGCGGAGTGTAGATTCGAGTTGCAATGCGTACACGTGACGAGCTCATCGGTCATGAGTGCCGTCTGTAGCCATCCTAGAGAGTTCAAGTATTAGATTGCAAGACGCGACATCAAGCGCGTGTCCGAAACTGGGTGCGAGACGTGACGCGGGGGAGCTGAGTGCACCCGCACACGTGCATGCTTTGACGAGCCAAGGATCGACCGCTAGCCCGCTTCCGGACACGCGCGAACAGTTACAGCAACTCCCTAGTATTCCATCAACCTCCAACAAACAACCACCGACTCTCCCGCCGCAGACACATCACGCTCGCCTCGGAACGAGCCACCAGTGCCCCTCCGAGTCACTCGACCACCCCACTAGGTCCGCCGCCGCACCTCGCGCACGAGGCTCGCCGATACCATGGCAGCACGAAAGCTACAGCAAGAGATTGATAAATGTTTCAAGAAGGTCGGCGAGGGCGTCCAGACCTTCGAGAGCATACATGAGAAGATACAGCAGACGACGAACATGTCACAGAAGGAGAAGCTGGAGGATTCGCTCAAGAAAGAGATCAAGAAGCTCCAGCGGTCGCGAGACCAGATCAAGACCTGGGCCACCATGAGCGACATCAAGGACAAGAAGCCACTCCTCGACCAGCGGAAGCTGATAGAGACAGTACGCGCCCCTTCCCCATACCGTGACCGGATACTGACACTCGCAGCAAATGGAAAAGTTCAAGGCCGTCGAGAAGGAAATGAAGACGAAGGCATATTCAAAAGAGGGCCTGCAACTAGCGTCAAAGCTCGATCCAAAAGATAAGGAGAAGGCGGAGATGGTCGAGTTCCTGCAGCACATGAACGAGGAGCTGGACCGGCAGGTAGAGACAATAGAGGCTGAGGTGGAAGCGCTGCAGGTGAACATGAAGAAGGGCAAGAAGGGCAATGCGAACGCCGACCGGATAGCGGAGCTGGAAGACATATCAGAGCGGCATAAATGGCATATAAATAAACTGGAACTGCTGCAGCGAGCACTGCAAAACAGCAACGTTGAGACGGAGCAAGTCAAGGAGGCCGAGGAGGGTATTCGATACTACGTCGACTGCAACCAAGAGCCCGACTTTATGGAGGACGACACCATATATGACGACTTCAACCTGCAGGAAGAGGAGGCTATCTACGGCATAGGTGGGGAGATGGACCGCGTGTCCTCACAAGACACGCAGTCGATACAGGACGACGTCCCAGAGGTCGAAAGTCGGTCAGCGAGTCTGGGGGCGAAAGCAAAGTCGGCTGAAGCCACACAGACAGGTACACGCAGACCGTCAACACAACTCAAATCACCTTTGCCCGCACTGGCAACCCTACATACACCGTTACCCGGTGTCTCGAACTCAGCAGCTAGTTCCATGAAGCCTGCACCGTTGCCCACACGGACTCCCGGCGAGCCATTAAAGTACGCCTCGGCGGCCGCGGCAGCAGCCGCAAGCGACAAAAATGGTGTCGGGATTGCTCCTTTGCCTCCACCACCTGGACCAGCTGCCGCACAGACAGGACTAGTTCCCACAGGCGCACGGACAAGCGCAACTACCTCTCCTGCAATATCCCATCCTCAGCCGGCATCACAACCTCCAGCTGTGAGTACCGACACTGCGCAGCTTGGACAAACCACAAAGTCTCCGGCCACGGCGCCTATCGCTCCAGCCGCAGCCGCACCAGAGAAGGAGACATTATCACGCGCTACCTCAGCAGACGACGCCTCTGATGCAAATCGGTCAAGTAGGAAGGCATCGGCCCCCGAGCGCCTAGATGAAGAGGAGACACAGTCAGCCACTCCGCCTCTAACCAACGGCGAGTCGCATGTCGAAGACGAAGAGGAGGAGTCTGTCTATCACCTGCCATCCAGCTTGCAGGATCTTCTAGACTCGTTTGAAGCTACCAAAAACGAGATCACGGCCTCATCTAACAAACCGCCAGATGAGCGTATGCTTGCCGCATCCATGACCACGGCGCCCGATTCCGCAGATACGGAGGCCCCACGCCATTACCGTCCACAGAATCCATATCCCTACACACCCTCTCACTACCCGCAGGAACCGTTGGCCATCTTCGACGACCCACGGTTGTACTCCCGTATTGAGACAGATGCTTTGTTCTATGCTTTCTATTACCGTCAAGGCACGTATCAACAGTACCTTGCAGCAAAGGCTCTAAAGTCTCAGAGCTGGAGGTTCCACAAGCAGTACCAAACATGGTTTCAACGCCACGAAGAGCCAAAGGCCATAACCGAGGACTACGAGCAAGGAACCTATAGGTTCTTTGATTATGAGAGCACGTGGTAAGCTCCCAGATCCTTCACCGAACATTCAGACCCCGGACCCAGTAACCCCGCCACATAAGCCCTAGACTACACCCTTCCGCCTCACTCCAGTGAGTGTATGTACTAACAGCATTTCAGGATGAACCGACGGAAAGCTGATTTCCGGTTTGCCTACAAGTTCTTGGAAGATGAACTATGAGAGTGCGCCGAACATCGCGGCAGGTCTTATTTCGATTGATGGAAGTAAATTCTGTAAAGTATTAGGTAGTCGATCAATTGGTTCCCAGAGGGTCCTTCATTAGGGCACATATGCTGATCCGCCTCTCACAGTGACCTATTCAGCCACAATTAATAATGTATCATTTTTCAAGGTAAGCAATATGGTGAGACATGCATGGCTACTCATCTGGCTGTGAGGTCAGAAGCTTCTTGTAAGGCTGCATTTTCCTTTGCGTCTTCATTACGGAGTCACATTGCCTTCAGCCCAACCACATGCACACCTTGGCCGGGCGACTTCTGACAAGGCACTGCAACTAGAACCTACTCTGTATTGGCTAGCACATTGCTGAGCCGCAATCTGGCTTAGGGCCCCCAAAAGTTTGGCACGGACCAGCATTGTGGCTGTCGCCAAAACGAGTAAAGTTCCCGAGCTGGTCCCAGCTCGACTCATGTCCTCTCGGGTAGTCATTATGAAGTACTACTCGCGCGAAAGATGGTATCGCTCGATCTGGGAGCTATCCAGCCCTACGGAACGACCGACAACTGATCTGCGTAGCATTTTCAAGAGTCAACTGCTCAGAGGAGACAAGGCGTCGGATACACTAAGCGAGGGCCGGGGCGTTTGATGACTACAGCCCCCTCCCTCCATGAAGGTTGAGGTGTGAGGTTGCAGTCCAGCTTGCTACCCTTGCTTCTCTTCTCAAGTCCCCAGTCGGGAATTGCCGCCTCCGTTTCCGTTTCTGCAGCGCGCTAGCTTCGTGTTTCAAGAAACGATCAAAAGACCATCTCCGACGAAAGAGAACACATCGATTCGCTTTGAGGGAAACTATTACCACGGAGTGAGCTCAACGTCGTCCGGGCTTAACTATCTGCAGTGCCGTGTCGCAACCATGCTGTTGGGTAATTTCCTCGTGGATACAACAAACAGGAGCGGCAAAGCCGCGGCAGATCGCTGTGCCGGGCGCAACGGAGCCAGATGTCCGAGCTGGTGCCTGACGGCCGAAGACATCAATCTCAGAAGGTCCTGGTGGCAGGGTGTTTGTCATCTTCCAACACGATTCCTGGAGTAGTAGCAGATAATGCTAGGGGGGAGCCTCACCACCCGACGCCAACCCCAGAACCGTAGAACCCCAGGCATCAGCATCACCGGTCTTCTTAGCGCTCCAGTTTTCCATACAGAACACAAGCGTAATACGGGAGGAATGTATATACGCGAGGACCCACTTGAGTGGATGTGGCAGAGCGTTCCTCCCCGGGAGCCCGCTCAAGGTTAGTTACGCCTCATTTAGAGGACCGGACCGTCTCTCCAATATACAGACCACCGCGCCGCAATGTTTATCTTATTTTCGGACGAACTTTAGCTCTATCGACATAGCCTCAGATTGGAGGCATGGAATCCTTCTTACATACGGCGTAGCTCACCTACCTCTTCCATTGTGAGGTTGATTTCTTCTTCAGCCTATAGCATTGGTACACAGTGGTATTACCGCAACGTTGAAGGATTTTGGGGTCTACGGTGTACCACCAGCCACGGGCGTGATAATTTCAGTTCGGTAGGCGATATGTTTTCTATGTATTAGGAAGTGAGACCATCAGTGGCAGTGAGAAGGATCTCCAGGTCCTGTCTGATACTTAAATACTAGGAAGCACTACGTACGAGAAACAAGGCAGCAACCTTAACTTCCACTGACCCAATTACAGACCACCTCCCACCCTAACATTTAAAAACACTCTTTTCCAACCTCCTCCCCGGTACAAACTACTTGCCGCGTATATCCTTCAATTCTTCGCCCGTTCTCGCCCCGTCTGACAATACAGGCTCTCCCATAGAGCTTCCTCGCGGAACCGGCACCCTCATCGCCCAACATGTCTGGATACCCGGTATGTCTTAGCACTACGGCTTACCTTTGGCTTTCTCGCTCGCTAATGCGATTCATGTTAGTACTCCTCCAACCAACCAAACTACTACTCTGTTCCGCACTACACGCAATCTCAAATCAACGCCTACTACGCGCAGTACGGGTGCTATCCACAACAACCGTACGAAGTCGTCGCCGACACTTTTTACCCACCATCTACCGGTGTAGGCCCGAACAATTTCACCCACACATCACCAGCCCCGTCAAGCTACCAGTCGTACCCTGTTGGCCAAAGTTTGACCGTTCAAGAACAACCAAGGTCAGTAAATATCGAGGTCCCTAGTTAGAGGAAAAACAGCGAACTAATGGTCTAAGCAGAAGTAGAAGCCCAAGGTAAATACCACATTTCGTTTACTATTACAACTTATCGCTACACTCCTATAGACCGCACATTAGAACTACAATCGACCTCTCTTCCTTCGGACGCTAACAAGTACAACAGGACATGGAAGTGCGACCTCCCAAACTGCTCCTCCACCGCAAACTTTACTCGCCTCGCCGATCTCCAACGGCACCAATCCACTGTCCACGGAGTCGGCATCCCCGGGTATCCTTGCACCGTTCAAGACTGTACAAGGGTCGGAGACAAAGGATTCACACGGCGTGACCATCTCGTCGAGCACCTACGCAACTTCCACCACATTGACATACCCAAGCGCAGACCGGGTGAGCGCAGTGCATACCCTTTCGGGCTCGGGGACTACCAGTAAACCTCCATCTCTTTCCCTCCACCTCCTCGTCCGCGGCAAACGCATCCTGAGACAACACGCACAGGACAGATCACCGAGTGACCAAGCGGACGAGGGGTGGACGGCGGAGGCGAGGCGATGGGTAGTTGGCCCAGTTCCGCTCACACTTTCCCTTCTAAATCGGATACTGATGCTTTGTCGTTGCTTTACACATTTTTTCTTGCTTAGATCATGATACGGACGGACCGAGGAAGGAGCCACGGGTGGATACGCCTTGAGGTAAGGCTTTTTTCGCATGCCGGGACGATTAGCGTAACGGCCGAACGTGCGCAATTGTGGATATCATCTTATATGATGTGTTTCCAGGATGGAGAGGTTCTGAGGAGCACGGATCGCACTGTTCGCGTGGCTGCGCTATTTCGGACTTGGACAGAGGCGTAGTCGCTACGTGGAGGTTCTTGGCAACCGTGGTTTTATTTATAGAGGAGGATTTGTTTTTTTGGTTGTTCTTTATGCATAGCGAGGGAAAGCATGGGGAGTTGGAGCGGCTGGTCGCTCACTCCGAGGTATGCATATGGGTTTTCCGGCATTTTCCAGCATTGTTTTTTTCCTCACATAGATTTCCAAATAGACTATCTGCCTACATAGCTTCGAGCACGATTGTCCTTGCAATAAATCGGTGGTCCAAGTCCTTGTTCCGTTTGTCTACGCCGACCGGCCTCGATCGGATCAAACACGCCCGGCCATAAGTTCGGTGAAAATTCTAGCCGTTTTCCTTGGTGCGAATGGACGTCAGCATAAGGTTCAGCTCCGTTGTACAGCCCCCCGAAAGTAAAAGCTTTCTCAAAACGTGCGAGACCCAGCGCTTCGCATTGCGCGTGCTGATTGGCCCCAAAACACCAACATTCCATACAAGTGGACCTGTCAGACCGTGGATGGCCGTGGGCGCCAATCCTGCTCCAACAGAGTCGGAGACGTGGCTAATCACCGTCAATCTCCGCTCCTTACCGGTATTCAGAGCGAGACGGCGAACCGTGGCTGGAGACGCGGAATAAAGCCTTGCCAAAATTGAACCTCTTGTGGTAAGGATGCACCCTATTGCAGGCCTGGGACTTGGATGATTGGTAAGGCACAAGGCGGAGAGAGCTACGAGTTCGCGCGAGAAAGGATGAGGGTAGTGGAATCGAGTTCACCGAGGACTCAGTCCATGGATACTTTGGTGCCTGGCATTGCCGTACGCAGGCGGCTATGTGACGTGTGACGATGATGCGCTGTCTTCGGCTAGCGTCCTTGGATCCCACAATCTCCAGTGCTGCATTCTACCTGTCCGCGCCTGGCTCTTCACTCTCACCACCGTCCACCGCACTACACCACGCCGCCTCCCTTAACTTAACTCCGCACAATACACTCCACCGCTACCGGCTCTGACTCATGTCTCTTCAACAACTCCTGCACTTGTCCACAACTGCCTACCGCGACTCCTTACCACTGCAATAGCCGCCCTCTATATCGACCCCGGCTCCCCCGCATTCTACGAGTCGGTGAACCCGCGCCAGCTCATCAAACTGCAGCCTTACAGAGGCTTAAGTACCTCATTCCTCTTTAGAAGCCCGTTCTAGCCTCGGTTTTACCCTTACACCTCATTTCGCCATGCACGACCTCCGCCGCCAGGCGCTTGAAAGCGGCAAGACGGTCTCGCGCAAGGCCCGCTCCCGGAACGTCTCGACCGCCTCGTCAAAGGCAAATTCAAGGCTGAACTCGCCGGCACAATCACGCGCGGCGTCGCGCAACCCGAGCCGACAAGGGTCTGACGACGAGGAATATCTTAGCGATGGTACCGCCTGGAGGTGAGTCTTTTGGTGTTCCTCGCAACTTTTTGGCGCACGGTTCGCGTGCCGCCATTGACATCATGACTTTCGCCTACGACTCCGACACGACTGGTGCGCTAACAGATATCTCGAGCAGTTCAAACTCCATCGACGATATTCTCAACAATGAAGACGCCGATGTCCCCACCGACGCCTGGAAGTCGGAGCTGCACAACCGCATCGAGCAAATTGTGGATCGCAAGCGGAGCAGCACCGAGGGCCGCACCGAGAGCCTAAACGCCTACACACATATCCTGACGGCGAGATACGCAAAGGATGACATTGAGAATCGTATGGTCGAGCTCTTGCCGTCTATACTTAGGAGTATCAAGTCGGAGACGACCGAGCGTGAAGCTGTCACCGCTCTAAAAGGTACGTGCCGCCGGGTAAGCTGCATGTGGCACAGCTGACACGCAAACTAGCGCTCGCCGCCACCATCGTCACCCTCGACTCGGATGATATCTACGATTCGGTCGCCGACGCCCTGAAGCGAACAATATCCAACTCCGAGTCGACACAGACCAAGATTAGCGCCATCCATGCTTACAGCACCGCTGCCTTCTTTGGCGGAACATCCGAAGAAGAGTTGGAAGATGTGATGAACTTCTTCCTTGAGATTGTGGAGTCCGACGGTCTTTCAGTAGACGCACATGATGAGGGCTCTGTCGTCATCGCCGCGTTGGAGGAATGGGGCCTGCTCGCGACAGGTGTCGATGATCTAGAAGAAGCCACCGAGACAGCTATTGAAGCCTTCGTGGATCAACTCCAGAGTTCAGACTCTGGTGTTCAGATTGCTGCGGGTGAGAACATTGCTCTGTTGTATGAGAAGTCGTACACGGAGCTTGAGGACGATGAACAGCTATCAGACGAGTCTGATGACGAAGAGGAAACGCGAAACGGGGGCAAGATGGTCAAGCGCTACAACGTCTACCGTAGACAGGATCAGCTCCTTCACGACCTTGATGCGCTCGCCAATATCTCAAGCCGGAGAGTCTCCAAGAAGGATCGCAAGACCCTCCACTCCAACTTCGCCGATATCCGTAACTCGGTTGAGAAGCCGACACGAGGACCTAAATACTCCACTGCGCTTGACCAAGAAACTGGAATGACGTACGGCGGAGGCAGGATGAAGGTCAAGATCAACCGCAACGTCGAGGTCCGGATCGACAAGTGGTGGAAGCTCCAGAGGCTCAATGCTCTGAGACGTGTCCTTCAGGCTGGTTTCACTCATCACTTCGACGAAAATGAGGCTGTCTCACGGTGCTTGCCCTTCTCCATGTCGCGCAAGCGCTAGACACTGCATGTGGCCTAGATTTGATGAGCTTCTGAATTTCTTTCTTTCCAAAAACCTGGACGACCTCGACGAGCTGTTTCCGAGCTGCATATTGTTTTCTCTCTTATTCCTCAGATCATCCAATACCCAGCATATTTAGCATAGTGAAAGGTTGAAAGTAGAGGTGGGCAGGTCGGTGTCTTAGCTTTAGGATAGATGTGCGAATCCATTTTGCGTATTGTTCAATCCTTCCTGAAGTTGGCATACATGTGTTCCCTGCCGATAGAGCAGCACCTAAGCAAACGTACCGCTCGAAAGCATTTCCTCGAAGGGTATATGTTGCGACATGCGACCCCATATGCACGGCCCTCGTTCGCATTATTGCCCCGCAATACCCCTCCATTGCGAGGAGGATCTGTTTTGCGCCGGCTTCCAAGCTTCCAGTCAGCTCCCCTCTCTATCCAATAAGCGGAATTGAATGACCGGTAAAGGCGTTTCAAGCACTCAAGTACTGTGACTCTTTGCAAGCCAAGCAATTGCTTCATGTGAGGGGTTGATGAAAGCGCACGGACGTGAGGTGCCGTAGCTGTGGAAAGTTCTGGTAGCTCCTGCAGCTTTGTACTTTTACCTTCAGCCTCACCCCACAATCTCACTTTTGACAGCTTCACTACTTTCATATAGCCCCTCGCACTTCTTTCGAGTTTTCCTCAAGTCCGATAGCCATACTCTCAAACCTCAAACCCGCTCGGAAAGCCAGCGCCGTTCTCAGTAGCAACTATGGCTTCAACTAGTAAGTGCCTACAAGAAGGCTATGAGCAATTGGCGGAGCGGCCGTGGAGTATAGAGATCAGGGCAAGGCTGACTTTTAGATAGAGCGTCCGCGCGTCTTTTTCGATATTGCGATTGGGGGTCAGAAGGCGGGGAGGATTGCTTTCGAGCTCGTAAGTCTGCCTATGCAGGGAGTCAAAGAGTTTTACTAACGAGTGTATAGTACAATGACAGTATGCATACCTACGAGAGGCGCCCATGCCTACAGCCACCCAACATAGTACTAACCCATATCCATAGTCGTACCTAAAACCGCCGAGAACTTCCGTGCCCTCTGCACCGGCGAGAAAGGCGTGGGCAACTCGGGCAAGCCGCTCCACTACAAGAACTCTACCTTCCACCGCGTCATAAAATCGTTTATGATTCAGGGTGGCGACTTCACCATGGGCAATGGTACAGGCGGCGAGAGTATATATGGCGAGAAGTTTGAGGATGAGAACTTTGAGCGGCTTCATGATAAGCCATTCTTGCTGAGCATGGCAAATGCGGGCCCGGGTGAGTAGCTTAAGGGAGAGAGGCTGGGAAGAGGAGCGTGCTTGGAGATGGTTTGGAGAATGGATGGCGGTAGGCTGCATATCTCAGGATGTGTATTGCTTAGCCTAGCGTCCTCCATACTTGTTCTACCCAGCACTTCTTCAGTCTCTCATGGATCGGAAAGAAGGACAAAGGACTAACGTGCGTAGGTACCAACGGTTCTCAGTTCTTCATAACGACCGTCAATACGCCCCACTTGGACAAGAAGCACGTTGTCTTTGGCGAGGTCATTAATGGAAAGAGCATTGTCCGACAGATCGAGAACCTCAAGACGCAGAGCGGTGATAAGCCGTGGCATGATGTCGTCATCGTTGGTAAGACTAACTCTGAAGGCTCTAAGGCACATCTATTAACACTTAGCAGACTGCGGCGAGCTCAAGGGCGAGGACTACGACAAAGCCACGGAAAAGGTTGCAGATGCCACCGGTGACCCCTACGAAGACTACCCGGAAGACCAGAAGTCTGGCGATGATGAATGGCAAGGCACCGAGATCCTCCACATCGCCACCTCCCTCAAGGACCTAGGCAACAACGCCTTCAAAGCCGGCAACCTCCAACTCGGCGTTGCGAAATATCAAAAAGGCCTCCGCTACCTGAATGAATATCCCACCCCGCTCGACTCCGACCCACCCGAGCTCGGTTCCCAACTCAACGCCCTCAAGATTGTCCTCTACTCCAACTCGGCTCTGCTCCAGAACAAGATCGGACAGTATACCGATGCGGCCGATAACGCGACCAAGGCGCTAGGTATCGAAGGTATCACAGATAAGGACAAGGCCAAGGCGTATTTCAGGCGCGCGCAGGCGCGAGTTGGGAAGAAGAATGAAGAGGATGCGCTCAAGGACTTGGAGGAAGCGCGGAAGTTTGCGCCGGGGGATGCGGCGATCGTCAAGGAGCTTGAGGGCATCAAGAAGAAGATCAAGGAGAGGAAGGAGAGGGAAAAGAAGGCGTATAAGAATGCTTTCAACTTCTGAGCGGATGGTTGCAGCGGCTGGATTGCTACATGGCTTTCGGGTGCTCGAGGCTTATATAGCTGTGGCGGTACGCATGGATTTGGTGAGCGTATAGACGATGAGAACCGTAGCTTGCGGTGCATATGGGTAGTCCCAGGCATGATCGAATGCATATTAATCGATACCTAAATCCAAATTTTGATCGTAGAACTTTCGTCTCCTACTAAGACCTTAGCGGAATGCCACCATCTTCCGAATACAGCCATGGCCCCACCTCTCCTTTCCGACTAGCACGTCGAATTCGCCCACCATAGCTCTCAAGGTTGGGTTGGGGGTTACGGAGTAGAGGGGGTGGGTGTCAGTACCTATTGTATTGTAACGTACTAGAAACGGTGCTGTCTTGCTGTTGCGGACTGGACACTTTTGAACATGTTAAATATGATGTATGCAAGAGATATAACGGCATAGATGTCTTGCAATAGCTATGCTAGATAATATATACGCATCAGACCCTCGCCTTTCCTTTCCTCTTCCATCCCTCCATCCCTCTCCTTCTCCTTTTCCTTCTCGTTCTCTCCTTCGTCATCCATCCACCCTCGGCGCAAAGACACAAAGCAAGCCACACACGAAAACCCTGCATCCACCAAACTCACGTAAAAGCTAGCTCGGGCAAGCGCGCATAATGCAGAAAACCCCCTTGTAGAGAAGTGTAATTCTTAGAAGAAGAAGCCACTCAAACCTAAACCCAACCCAACCCAACCCAAGCCTCGTGAACAATTCATCAGTCAAATAAATACGTGGGGGAGGGGTGCATGACGTCCTAGAACCCGACTGATCGATAGACCAATCAGTCTCCAAACGGGGAGGAGGCTCTGACAAACACCAACACCAAAGACCATTTCCTTCAAAACCGCTACAAGTATGGACGCTCAAATGCTTGCTCGTTGTGATGCAGCGGCGATTTTTCATTTCGCGTAGACGCGATGATTGGATGGCGGTAAACGTACGCAGATGTAGATGGCGTAATAGAGCGAAACGACGCATGTAGGTTGTATAGGAGTGTGAAGTGCATAAAAAGCAGAAGCGTAACGCGTGTGATGTTCATGGCAAACGATGCAATGGGGTTTCGGACGTGGTCGGTCTGGTTTCCCCTCGCGCGGGAGTCCGGATTCGACATTCAACCCGGTGGTATCCCATATAGATGCTGCCAAAACACCTCAAATGCATGCTCCTCGTCCTACAACTCCCCAGCGCTCTTGCGTCGCCTGAGATCGTGCTGACTGAGGGAATTGAGTCGCGCCCCCTTGGTAGTATATCGCCCAGTGAACCAACCATCTAGTCAGAACTCAGCACCGTCCGCACCTGCCCGCCCCCGCAAGCTGCCATAACTGGCATATTCACCTAGCGCACTGCCTCCACCTCTTCCGGCAGGTTCGGCCCTATCCGTGCTCCTGTCTCTTTCCTTATGCTTTTCCTTGTCCTTGCCCTTCTCCTTCTCTTTGTCCTTACGTTTGCGCTGGAAGGGTAGCACGCCACGAAAACCGCGCTCCTTGCGCTCTTTAGCCGAAGCATCTTTGTAAAAGGCAGGGAGCGCCGTTGCATCTTCGTCGTCGTGTACACTCCCACGGTCTGAGTCTTCGACGCTTTGACCCCCGGCGCTGCGGGGCGGACGTGACAAGGCTCCAGACTTGCTCATGCTAGACATGTTGGTGTGGGTGTTTGGATTGATATAGGTAAAGGAACCGGTTGAGGCGGAAGGATGGGTGTGCGTCTGGGGATATGACGGGGGCGGAGCCATGTGCAATCCATCGCTTGAGCCGGGCGGTGTTTCTTCTGTCGCAGATACCGACGATGATGCTGGCTGTGATACTGAACCATTCAAAGAGGCTGCAAATCCTACGTTCCCCGCTGGCCGGGCGATTTTGGGAGCGAATGAGTGCGACGGGATGTTTGAATTGACGCTGGCTAAAGAGCTCGCGGATGCTGAAATGCTGGAAGCATGCTGATGCCGCGTCTTGGAAGATCGAACTGGTTTCATCGTGACCGGAGTGCTAGTCGCCGATGAAGCCGTTTGCTCGTCACTGGTATTTGGGGAACCAGGCATACTCTCCCTACCCTCCTCCTTGATTATCGCTCGGTTCTTTGTAGCGGCGCCTCTGCCCATCTCAAAGCTAGCAGAGCCTTGCAACTGTTCCACTAGCTCTTCCCATTTGACACTGAGAGAAGACGATGGTCGCTCGGCTCGCTCGGCACGGTTGAGACAGTCGCTGGTGCGCTCGTTGAGAGCAACACAGATCTGATGGAAGCGTAGTAGGTCACCATCGGTCGGTTGTATATTTGCAGCAGAACTCCTCGTGTTTGTGAGCCAGAGGTCGACTAAAGCGGCGAAATTGCGCGCATGGTCAATGAGGTACGGAAGCGAGGGAAAGCCTTCGCGTGAGGTAGGTGGTAGCCGTTGAAGGATAGCGAGAGGGGTGCTGTAGGATGGAGGAATATGAGGCGCTGGCGACGTGGTCGTAGATATCGAGCAGATGTTGTCCAAGTACGTCTTGAACTCTTGTCGGTGGGAATTCAGGAACACGTTCATGGGCTCCATCCAGGCTTCTTTCGTGCCAAACGAAGACATGTTTGCTAAACCTTGGAGGGACTTGGCAACAAGGGTCAAGGCTCTTCTGGCTTTCGGTTTGGGATGTTCTGGGGATACGTTAGGAACATGGTAGCGCACTTTCAGTCCAATATTGCTTACCTTTTAGCAGGCCGAAGAGCTTCGGGTTGAGTACAGCGGGCACGAAGAACCTGAGAAACAGGAACCCCGACACGCTGCTATACTTGACAGTCCTTAGATAGTCGCCAAAACGATCTTCAGCGCAGGCTCGGATATGCCTAAAGATTAGCCGAAGCTCCTGCGGACAACGTAGCACCGAATTGTAGATGGCTCGCCACAGATCTTCTGTCAAGTTAATCAGGCGTCTCCAATTCCTGTCCAGCTCGCTTTGTGACGAGACTCTGTTGGGATCAACCTCGCATTCCGGATCCTTTTCGTTGATCTCTCTTAGCTTGTCGCTCAGTGTCTCTTCCAGATACTCCTTGCCCAGTCTCTTCATGTGAAAATCAAGAGACTTTGTTAACAACGTGTTGCCGCGGAACAGTAGGTTCGCTTCAAGCTTCGCATTATTGTTCATATCTCGGACGAACAACTCCCGATCGCTCGCAGAACCAAACTGGGTATCGCTAGAGTCGCTTGAATTGAGCCTTTTGCTGAAGCGTAACCGACTCGCCGGAGACTCCTTCAGCGTCCCGTCAATTTCATCCTCGACAAGCGCCATTATCCACTCGCCAGCTTGGCCTGAAACTTGGAAGATGTTCAGAAGATACTCGGACAGTTTCTTTAACTCGTTCGGGACCATCTGTGCGAGTTGTACTGTTAGGCCATTCGAGAAGCGGTGCAACAGCTCAGACATCGGTTGGTAGTC
This sequence comes from Darksidea phi, assembly GCA_030770425.1. NCBI lineage: Eukaryota > Fungi > Ascomycota > Dothideomycetes > Pleosporales > Lentitheciaceae > Darksidea > Darksidea phi. Next base: position 43,354 of record JASJFT010000145.1, read on the forward strand.
GCGTGCCATCAGGATGACACATTCTTCGGTGCTGACCTTCACAAGAACCTCGCCGACGCTGTTCCCGTACATGTTGACAAGCGGCCACCACTTCTCCGTTTCCTGGTTTGGCCCCAAGTCATCCAAGTAGATATCGGTTTTGCCACATGTTTGGTCGAAAGATATACCTGTATAACCACCCGCACCCTCCGCAGTGAAGGAGTCCGGGTTCACTTGGATTTCATGTGTGTTCTTCTCACTGCGCGAGTGGTTTGGAGGCCTCTTCTTGAGTAGCATAGAGGCTGTCGAGAGCACTGCGGGAAGGTCTAAGAACTCAAACTCTTCTCTCCAGAACGGTGTGTTTCCCTCCGATTTGGCTACGGTGCGCCCTCGCGTTTCTCCATCCAACAGAATCTCCACATAGAAGCCGCCAGTGTTGTGCGTAGCTGACGATGTCGGTTTAGTATGCGTGTGGTGATCAGCTACCTTGGGGCTTATTGGCGGCATCAGTCTTGCCTCGATGATGCGGACAAACAGCGATCGCTCCATACGAAACATATCTTGGAACGAAGGTGACAGTGCACCCTCGTCGTTCATGGTGGGCTGCTTTGGTCCATACAACTGCGGAATGGTAAATGCGCGGAGCAAGACTATCCAAACTTCGTACAGCACACGCGATTCCAGTGACAAAAAGATAGGCCGTAATAGCGACAGCGACGTGGATGTCGAGGTATATTGCGGGTAAATGGCGATGCAAAATTCGTTATCCAGGACAGAGGGATCCAAGCGCTGAACAGCACATCGAGAGAGCTGAGACAATTGCACAACGGAGACTAGCGTAACGTCGGTATCGGAGTAGAGCTTAAGCTCGCCGTTTTCTCTCAGAGTGCACGAAACTCGCCTCCATCGGCGCGAGCCGTGGCTTTGCAAACGGTACACTTGCGGCCGAGTAGCCCCGGATTTTGATGCGCCAGTATTGCTATACGTTATGCTGGTATCCCAGTATATCATCTTTCCAACTTTAATAATAGGTGCCTCCTTCAAGAGTGACACCTCGGAGTGCCGTCTGCTATCCACCAGCCGGCGTTCCGCAACTAGGGCTGTCTGCGGCTTAGCCATTTTGTTGTGGATGCCCTTCGGACGAATGGGTTGCCAGCACAATAACGCTGCAAACCACGAGTCGAACTCCTCTTGGGTAGGTGGCCGCAGATAGACTTCCAGGTTTGAGTTGTGCCCAACCACGTGTATATACGCCGTGTATGCCTCGGCGTCGTACGCGCTCTTGACGCGACATCCCCGTAAATCTGGTATTAAAGTGCGGTGGTAAGAGTTGTCGCTCTTAGGTTCGTACACCAAGCTTCCGGCCTCCTCGTTAATGTAGCAGTACGACAGTGACCATGGGCTTGACTCTCCCCTCCGGAAGGCCAACATGCCCTGCATCTTCCCGCATGTAGCGCGCATGAGTTTCAGCACCTTCCGCGCATCTGAAGCGGGGACAGGCGACACCCACGAATCCGGCGCATTTGGAGAGACGGCGGTAGCGACGGGGGATGTAGTCCTCTGCGGTTGCTTGACGAGACGGCTGCGACTGTTCGAGCTCGATGTGCGCGGTGGAGGCTGGGACGCCGGAGAGATGGTTGATGGATGTCCTATAGAGGTTACAACAGACTCCTCCAGGCTCTGAAAGTTCGCAGGGGCCGTGCTGTGCACCGATCCAATCCGATGACGGCTGGTCGCGAACAGGCTCGCAGGAGATCGATCGCGTGTAGATCGTTCTTCTAGTGTCCGTGTGCGCGGCCGCGTCTGCGACTCTCGAGCGTTCCGCAGCGAATAGTCGGCGTCGTTGGAACTGGCGCGGGCGACAAAAGTGCGGGGATTGCTGCTGCGGGAGGAGATGCTGTTGGAGCGCGGTGACACGGGCGGCGAGTTGTAGGGCAGATTGGCCATCGTATCCTCTGGGATCGACTCTGGAGTAACCGCGCGAATTGTGTAGGTGCCGCGGTCGTCTCGCCTCTGGTCCCTAGCTCCCGTGGATGCGGCTTCGGCCGCGTCCATTTCCCTCCTCCGCCTACTTTGTCTCGCGGGATCCATGGCAACCAGTTGGCTGTTACTTGCGCCGTTTTCAGAGATATAGAGATGGGTGCGCCGTGGGACAGTGGGGGATGCGCGCGGAGCCGAATCGCAGGGTTGCAGCAGGAGTACGGCGTTGGAGGCAACGGCAAGCGCTGTGGCCGTCGTCCTGTCGCAGCCGAAGTATGCGTTGCGCTGTCATTGACAGATGACCAACCTGCAGCAGGTAGCCGACTACCTTCTCAACGGGGGCTTGCAGGACGGTGTGGAATGGGTGTCTGCCGATGTCTCTGGCGTGGCGCATGCCTGGCAGAGCGGGACCGGCGGTCGTCAGTGGGCGGGCGACGTTAACGGAAGACGACGGAAGTCGTGGACATGTTTACGCTGGCTGAAAGAGTGACTGTGGTGGCAGAAACGTGTACTGTGTATACGGTGGAAGTGGGTACATGAAGCAACCAAATCCCTAGATGGGCTTGGCGGTCCCTTCCCGACAGTCTTCTTTTCCATGTTTAAGCAGCATGAGGACTAGCGGATTTGGTAAGCAAGGCGAAGCGCTAGCTCAAGCAGGTTAGCAGTCGGAAGTATAGTGCATGTTCCAGCTCGGGGCTGCATCCCTAGAGGCACACCATGCGGCCGAGGATTGCCACCGTTTGTCTGCCCTCCCGGAATTGTGGGCCATCTAGCATGCTGCCCACACACCATCATCTTCGGTGCTGGGCGAATGCAGGCCGAGTGCAACCCCAACCGGCGAATCAAGCCGACGCAGGCCCCGTTGCGAGTACACCACAATGCAAGGAACCATTGCTGCACAAATCGTAATCAACTGGAATAAACGCTATCCAACACCCTGCTGCCTCTCAGCTAGCCAGACATTGATATCAGAATGAACACGCCCAGCAATCATCAAGCATTCCCAAGCAACATCAGGTAACTCCAGGGGATATCGCACCCAAACTTACTCCCGCCCAATGGACACGCCACTGTGGGAAACTGCCACATGTCCGTTTAGTAGAGTTAGTCTCCTGCGTTCGGGCTTACCAACGCGGGCAAACCTCCCAACAAGAGCCGTCGCCCACAACGTGCGTTTACTTGAATGGCGGCTGGTCGGCAGTGGACTCTTCGAGACTGAGTGCACTGAGTGGCTGCGATCGCGCTCCGCTGAGGTCGCCGGAGCCCGTCCTCCGCAGCGCCTGTCGCATCGTCTCAATCTGCAGTTCTCCTCCTGCCAATGGCGGGCTATGCGTGCCGTGTGTCGTAGGGCTACTGGGGGTCAGAGCGCCCACTCCTTTCTCTGATGTGGCTCCACTCCTGGGCGGCGATGCGCTGAAGCCGCGCGACGATGCAGGAGATCGTACAGGCGAAGGGGAGCGGTTGGCCGTCTGCGACAGACTCATAAATTGCACGGGCTCCCTGTCCGTCTCAGCATGTTCAGCTTGCACCACGTCTGCGAAGGAGATGAAGCTCAGGCGTCGTGGGTCCGTCGTGTCCAAAGATGCGTAGTTGGAGGAGGCGGCGGCGTCGGCGATATCGGGATAGCTAGACGATGTATCCTCGTGAACAAGCGAGGGTGAGTGTACGGCATCGGCGACGCTCCCGGCCACTGCGGCCGAGGCTGGCTGGTGGGCCGAGTGCATTATGATCTCGACCTCATCCGGGTTCAGATGGTCGTCGGTGATTGCTATGGACGAGGCGTCCAACGCGGCCGGTATGTAGTCTTCCGTCTTTATATGTGCGGGAATCGCGGGGGACTCCTCGGGTTCCTGCACATTGCGCTCGAAGATCTGGGACGATGCGGGCGAGTGTAGACCGGGCGAAGTGGAGCGGACGCGGCGTCCGGGAGAGGCGCCAATGCCAGCCGGGTAGATGCGCGGGCTTCCACGGGGAGACGCCCGTCGCTCTCCCGGTGACGTTGTGAGAGGTGGAGAGGGCAGCAGAGTCGGGACGGGTGCACGCGTGCTTGTGTTTGTTGCTAGCTCTTCCGACTCTTGCTTGTCGCCCTCCCTCTTCTTGCCCAGCCCGAGCAGCTTGCGCTTTCCCTTGGCCAGGAGGCTCGATTCCTCGTCGGCGGGTTTGCTCCTGTGGGCCTGCGGTACGACCGGCGCCGTCTTCGATGAGGAATCGACGGCACTCATTTGAGCGCCTGTCGGGGGACTATGACTGGCTTGATGTCTTCGCGGTGAGTATATCGCACGTTACCAGAAGGTTGGTAGAGGAGATGTCGTATGCCACCCTGCGCCCGAAGAGTCTTGGGTTTGGGCTTGAATCTGGCCGACCAACAGGAGGGGTAGAAGAACCTTGGTTTTGATTTCAACCAGGATCGCCGCGCCGTACAAAACTTGTCACAGGAGGTGGACTGCCGAGGTGCGATCAAGAGCGTTTCTGCAACAAGACAATAGCTGGGTTGGCCGCCGCTGGAACGAAAGCCTGCGATTGAGTTGCGTCCTCGAGCCGGCTCCCGATGTCGTTGCGTGGAGTGGCTCCATCCATCACGTGTAGCGCGACGAAGAAAGCGTCGTACCTTATGACGTGCGCCTCCTCGGCCTGATTTAGCCTCGCTCCACTTTTCAGGCACAAGCTCGTGCACCGCTCGCTTCTCTGCAATTCGACTGCATCGCTCCTCATCACTCCTCTCGTCACAGCTCTGCAATTTGATTTGTTCCGGGACGATCGACAATGAAAAAGGAAAGCTTTCAGACAGTCATGCGCAAAGCAGGTTTTGAATCTGAAAGCGAGGTTGACCTAGTCATGACACCGCGTATTGCGCTCCAGAGCTCGACATGAAACACGCATGTGCAGCTCCCGCGATAACAGTGGCACAAGCAGCCCCCGTATTCGGGCGACAAATCTGGTCGGTCGAGAGCATTGCAGTTCGTGTCGTGTCGTGTCTGAGATTGCGTCAAACAGGCACCGTCAGCGGCCCGTCCCTGGCACTCATCTCCACTCTACCCAATCGCTTCGTCCCGCACCGCGATGAATTCGGCATGCCGAAATGCATACGGTCGCCATCATCAAGCGAGTGCTAAGACCCGGCGCGCGGTCGCTTCCGTTCTCGATTGATATTGTGCAGTTTCGCTGATGGAACAACATCCTCATCCCCGCCCCCACCCATACCCACGCTCACGCCCTCCTTCCGTCACATCTACAGTATTGGAGTTTCCTCATGGTTGCTCCTACCTCCTCCGCACGCCGCACGTTGGGGGCTAAATACGCCTGGCATTGCTCCCTCTCAACCACCAAATATGCCAAATGCTCGAGGTTTAGTAAACGATCTACAGGAGAGTCATAGGCCACTTCGTTTGCAGCTAAGCCTATCAGAATCTTCCAAGGCTCGGCCGCCGAGGCATCGCGTGAGCTGTCTTCGTGTTCCAGGGAAGCATGAAGGCTTCAAGAAATCTACCCGTCCACACTGCAGTCAGCCCGCAGTTTTTCGCAAGCCACGACCTAGCCCAGGCGCGCGTGCAGTCCCTACAACGAGACATAATATCATAACAAGGGCCGCAACCTCTCTCGTAGTACGTATAGAGAGACAATCACGCTGGGTATGCTAGGAGCAGCTCCGTAAGTACCTGATCGCAAACGCTTCCGTCTTTGCGTCTGGCGCGGATAGGGGTCAATCACCGAATGTTTGCTCGTGTCATCAAAGGGAGCGGAAGCCTAAGCATGACGAGAGGTCTGTGCACACCTCAAGCGAACGGGAAGGGGGGGCATTTCAACCGGAATCCTTCGCGCTGAGGGAGGAACGTCCTCGCCGATCTAATGTTATATCCCCTAGTGCCACCATGCTTCAGCAAGCGCACCATGTCGCGACAACAACTACTTCCTACATGTTCACACTTACTCTAAACACTAGTTAAGCACGTCCACGGCACTCGTGGCAGTCGGCCGGATGGTGACGAACGGACTGCTGTTCGCCCCCCCATCGCTGGGGCCTACCGTTAAAATCACAGCGTTAACCTTGACGAGTATATCGACTTTGGTCGTGCTTGTTCGGTGAGCTAAACTATGGGCTTCTGTCCCAGCCTACGACTAACAGTATGCAAGCTTCTACTGCCGAATATGGGTAGTCGGGAAACTGAAGTCATACGACTATTTGATCGTCCCCGCTGTGGTACGTTGATTCTCCAACACCAACCTGTCCAGCCCATTTGGCGCCGAATACGAGTTCCACCCTGCGCGAACCCACCACAGTCAAGCTCTCTTGCTAACAATTAGTAGCTTTTGACATGGGCATTGTGTATCCTCAATTGGTTTCAAGTTCATTATGGGTCAGGCTCGCACGACTCGGCGCTTACCACCGACCCAGTGGTATGTAGTCTCTGTTAGGTGTGCGATATGATTCTAATAATGGAATCTAGACAAGAAATAGGTGGCAGGCAGCTGGAGTCTGGTTCTCCTATCAACTAATTTACCCTGTCGTCCCGGCGTTCGTCAAGCTTTCGATTCTGTTCTTTTACCGCTCTATCGCTACCGAGCGGACCTTTCGTCTCCTCGTGCATGCCACCATTGCATTTGTAACTGCCTCCACCGTCGGTATGGTACTTGCAACTGCTCTTGAGTGCCCCAAACCGTCGCTAGCCTATTCAGAATTCATCTTCCTCAGAAGAAAGCAATACAAGTGTCTCGAGATCAGGAACCTCTACTACGCCCAAGCAAGCATGAACATCTTCTCCGACATCGTCGTATTCATCCTCCCGCTACCGACTCTCATAAAACTCAATATGCCAACACACAAACGCGTCGGCCTCCTATGCTTGTTTGGTGTGGGCTTGCTGGTCCCCATCGCTGCTGCGTTCCGCATTCAGGCTCTCTACCTATGGGCCAAGGCTGCATTCAACGAACAGCGCTACTATGGTGGTTATGTGATCTTTTGGGATCATATCGAAGCAAACACTGCCATCATATGCGCTTCCGCTCCGTCACTGCAGCCGCTCTTCAAAGGACTTTTTGGGAGATTATCGCAATACTCGGGAGGAAGAAACATGTACTACTACTATGGAGAAGGAGAAACAGGAGCGACACAGATAACCATCGGGCGTCGAGTGACCAGACCTGTCGAGACAGACTTCCCCTTGGAGAGCCCAACACCTACGTACCGACCGCAACACCAGAATAACGATGGCGATGGTGGAATTGAGAGGGGTGCTGTCACAATGCGGGAGGTCAAAGAAGACCCGGATGAAGAGATTCGCAACCGTATACGAGCGTTCGTCATTCTTCCACCGTCCTCACATCCACCAAATTCGCTAGCTCGGCCAAGAGACATCCTGTCTTCAGGGTGAAACCAGTTTCCAAGCTGTACGACGTTCATGAAGACCAGGAAGAAAGAGATAGACCAAGCTCAGCAGCATATTTCGATTCTTCTATAATAGGTAGCGACGCGCACCACAGACGTAGACGCTCTCATCTTACCATTGTGTCGGCTATCCATGCTGTGGGCTGTTACCTCTCCCGATGGCCGCTCGCGACAGTACTATTAATCAACTTACCAACCCTCACGAGGATGACGTACTTCGGCCACCATACAGTATCGGCATCACTACTGAAATAGATGAGGACCTGTGATCCAGCAGCACTTCGCTCCCACTGTCAAGATCCGTTGCATTGTCAAATACTTGATGGAGGATGCAGATACAATTCGTGTCTTCGGTATTTGACAGTAATTCACGCATCAGCAGCGGCCATACTTTTTACCGAGTCTTCTAACTCAAATACTGCTGATATGCAACGCGAGGTGGGATCTTAAAGCAAGGACGAACACATGGGTCACCGCGTGGGAGAGTTTTATGCACAAGGGAGGGTGATACTTCAATGCAATTCAGTGGTGGAGCAGACGTCCACACTACGCGCTTCCAGCCAGTGAGACGGAGATGAGCAAGGTGTGATAGTGTGTTGACGATATTGGCACTAGATTGTAGATTCTCTAGAGCATGTTCGGTACATAGAAGTCGGAAATAATGGCGGATATAGATGTACCGAGGGTTCCTTTAGCTTTCTTAGCCCGGTACAATTTAATTGTATTATCATCATGCCCACAGTAATACAGTAATACATGGGGAAGATGGATGGCCGTGATTCCCCGGGCCCAGTTCCATGGCTCGCCAACTCCAGCGCGCAGAAGCGAACGAAACTCTCCGCAGTGGCGCACCAAATCACGGCGAACAGTGAATTTTCCGGGCGCCGCACACCGATCGAATCAACCTCTTGCCGGCCCTTCTAGTGCGCTACCTACCCGAATTACAGGTATTTCGAGCCGGAAACTATAATGGTGCTCTTCAGAATACCAAATTGAAGCTAGAAATATTATCTCAAATCGCGTCTGTGGAGACTCTGTCTAACACTCACCATTCCATGGCTCGGAGCCAGTAAAGAAGCTGGTACATGTGACCAAAGCGGTTAGTGCGACACCAGTGGTGCACTTATCAAACCGCGACTTCTTTGACGCACGACGTTTCAGCTTCCTCAACACCAAAAATCTGCATGCCATGAACGTCGAAAAGAGCAGCCGAACGGGCCTGGCCATATCCACTATCTACCTCCTTCTTTCGGTTCTTCCGTGCGCGATTGCTTATGGGTGGTCTGTGTGGCCCGTTCTCGCGATTTGGGTGGTTGGGGCAGGCGTGAGGTCAGGATGTTGGGATCGGAAGGTGGTAACGGATTGTGTTTTGTTTGGGGGTGTTAATATGGTGATGTTGAGGAGGGAGTTGGTTCAGGCTATTTGGAAAAGACGAGATGGGTTCTCTAAAGGCAGCGTTCAAGACTTGAGGTTATCGATCCTACTGGGTGCTGTTATCCCGCTAGCTGTTTTGGGGCTATTTGTGCAGCGCAGATACGGTAGCAATGCGTCTATTGCTTCGACATCTGGAAAAGCAGCCGAAGAGACGTGGAGACGGACTTTGGATTATCCCACATCCCTGATTTTTCCTTGCCGGACGACGCACGCGCGGATGTTTCCGAAGAGGCATGATTTTGGGTACAGCTATCTTCTCTGTGGGTTTTCGATCGTACCAAGAGGCACTATAAGCGATGTTACGGATGTTGGTAACGGGAAGGATAGGGCTCTGGGAAGCTGGTGGTTTAGAGTAAGAGCTGAAGACTATTTGGCACGAGGATACGGATCGTTAGGTTTCTATGGAAAACTGAAAGCGTTTCTGAGAGAACAGGTTTGTCTTCTGCACATTCGTCTCCTACATGCGTTGCTAATCTAAATAGGGCGTCGAAGATGCTCAGTGGTCGTACGCCTACCTCGTTACGGCACCGCGCTTCTTTGGCTATGCATTCAACCCGGTCTCCTTTTGGTACATATATAACCGCAACCAGGAACTCAAAAAGATGGTTCTTGAAGTTAACAATACTTTTGGGGAGAGACGCATATACCTACTCGACGGGTCTACTCCGGGCCCGGCAAGAAGTACAGGCTTAGACACGTCGGCATTGCATGCGTCAAAGAACAAGTTCATTGATATTTGGATGAAGGACTTCCATGTCTCACCCTTCAATTCTCGCAAAGGTTCATATGCACTCACAGCACTCAACCCCTTTCCATCGCCAAATTACTCGGATCCTAGAATCGATAACACGATTACGCTAAAGTCGTCTAAGGGCTACGCAAAAGTTGTCGCCCGTGTGCATACTACAGGGAGAGTACTTAACCCTGCTGAGTTCGGATTCTTCCAGACCGTGCGTTTTATCGTTGGTTGGTGGTGGGTAGGATTCATGACATTCCCACGGATCATTAGGGAGGCGTTCAAGCTGTACTTCTGGCAAAGTTTGCATGTTTGGTTCAGACCAGAAGTGATTCCATCAAGTATAGGCCGTTCCCCGACCTCGACAGAAATGTAAGTATACGTTGAAAGTGTTTCTTTTTCTACCTAACATCATACAGTGCACTCCAGAAGATCTTCAAGGAATACCTCGACCATCTCGCAAACACCTCCCCTGAACTATTCTACATTACCTACGAAACCGCCATCTCAGACACACCCAAGCAAATCATCGCAACATCACATCTACACCCCAATAACCAAAACTTCAAAACCCTAGATCTACGCATCACTACTCCAGCCTTCTACTCACGCTTCGTCCATTACGCACACACGTCCGAAGCCCTCGACCGCGAATGTCTTTTCACCGACCCAAAGAACCGCACACTTTGGCTCTCGCAGCCTGAGCTCCTGCCCCTACTTTTACCTAAATCGCAAAGCCCAAACACGACCAACAGCGATGGTATGGAGGTAGTGAAGAGGGGTCACGTAGACGAGCTGCGATGGAAGTTGTTGAGGAAACTCAGATGTCCACCAGCTGAACCCGCATACGTCGTTACACCAAAGTCTGCCACCTTCGTTATCAACGATATCCGAACGCTGCCATATTCTGAGCTCGACTGTTTCGTGCGAAGATCAGCTGCGAGGGCGTATGCTGGTGCTTATAGGAGGATGGTGACGAAGATCTTTCTGGCTCAGCGGTTTGCGCTGGGGTATGTAGAAATCATTAATGTTTTGGACTTTTTGTTGAGGTTGGGGCTTTGTTGGGTCGCAGGGAAGATGTCATTGTGGGTGGGTGGTATTGAGCATACAAGGAATTCTGGGGAATCTGTGGAAAGGTTGGTGAGTGCGGGGTTGGAGTGGTGGTGGGTGTTGGGAATGGTAGTGTGCGTTTCCGGTTGTCATGTGTATGGTCTTTTGAAGGGTTACAACTGAGTGTCTTTGGGCGGATTCATGATCGTTTGAAATTTTTTGGGTCGAGATTGTGGACGAAGTCTGATGACTGTCTGAGAGGGCTTGAACTACCTACGGTAGTTCGCTAGCATTCAAATAACGCACATGGGCCAAAGTTCAATTAGCATTCCACAGACTGCATATCTACTTGGCGGAAAAACAGTTCTAGACCACGGCAACATCCACCTGCGACGTAATTATCAGCTGAATGGAGATGCGGGCGGGACCATGCGTCAGTTACTCAAGCCTTAGACTTTGATGGTGGCGTTCAATTGTCCACTGAAGCACTCTCATTGGTCGACTTCCCATATAACTTTCGCACTCGGACTTGCTCCCGATCTCCCGCCTGACGGGTCCATCTGGGGTTGTCTCGTGGATCGGCTGTAGCTGAACTACCCGGACGCGCGGGATAGACGCCGATTGCTTGCATTGATTTTGTACTAGCGAGCCACCGAGACGGTACAGGGGACGGGAACATCCTTTGTAAAATAGTTCACTCGCTAGCCCTGACTCTGAGGGATGTGGATGTGTCAGATGTGTCAGATGTCGTGCACGAGCGCTGTCAAAAGCTATTTGAGTCACTGTCACAAATGCCTCATTGGTGGCGCAAGGCAAACCGTTCTTTTACATCATGCCACCTTCACAGGTTCAAGCACTGGTGTGCTAAGTTGCGCACTGAGTAAAACAGTCTTTTCTCAGCAAAAAAACATCTTGCGGAAGGTCGCTGCGAGGAAAGAGCCAAGATTGGAAGACGAGCTTAGAACGAGTCGACACCATAACAACGAAGGTTAGGCAATGGTATTAGAGGGGCTGTGTGTATATTATCAGTCTCCAACCGGGAGCGGTTCTCTGCCGATGGCCCATTGTTGCCGAGCTCCTTTAATAGCGACTGCGGCTCGGGCTGTTTGGGCTAACCCGGGGGGCAAGGGAGCGGGATGTGGGAGGTGACAGTGTGCTGTAACCGAGAGCATAGTGGCGTTCCTTCTTGTGAAAGTTGTTATATAAACTTTCGCTACCGTACCGATAAACTTCCCAGAACCGGCATGTTAGCCCAAAGAGGCTACAACCCCGTCCCCTAGATCACCGGAGGTTTCCGTTCGAAGGGCAACAGAAAGCGGTGCAAATTGGCAAAGGCCGCTCTCCAGTTGAAACCTCCCGTTCATCTTGGCCTCGGGTGCACGCTTCGGAAAGCGCCGAGGACCGACCGACCTAAGGAAGTTTTGCGATTCAACTCTCTGGGCATACGTAAAACCCCGTAGTCGAAATACCATCTTTTCTCTCTATCTATCTATCTATCTATCTCTCCCGTTCCTTCAGTTTGCAACCTAAATAACGCCCTAATTTAGTCCTCCAGTAGTACAGTAGAGGCCAGAGGGTAGCAATTAGAGCCGCCCCCAGGCTTGGCAATTGTGTGCCCAGGCCGCAGCCGATGCATGTAGACGCGTATCGACGCCACATTTACATGGCGCGTTCCAGCGAGTCCTATAGGATGATATGAACAGGTGTAGGTTTGGGCCACGAACCATGCGATTTTGTATTTTGTGGGAGCGCTGAGGTTCGGCATATTCTATAAAGTGGACATGCCATCATTCAAAACCCCTTGCAGCAAGTTGTTGCGCGCTAGCAACTCTTTAATCTTGTTGTTCCATACCTTCCGAATTCCCGAAGAAGTCGCTAAACCAGGCAGCGGCTAGGATCATGTATGGCCCCACCGGCGGAGCGATCATTGCCGCCGAATGGATTCTTCTTACGGCTGGTGCCCTTATGATTTTGGCACGCCTCTACCTACGATTAAAAATCAACCGCCAGAAAATTTATATCAGTGATATATTCATCTGCCTAGCGTGGTGTGCAGCCGTAGCGACCGTATCTTTCGACATTATCCTCCATCGTATGAATGTCCTCCGTCCAGATGTAGACGCCTTTCTTACTGGATATCGTGGCGACGCAAAGTCGTTACAAAGAGCGCTCAAGGTAGCTAAGCACCTTCAACAGACCAACATGCACGGACTTCGAAAGCTAATAGCTCCTTTTAGTACTTCTGGGCAAGCAACACACCGTTTTTTACCTCGTTCTATTTGTCCAAGGCCACACTTTTAGCCTTCTACTGGCAGATTACCCCGGAGTTTATGACGACTTCTAGATACTTTTTATACGGCACGATTATTTACTGCGCTGTTGGATACGTCTCAAGCATGTTGCTTAACTTGTTCTTATGCTTTCCTATACACCGCAACTGGTATGTGCTTAAACTCTGCCACTCAACACAAGAACATGAAATCTTACTAACACCTGAAAGGGCGCTCGGCAAAGACGCTTGCTACGGGCCGCAGGGTATCGTTTTCCAGACAGCATGGGCGTTTAACTTCTCCGGCGATGTACTTAGTGAGTCTCCGATTACGTCTAGACAATAATTTCTCTTGCAGTATTATCTAACATATGTATTCTAGTATTTATCGTTCCTTTCTCCTTCCTTCATATCTTGAAGGTTAGGAGTGCCGTCCGAGTAGGAGTGTACTGCATCTTCGGGCTAGGAATTGTCAACATGGCCTTCTCTTTAACTCGACTATTGTCCATTAAACTCGCGCCGCACAATGCCAAGGGTACGGTGCCAATCACGCTTATTAGTAAGTATCGTACTTTCAGCAAATTTTCGCGGTTTGAAGCGCAGCATTATGGGACTCGGTCCACGTCTGGGCTACTTAGATGAACCAAACTAATTCATTTGGAACTCAAATAGCACTCTGGTCCGGCCTCGATATGATTATCGGCGTGCTGATCGCAACTCTCCCATCGCTGCGACCGTACCTTCGAATGATCCGCGTCCGTCCATTAGAACCGGCCCAACAACAGACATGCAACAAGGAGGTGGCTCGCAAGAACACATTGGACAAGTATAACTGCGGGCAATTGGACGAGGAGACTATGGGGTCTACCCCGCAACCCTCTGATTGGAAAAGTGAGAATAGGAGGGGAAGTCTGAAGGATGAGCTCGAGGATGCGGGAATAATCGCTTCGAATGGAAGTGGACCAAGTGGGGAACCTGGAAACGACATGGAGCTGTGCGACACCGATGCTCTGACCTCTTCAAAATAAAACTTTGGTGGACGATGGTTCCTTTCGGGTAAGGGAAATTGCTATGCCAGCTGACGCTTTTAATACCAGCTGATTTCTGATTCTCAATCGTATTCTAGGAGTGTTGCACTGTAGCATGCAATCAACTTCACGCATGCTCCGAGTGTATGACTACGCTTATCCCCTATGATCTTCGAGCTTGGTCTGGCGGCGTTCTATCCACAACAGTCCCTCGTTGAAGCTGCTCGTTCGTGGTTGGTGTCTTTCGCCGTCTTTTTGGACGCAGGGTTCGCCCATTTTCATAGCCGAGGTTGTGACCAAACGTCTTGGCGCGACACTAGCGTGCACTTCTTTGGGGCTCATGGACGTGCAGATTCACATGCCGCACACGTTCACACAACCGCAAGACAGAGACATGTGAAACCGCAATCGGGTCGCGTGCCACAGCAAAGTGTCTTCTGAAGGCTCTAAATGCAATATGGGCTGATTCATGGCAGGAGGAGAGGGCTTGCGAGAAAGGCAAGGTCAAGATTCACAAGCCATTGGCAACGTCATTCCGTCTTAGTTCCGCGCTCCCTTCCCCTCCGGATCAGCACCACCCAGACAGTCCCCTTGGGCCGAGGGGCAAGTTCTCCAAAGCCTATGGCTCACAGCCGTCAACGGCGCAGATGCGTGGCCCTCGGTGCGAGAGTCGGGCCAATGGTGCGGTCACCCGACTGCTTCCGACCTTAGCACTGGCCTGGAATGCGTAGCTCCCTGCTAACCTGGAGTATGGGGTTGGTCCATCATTGACGAGGGAGAGTACATAAGAGCTTGGCTGCCCGTTTTTGTGAAACTAACTTTTGTGTTGATCCGAGGTTGGGATTCTGTCATCATCTTGACATTTCTTAGGTGAAAGGGAAGCTTCTCCTCTTTTGACTCTTCTTCTTTGGTCTGTACGCAAGGAATTCGAAGCTGTTAGCTTTTTGTTGATATACCTTCTCGTGAATCGCTTTCTTGTACATACAGCTTCGAGCATCATGGCGAACATTGACGCCGAGGAGCAACAGTTTCAGAAGGAGGTTGAGGAGGTCAAGCAGTGGTGGTCAGATTCGAGATGGAGGTTTACGCGGAGACCCTTCTCGGCAGAAGAAATCGTGGCCAAGCGAGGCAATCTGAAGATCACATATCCGAGCAATAGCCAGGCGAAGAAGCTGTGGAACATTGTGGAGGGAAGGTTCAAGGTAGCGTACTTCGGTTTGAGGACTTTGAAAACCTACTGATTGGATATAGAACAAAGATGCGAGCTTTACGTACGGCTGTCTGGACCCAGTCATGGTCACCCAGATGGCCAAGTATCTCGACACAGTCTACGTCTCCGGGTGGCAATGCTCGTCGACCGCATCATCGACGGACGAGCCTGGCCCAGATCTGGCAGACTACCCTATGGTAAGCTCTCATTCCAATCCAATCCGGATCAAGCTGAACCCCTGCAGACTACGGTGCCTAACAAAGTGCAACATCTGTTCATGGCTCAGCTTTTCCACGACCGAAAGCAGCGAGAAGAGCGTCTCACAACACCCAAAGCCAATCGCGCGAACGCTCCCAACGTCGATTATCTGCGCCCGATCATCGCTGATGCGGATACTGGTCATGGAGGTCTTACAGCCATTATGAAGCTTACAAAGTTGTTCGTCGAGAAAGGTGCTGCTGGCATTCACATCGAGGATCAAGCACCGGGGACAAAGAAGTGTGGGCATATGGCTGGAAAAGTCTTGGTGCCCATCAGTGAGCACATCAACCGTCTAGTCGCTATCCGAGCGCAGGCAGATATTATGGGTATGTGCCTTGTAATTCCTCGACGTTGAAGACAATTCTAATGATTCATACAGGTGTCGACCTCCTCGCTGTCGCCCGTACCGACTCCGAAGCCGCTACTCTCATCACCTCGACCATTGACCCCCGCGATCACTACTACATCATGGGCAGCACAAATCCCGCGCTCCAACCTCTTAGTGAGCTCATGTATGCTGCGGAGCAGGCTGGAAAGAGTGGAGCCGAACTGCAAGCTATCGAAGACGCATGGACTAAGGAGGCACACCTAAAGCTTTTCCACGAAGCTGTGATCGATACTATTAACGCTGGTGTGCACGTCAACAAGAAGGGTCTAATCCAAGAATTCTTGGAGAAGAGCAAGGGAAAGAGCAATAGCGAAGCCCGAGCAATCGCAAAGGGACTAACCGGAGTGGATGTGCACTTTGACTGGGAGGCCGCGAGGACCAGGGAGGGATATTACAGGTACCAGGGTGGCTGTCAGTGCGCCATCAACCGCGCCGTTGCCTATGCTCCGTATGCGGATATGATCTGGATGGAGTCCAAACTTCCCGATTTCGCTCAAGCGAAGGAGTTTGCTGATGGCGTCCACGCTGTCTGGCCGGAGCAAAAGTACGTTCAGCCACCTCGTCTTGCATCATAAGTTAACGTCATACAGACTCTCCTACAATCTCTCTCCCTCGTTCAACTGGAAAACCGCTATGCCCCGTGACGAACAAGAAACCTACATCAAGCGTCTTGCTAGCCTCGGCTATTGCTGGCAGTTCATCACACTGGCTGGTTTGCATCAGTCCGCGCTCATGGCCGACACTTTCTCCAAGGCATATGCTAAGCAGGGTATGCGCGCCTACGGCGAGATTATTCAGGAACCCGAGGCGGAGAATAAGATTGATGTGCTTAAACACCAGAAGTGGAGCGGGGCGAATTATGTGGATAACATGTTAAAAATGGTGAGCGGAGGTGTGAGTTCGACGGCGGCTATGGGGAAGGGCGTTACGGAGGATCAGTTCAAATGAATAAGATCAGAATGAGAGGGAAGATACGTGTAGATATGTGAGTATATGATGTCTATTTTCAAGGCATCGATAGGATCCTGTGCGTACCTTTGTTGCGCACCGGTACTGGGTTTGCATGCGCTGGATCCAAAGCCCGTTTGTTAGGTGAGCTATAAGGACCTAGCTAGTCTGTTCGGTTAGAATCGCCACTCCTATGATACCAGGAACCGCTGGCGTTAGACACAGGGAAAGGGTTTGCTACATCTACTTCACAACCCCGCGCGTCTAAAAAGCACGCATTGTGCGGCTAGCGTAATTGCTCTTCTCTCACGATTACAATGTACTTTTTTAGCCTTGATCCGCATACAATATTAAGCACCCGAACAATAGCATTGTACATTACGTTCTCCAGCATTGATTTCATCATATATTAAGCAACGTACCTAAGTTACCTTTTCTCTACCACCATACGGAAAGAAAAGCCTGAAACCTCCACTTCTTAAACAGCGGAAACATGTCGTTGGTATATATCGGCAAGCTAGAAAAACAATTGGGAAACACACCCATCTTCACTCGCCACATGCTCGAGCAAGCCGCCAAGCATGTCGAACAAGCGCGCAAGAATCAGGAAGTCATCTATATCAACAGCATCCGGGGCGGTGTTCGTGCTCAAATATGGCCTATGCCTGAGGTTCGGCCTGGCTCTAGTGTGGATATCGTATGGAAGAAACGCTACGAGATGAAGACTAGTGGTCTCAACGCCTTGCCTTATACTTTCGAAGGTAGCGGTAGAGAACGCGCTCATGGGATCACGTGTAGCAATACTATTCCGCTGGGCGACAATCCCATCCGCCGTTATGCGCAGGAGCAATGTCCTTGTCCGGAGTTCATGGCGAAGTTGAAGGAAATGGAAAAGGAGTGGGAAACGAGTTCGCAGTGGGAAAACATGAAGAACAGGCTAGCTAAAGTAGCGGATCAGGTCGAGATCAAGAACATCGTCTGCATCGCGCTCGGTACGATTTCCTCCCCTCGTAGTTCAAACGCTCACCAACACGTCTTTGCAAGCATGACATCGCGCTTCTTACGCGAGCAGTACACCAAGAAGCAAAGTGTCGAAACTCCCGTCATCGAAATCTGCGCCTACGACCCAGCTTACCAGCTAAACGACCTCGTCTTGCTGGAGAAGTTCTCCCCTCCCATCAGCGTAGTCTCGAACCCCTACCACTTCGACGAAATCGACGAGCACACCCTCGTTCTTTGCGTCTTCTGTCCCCTTGACGTGAATATCTTTGAAGTCATCGCCGACGTGCTGCATCCGAGCGGGCCGGCTGCTATAATCACCAGCACGATCTGGGACGATTGGCCTTGGCTCCGGGAGGAAAAGGTGCGCAAGGAGGATGGCTGCACGCCAAAAGTGGGCCAGATGCTTGCGCAATATAGGATTGAGGGTTTGCGCCACTCGGCGGAGTGGGGTGGCTACCCGGACATGGACCTTAAGTCGCGTGCGCCGTGGTCTTGGCTGTCCGAGCAGACGATGTATACGCGGAATGATGACCGCCCTGTTTATGGGCCATGGCCCCCTTGGGTTGAGATACGTAGTCCAAACGGGACGTACACTGAGCATTCGACTGCATATTCAAAATGGCTATCCCGCGATTGATGCTTTTATAATCCCTTCTCTTTCTATCTCTAGATATCTTAACCTACAATAAATATCCCACTTAGTCCACTATGATCTCCCCTTGTTCTCGTCCCCTGCTATGACCGTACAGCTTCCACTATCCTAACAACAACCTCGCTTTCCAAATCATCCTGTTTTTTTAAAGGTTAGGATACGGAGTTTGCAAAGCTAATCTAGAGGGACGTCAATACATATTGTCTCGCACCAAAAGTACCGCCGTCTCGCGATTTGCGACGCAGATCCCACTTTCAAGTCAACTACTCCACCGCGCAAACAGGCTACGCCTTCGCGGCCAACTTGCTCTACCGCATCCACTTCGACTTTGAGAGTTACCGAGTCCTTCTATCTACTACGTATTCTGATAGCCTTTAATAGATAATACTAGCTAGCGATTAACCAATTCAGCGGATAGCTTAATCACAGGCAGATATTGCTATGCAGTTTTTCGCTATACACAGAGCTTTGAAACATGACTGTAGGAGCGTAGGAGTAGATAGGGGCAGAGAGCATAGACGAAAAAATAATAGCAAAAGGAGCCTTTTGGAATTATGCAAGCTATAGCTACGACATGAGTGGAGTACAAGAGGATATTATATAATACAAGTTAGAAGGGGGTATATACGAGGCGATCCTAGAAACGGGTCACGATGTATTAGTTGTTGTCTCCCCAAGGCCTTTATCTTATTCATCGTCATACACTCCTCCATTGCTTCTGCTGCGACCACGTTTGTGAGGCTTCGATATGGCGGCCTCTCCTTCGTCTTGGTTGCCAAAGAAAGATTCGTCGGCCCATCCATCAATCATCAGCTCGCGAGATATACCGTGCCATGGCTGCTCATGAAACCCCTCTTGCTGCCAACGTTGCAAGGGTGTGTATACGTGGGAGGCTTGCTGGTCCGTACACGGAGACGCCCTGTTCGAGTTATGGCGGTCGACCTGAGAACGCGTCTGGCCGGCGGCGGCTCGCTTGTTGGAGCCCATAGGCTCATTGTTTCGGTTCGCTCCGGTCTATTTGGTGTTAGCATAATTCGGATACCGACCATACATCCGGATCCTACTGTTGGAAGAGCTCCAACGCCATTTAGTCTATTCAAACCACTATCATGATCGCAATCTCTAGTCGTCTTGGTTGGGTCCTGTGGATTGGAGTTGGACATGTCGTTAGACGTGTACAGAAACCACGAAGACAATGTGGCCGAGGATATATGGATGGAAAAGGAGTGCGTCTGGAGAAGGGACGCAGGAGACTGTGAGGAGACTGCGTGAATGTGTGGAGTCCATGCAGGGCGGTTATATAGAGGAGAAGAGCGGAGAAAGGGGGAGGGCGAGAGAGGAGAGGCGAGGCGAGAAGAGGAAGCAATAGCGTTAACTTCAACCAAAGCCCATTGCCACTCAACGTCCCTTTCGGACTTCATCCTTGCCAAGTCGCGTAGCCCCGTGCCGTAGACATATACGAGGAAGGAAAGGAAAGGAACCCATGCTCGAGAACTATTGGAGGGTGGGTCCGCGCGCCACTGCTTGTAAGCTACCTGTTTCTAGACTTGATAGCGTGGTACGAAGCATGAGAAAAAGGACGAGTTCGTTGCAAAGAATATGGAAGTACCCCTGACTGCAGGATACAGAGCAGAAAATGCAGAGTGTATACTATAGGCTAACCCTATAATCGCAACCACAGGACGCGTCTCGGTAATCGAATCAGCCTTTGAATAGGGTTGCTGACCGGTATTGATACCAAAGACCCAGAACTACGCGCCGTAACAAAAGATTCACGATTCGGCTCGCCTGCCATTGGGTGGAAGGGCTCTCACTGCAGAAGCAGGTGACGCGATCGCTGGTGGGAAAAGTCGCCAAGAATAATACCAAAAGCACGGAGTAGATCAAAGCCTTATCTAAGTGATGAATGGTTGGGGCAATGCAAGGCTGAAACAACGATCCACAAGCTTTAACTAATTTTACCTTTACGAATGCAGTTGGGAGTGGCACCGGCGAGGTTCCGGCTCAGCGCCAGCAGGCCGAGCGCCATTCGCGGGCTTACCGCTTCCTTCAGACATTGAGATATATAAAGCGATCAATTCCCGGAATTGTGGAGCCGCACGACCCAACTCTCGCAGTCGATCTTTTGACCGGTTAACCCGTATTTGAAAGATGGTCTCAAGCCCGATGCCACTTCCTGTACGGAGGCCATACGGGCGAATAAGTGCTCGCGAGTGAGACCAGTACAAGGACTGCATACGCCAGCTTTTCGTAGAGCAAGGGAGTACAAATGAGGAAGTTTTTGGCATTCTGAGAGAGAACTGCAGCTTCGATATAAGGTAAGAGACAAATTCATTAATGAAAAGCGCCCTCGGTTCATCTACAATATGCCCAACTGCTGACCACTGAGGGAGAGGAAGGCAAAGCGACCGACTTCATGCGCACACGTGGTGTTGCGGATTTCCATCCGTCTTCAGAGACAAGTGCCGGCCAACAACTCCGAAAGAAGCGCCATGCCAATGCTCTTCGTCTCCTTTCCCTTCTTCCCCGCATCTTCATCCCCTTCACCCATCTCGACGTCCATGTTCGTATTCTGCTTCTCGAAAATGTTGTCGAAGATAACGCGAGGATCCGCCCAAAACCGCTGCTTATCTTCGTCCGACGCAACGAACTTAAGCTTCAAAGGATTGGGCAGATTGGGGTCGATCGGGGTATCCAGATATCTCAAAGCCTATGTGAATATTAGTAGCTGCGTAAATGGAGGAAATACAATGCATACCTCTGAATCCCAATCAACATTCGTGAGAGGGTGTCCTCCCTCAGCGTTGCGAACGACGCGCGCACCACACCCTTGCTCAGCACTAGCCTCTCTATTGCTCTCCATCCACTTCTTGAGTTCTTGTTCATCCCACTCTTGCTGCTCATCGAGGCTCGCCTGCGTATCTTCCGCTCCTTGTTCATATGCGTGGAGCCAGCGCAAGGCCAGCATCGGACCGTACTTCTCGAATTGAGCATCTGTGATGGTGCCATTTTGGCATTTCGAGATAAATTCCTTGGGATCTTCTTCGAAGGCGTCATCTATCTTCGTTGCCATGAGCTTATTCGAGATCTTCATCATCTTCTTGATATCAGAACGGCTGAAATTGATCAAGTCGAGACTGCCGCGTTTCCAGTAGTCGAGGAATTTCTCGCGCGCGTAGAAAGTGTTCTCGCGCCAGTCAGGCGATACAACGAGGGATTCGAACCAAGCACTAACAAAGAGTCTGACAAATCCTTCCACACCAGGTTTGGGGAAGTATTGCCGGTCGAAACCTGAAGCCCACGCGAAAACCATGATGAGAAGGTTGTATCGTGTGTTCCTGAAGTGGCGACTGAAGGAGTGACTGGGGTCGACATTCCAATACCATATTGCTCGATTTAGCGTATGCTCATGGAGGTCCAACGACGGGCGAGCGGTGAAATTCCGTTGTGCAATTTCTTCGTATTGCATGAGGTATAGAGGAAGTTGCATATCTTCTGGAGCGAAGGTGACAAGGTAGTCGAGGGAGTCCCTGTAGATATCTTGAAGGGTGGGGAGAGCAACGCGCATGAACTCCAATTGGAGTACACGGGCAAGCTTGTACGCAAAGGCTTGCCTTGCAACACGGTCGCGGTTGTCGAGCTCCTCGTTAGAGAGATACTCGATGTTTACAACATCCATCGTATACTCATCGGCCATGATGCTGTTGTGATGTCGCTGTGGTCTTTGTGTGTGTGTGTGTGTGTGTGTGTGTGTGTGGAGAGCAAGTGCGAAAGAGCCGAGCGAGAAATTTGGTGGCAGTGCGGGGAGGTGACGCAATATGTTGCGTTTGCTGTTCTTATTGTTCGTTGGGTTGTTAGGTGAGTGAAGTGAAGGCTCGTAAGTGAAGTGAGGGAAAACTCGTGAGTGAAGTGGGGGAAAACTCGTGAGTGAAGTGAGGGAAAAGCCGTAAGCGGAGTGAGAGAAAAGTCGTGACTAGAGTGGTAGAAAAGCTATACGGGAAGCTAGTATTGAGATATAAGACTATCCATTAATAAAAGTTGAGTATACGTTAAATAGTATAAGATTATTTAGCAATTAAAAAAAAAAAAGCAAAAAAAAAGATTGACCTCCTCTAGGCCCCTCATTCTCCCAACCACCAGACTATGGGGCCTGCATAGTAGTTCGAACTCGGGGCTTTTGAGTCGGTCCCCCCAGACCCCACTATTTTCCACCTAGGACAACGGACAGTATTGTGAGACCACCCGAACTCTTATGTTTGATGACAGAGTTACTAGCAAAGAAATATATATACGGTGCTTAATCGGATATTATGAACATGATGGCTAGTCGATGTAAAGAAGGGAGGATGGACATTGTGCGACGCGAACATACTCCAGAGTGAAAAAGAAAATTTGTAAACACTCATTATTCAAGTGCACAGTGTGTTGCTGAAGGACAACAGGCTAAATAGAAACAATTTTCAAACTCTCTGGTCCCCGAGGCAAGCTCTCCAGATATGAGAGCCGCTTCTAGGTCTCGCCATCATGAGAATGCGTCCGCCGGCCAAAGATAAACTCACCGCAAAGGCTCAACAAGAGAAAGACTCTGAACAAGAGCTTTTCCCACCCGCGTACCCAACTATCTCTTCATTTCCACCGAGGCCATTTCCGCTGAGTCCGTGCAGGTTCAATTCTTTGTTCATTTTCGATGCACGGCGTCAATCCATTGAGTTCTCTCCGCAGGTCGGATAAGAATCACATCCTTTGTTCCAAAGGTGGCGTACAAAGTTGCAATTAGGAACAAAGGCACCTCCAGTACGAGGCAATAGGTACTGACACCCCTCTGGATCAACTTTACCAACTTCGTGTCCCAGCTTTAAGTACCTATAGTACTCTCATCATGGTGGCAAATAGCGGCACCTCAAGTATAACGGAATGAGTACAGACACCCCTCCGGATAAGCTTTACCAACTTCGTGTCCCGATTATCAGTACTCATCGAGCCCAACTATCCTAGTCTCGTTCTACGAAGCTCAAGTTCGCTGCGGCACACGTTCCAAGAACGCTTCGTCCCTGTTCGCTCATCATGGCCTCAGTAAAAGGTCCCACCAGGGACGCGAAGATAAAGCGCCGTGAAACTGATGCCTCAAACCGTTCCTGACCCTTGAAGTCGCTGCGCACAGAGCCTATGTCCATCTTTTCTCTTCCCCGAGTTGTGCTCGGTCCCTCTCATCACTCCCTAAACCAACTTGCTAGCGGCCACAGAGCTCCATAACCGCATCTACCGGTATGCCGTGAGCCCCACCCGAAAATTTGCATACGTCCGCGATCATGAAGAGGAAGTCGATGAGGGCAGACCAACGCAGCGCATCCAATCGCTCGGCTCCTGCGGCGTAAATCGTCGGCTTCGTGCCGAGTTTCGAAACATATGGATTTTGAACGTTGTCCATCTGGACGACCCCGCTGCGTACGGATACACCTTCATGCAATTCCTGGAGAAAGACTACGTATCCGTGCCAGCGGGAAAATCGCAAATCATCGTTCCCATCTATACTATCTTTACCGACCGCGAAGGCGACTTCAACATCCCACGCCTTTTCAAACTCAAAGCCCACATTCCCCACCTGCAATATCGCCTTCAGGCAAGGTAACGTAGAGTGCACTATAGAGTGCTACCGGCGAAACTGGTGTGTGCGAGGCGCTATCCACAAGTGCAACATCGTCCGGGAATTGAATATGCTACTCAACAACACTAATGTATATGTATATTGGGTTCGGACTATGCAGAAGGGCATCGCTTTGCAATGTTCGGCTGTGCAAGTGGCACTTAGGAAGACTATGCATTTTTAAACGTCTCTAGGGAGCAAGCGGAATGGGCAAAACGGAAATTCGGGATACTGAAAAGTTGTCGAGATGGAGAGTATGAGGCGGTGGAGGGCTAATAAGGGATTGGTGGGAGGAAATCTAAGAACAGAGTTCGTTCATTGAAGGCTTAGTAGAAGCGTTGGTGCTACACTGCGAGTGGCGATGCGTGAGATAGGTCTTGAAGTGCTTGTCAAGTGCTTATCCACAAACCCCCCCCCCCCCAAAATACAACCCACTTCTCCAACACTCACCCTCGCATCACCCAGCTCTTTCTATCCTACTGACTCACCCTTCAAAACCTATCCATTCGTCCGTCGCATATCGATATTGCCTCATTAAGCTCGCGCATGGTATTGCGCATTATTGCTGCGCCGCACCGCCTCGCCCCTTGCACGTCAGCCCGGCTGAAATGGCGCCCGAAATGATGCGAACTGTTTGCCTACTGCGGCCGGTGGCTTATTGTTGTCATGATCAGCTGGCTGCATAAGCATCCCTCATGGCACGTTATAAGGGTGCGGCGTGGGCGCGTCGCGAGAAAGCCGTCTACGGATTCTGTTGCTTTTGGGATTGGACTAGTGCGCTCGTACGAAATTGAAGACGCCAACGACCAGAGAAGTGTTCGAATTGGACTTGGAGAAAGAGTATTGGGATTGAAAGAGATAGATTTAAGCGCCTAATCCTACCACGTGTGATACGAAAGGAAGGAGCCTAAAGGGGCTGTGCGGGAGGGGAAGTCGTATATCTCAGTCAACAGCCGCTCGTCGCAACGACCAGACAAAAAACCACTTCCCTCACCCACCACCTCTTCCTTATAATGGACCCAACCATCCACGCGACATCGCGCGTCATTAAAACGCCCGCATTCCCCGTCATGGATGCAGAAACACCGCAAACACCAACCTCACCAACCACAACTTTGGCCCCCAAACTCGATCCCTCACCCCCCTCGAAGAAATACACCGAACCGCTCTACACCGAAATAAACATCCCGCTGCCACCCATTCCGAAGCCAAAACCGAAACCCCTCCCACCCTCAGTGTCAAGACCGCGCCGGCACTCCCTCGCCTCGTTCCGGCCGTTCCATCGCCGCGGCTCGTCGGCGGATTCGGGTGTCGGGAAGGAGGAGGCGTGGCCGCGCATCAAGAAGGAAGTGAAGAGCAAGGAGGTGGCTGCTGCGATGGACGTGACTAGGAGAGATGGTAGGAGTGGGACTATTGACGCGCTTGCAGTTGTGCCGGCGTTGTTGGTGCTTAAGGCGGAGTTGTTTACGCCTGGGGAGGAGGGGAAGAAGAAGAGGGATGGGAAATGGGAGGACGGTATGATTTGAAGGAAGTCGGAGTGGTTTTGGAATGAAAATGGAATACAGACATGAAGCCTAGCTCTTGAGGCGTTTGGAGGAAGCTGAAGATATGGGTTGTTGCCTAGATGGCACGATGGAGGTACATATAATGGCAAGGACTAGGAGAATCGGCCCATGAGGCATGGGATGGGGAAGATCGCAGCTGGTGCCGGTGCGAAAGGCGGATCAGAGGAGGACGCTGAGCGGCATTCGACGAGAGCCCCCGATGGTGATGTTTGACCGCATGGATTGTGGAGGGAAGTACAGGGTGTATTTTTAGCAGTAGAAGAAACATGGTAATGTGACCTAAAAGAGCTCCGAGCCTCATGCGCTGTGAGAGTTGACCGCCAGAATCATCCGCATGCGGCCTGACAGCTCAGGGCCGATTCCGGCAAGCCCCTTCACGCCTCACTCACGCCGACCGCTCAGGCCTCTGCCGTGTGCTTTAATCGCTGCGCTCATGTAAGATATCTGCTCAGCTTAATACTGGCAGCAAACGCGATTAGATTATGCACGCAGTCGCGGACGCGAACGCTGGTTCGTAGCGCTTATTGTAGCCTGCCACATGCACGAGGCGATTGCGTGCGTGGTTCGGCAAAATCCCTAAACGTTAGGCTTGCCGAGGCGGGCGGGCCCTTTCGTGGGGCCATGAGTCGAGAAAACTTTCCGTCACAGCCAGACCTTTTCATTCATTCAACATGCCACCTCATCGCTGAACGCCCGCGCCTACACGCCCCCTAAAGGCGACCACGCTGATTCCCCGCCCGAGAGCGAACTGCCACTGTGCACCTGAACCGCAACCCGCCCCACGAGCCCGTTGATCGAGCGCCCGCCCAAGTGCTGAAATCCTCATTCGATGGTGCGCAACATTGTCGTCCTGGGTGGCAGCGGTACGTCGCCCCTGCCCTTGAAGACCTCTGCTGACTTCGTGCTACTGCAGGCCACCCACAGCTTACACGCAAGTCTCATGCCTCCTCCGCACTTCAGCCTCTCTAACCTCCACCAGAGCAAATATGCGACCACCTCGGCATACCCCCAGCGAAGATGCTGGTGAGACCGCTTTACAATGCTCCCCGATTTTCTTGCTGACATCTGCAAGTTGTCCAAGTTTGCGGTTGGCGAGACCCGAGTGGAGATTGGAGAATCGGTGCGCGGCAAGGATGTCTTCATCGTGCAGAGCGGCGCCGGCAAGGTCAACGACAACTTGATGGAGCTGGTACGTCTGGAAGGCTGCATATGAGGGGTTCCTCTAATCTACCCCCAGTTGATCTGCATTTCAGCATGTAGAACAGCGTCCGCCAAGCGCATTACCGCCGTGCTCCCTCTGTTCCCGTACTCGCGCCAAAGCGACATTCCGTACAACAAGACGGGCGCCCCGCTAGCGAAAGCTCCGGCCCAGAACTGCAGCCGCTCGAACACATTTACCTTCGACAGCCGGCCGCAGACCCCGCATCCCGGCCAGCAGGCAAGCGCGGGCCTATCGAACGGCATTGCGTCCATGGACAGGCAGCTAGAGCGCCTCAAGACCTCCCAGGACCAACGAAACGGAATCGTTCCCATTAGTCCGGTCAAGCGCACCGATACTCTGGACTCAAAAAAGTCCGATGGCTCTGAGAAGAGCTACTTCAGCGGCGCCAACGGTACCAGTGGAGTGACAAAGGGTACCACCAAACCGCCCGTGTTCCAACCCCACCCAGGCTACAAGCAATGGGTCGCGCAAGCTGGCACACTGATTGCGGATCTCCTTACTTGCGCAGGCACAGACCACGTCATTACTATGGACCTCCACGATCCTCAATATCAGGGCTTCTTTGACATCCCCGTGGACAATCTTTACGGCCGCCATCTCCTCCGTAAATACATACAATATAACATTCCGAGTTACCAGCAGGCCGTAATAGTCAGCCCGGACGCCGGAGGAGCAAAGCGAGCCACAGCAATCGCGGATGCGCTTGGGATGCCATTTGCGCTTATTCACAAGGTGGGTTGGATTGGATTGGAGATGCGAGGACTATAGCTGAACCATGTATAGGAACGCCGCCCGACGCAGATCAACGAGCGGCAGAATGCGACCATGATGTTAGTCGGAGAGGTCGGCAACCGAACCACAATCCTCATCGACGACCTGGCAGATACCTCGAATACCATCACACGGGCCGCGAAGCTGCTTAAGAAAGAGGGCGCGACGAAAGTGTATGCGCTCATTACACACGGCATTCTGAGCGGTGACGCTATTGAACGAATCAATGCAAGCGCACTGGACAAGGTCGTTGTGACAAATACAGTAGATCAGCAGGAGCACAAGCAGCGGTGTCCTAAGCTTGAGGTGTTGGAGGTGGGCAACGTGTTCGCTGAGGTTGGTGCGCTCTGCCCGAGCAAGCGGACTGATAGCTAACGAGATCTTAGGCCATCCGACGTGTGCATCACGGAGAGAGCATCAGCGTGCTTTTCGACTACAACTGATCCCCTCACTACACCGGCAGTATCTGTTCCTTGGATAGTTGAGCTAGCGGCTCGCGCAAGGTCATACGTCCTGCGCATACTGTCTCTCTCAATTCTCTCGGTTCTCGTCTTCATGCGGGGTGATTGCTGTTCCCATTCCCCCTAATCATGGTTCGGTCATTCTTCTTCAACACCACGGAGCATAGAAACACACCACAAATACTTAGAGAAGCAGTTAGGCGAGGCGGGTTGCGGTTGCGGTTTGCGGCGAGTGTAGAAAAGTCGTGTTTCTATCTCAGTAATGCGACATTGCTGTCCTTTTCGCATGCATACACCTAGCTGAGGAGCGGTATATCAAGTACCCTTGTACTTTGCATCAATTGCATTTTGCATTTTTACAGTCGAACTTGTAGCATTGGGCGGCGTATGTCAAAAGTGGGAGTTTAGAATCCATGTGTCTGTGCATTTAAGTATGCATGCTACGTGCGGTCGGTTGTACGGACAGTCACTTTCTGTATATAGCTTTAATCTCGATGATGGTGAGGGAGGTATAGGCTTTATGAGGAAACAATGAAGGATGCATTTGGTTCATTGGTACTTTGCAATTGTATGCTGGCTCGCTGGCTTGGAATTGGAAAAGGATACTAACGCCGTTAAACATATTCTCCCGAGGTATCTTAGTCGTGACGTCATATCCCGTAACGCCGTAATGCTCCCATAACAAAGAAAAAGAAAAGAAAAGAAAAGAAAAGAAAAAGAAAAGAAAAGAAAAGAAAAGAAAAGAGAACCACGCCAGCCCATTCAAGCACTAGACCCGTCCATCACATAGAAACTGGTACCACAGTGATTGCACCCCCTCCGCCCCCACCCCCATCGACATGCAATCCAACCTCCTCACGCACTCATTCTCGCCCTCATCTCCCGATCCCTCGCACTCCTTCCCCCTCCTGCCGCCGCCTTGGTGGTATTCGTCGTGCTAGCCGTGCCGTGGCTTCGGAGCGAGGGTGAGGGACTTAAAGGGCGTCTGTTTGCGCTTGCCAGGCTGGATGAGCGCGAATGCGGGTGTGAGAGGTGGGCGCGGCGCGGGGTGGTTAGGTGGTTGTCTATGTAGAAACCGCCTGTGCCGTCGACGCTGAGGCGGGGGGTGCGGCGGTGCGAGGGGGTGGGGGAGGGGGCGCGGGAGTGGGCGTGGGAGTAGGAGTAGGAGTAGGTGGGTCGCGGGGAGAGGGTTTGCGTGGGGGGTGGAGATGCTTGTTCGATGTCGAGATCTTGAGTGGTAGTGGTGTTGGTGGTGGTGGTGGTGTCTGTGATGTTTATTCTGGCGCCGAAATCGTGGGTCTGTGTTGGTGGGCTGATGAGTCTGTTTTCGGAATGTTGGCTGTTGTCGCTGCTGTGGTCTTGTTTTTCTGCTTTGGATAGACATATACTGCCTATTAGACTCATGCTGCGTGAGTTCCTGCCCGTGCTGCTGGCTACGGGTGCATGTTTCTCTCCGCTGCCTCCTGCTCCTCCGCCCAAACCATTATGCTGTGTATGTGTATGCGCTCGAGCGGTTCGCCGCCCCCCCGCCGTCCGACTAGAGTGATATGTTGGCGGCGGCGGATGGTCGTCTTCGAAGGCGGCTAGGTTGAAGATCTTACGAAGGAGGGTCCATGTGAAGGGCAGGTTTGCGACGAGGATAGCTGTGCTGGATTCGCGCGTATACCATGTGATCCATGTTGGCTGGTAGGGGCGGGTGAAGCTGTAGTACTTGTTTAAGACGGAGGCGAGGATGACGAAGAAGCCGAGCGAGAAGACGCAACAGAGGATTAGCTTACGCTTGAGCGGGAGCAGCGAGCGGATGAAGAGGGGCAGCGCGATGCCGAGCATGATGAGGTCGGAGGATATGTTGAAGACGGCATTGGTGATGCGGTGGTGGATCAGTGCGTTGCATTGCGACGACTTGGTCGGCACGGCCCAGTATTGCGTGAAGGGGCGGCACCACGCGGCGAAGTAGAGCACTTCCATGACGACGAAGCCGAGCAAGACGTATGCGGCGAGCAGCTTGATGGCGACGTTTTCCTTGGAGGCTACCATGCGCGTTAGGCGGTGGTAGAGGATGAGGAGACAGGCTTTGCATGCCCAGATGACGGCGATTTGCATCTGTTCGACGACGATAACGATTTTACTTCCATATTCTCGATCGCGCACTTCTTGTGGTGTGAGGCTACTGACATCGAAGCCCGGTGGGAGGAGATTCGACTGCGTCTTGGTCTCGATATTCGACATGACAATAAGCACAGTATAGCACGCCGTAACGAACCCGCCCATAATCCAGTCATCATACTGAAGACCCTTTACAGAACCGAAAAGTAGCGTCCGCGAAAGGCTGTTATGTGGGGTCAAGTCAGCACTCGGACCGTCCCGTCTGACGCTTCTAAGAACCGGGCGTCTGTGCGACATGAGGTTCAAGGGTTTGGGTTATACGCACAGCCTAGCGATGATTATGCCTACCGCGAACGCGTACCAGATCCATGATTCAACGCAGAATTGCATGGCTCTGGCTATGACGAAGCCGCCTCCTCCTTCGGCGCTGGATGGTGCGCTTATCGGTGTGGTTTCCTACTGTAGAGCAAGTGCGTGGTCTGGAGGGACATGTTGTGGGATATATCGCATTTCTTAGAATCGCATATACAACGTCGTAATAACCGTCTGTCGTGCTTCGATAGCAAACCGCAAAGTGCAAAGAGGGAGAGGACAAAATGCACAACAAAAACCGCCCTTGAGAGCGTAGGAGCAAGAGAAAGAGGAGAAGAGGAGAAGAGGAAGACGAAACAAACTTTCCAACAATAAGATGACATACGAACCACCCATACAGCGCACCCACATTACCGCCTCACAAGCCCTCTTTCCGGTCGCCTACCGCAACACTTATCTGGACCTCTCTCCGTCGGCGAGGATCCGCGTGGGTTGCGCTGTACAAGGCCCCCCTTTATCGAACCAATCATGTTCCCACTCTAATGCTCGGAACCGGGCATTGAGGCTTGGAAACAATACCATGGCCACGGCATTTATGCGCATCTTCGTTTCAGCGCCGTGGGGACCCGCTGAGTAGCGCTTGAATGGACAATCTTAGTGTGGAGGTGCATGTGATGGGCGTGCGTGTGGGGTGGCATCATATATGCGCCGTCGTTGAAAGCCCTTGCGTCCCCCGCTCGCCCTGTTTTGTGAGCGTCGAAGGGCTATCGCGGGGCTGTTGGGTGCGCGTGACTGCGTGAGGGATGAAGGGCTATGCGAGGCGGTCTGGAGCTGTGTTGGCGGTGAGTGTGGGTATGCACGTGAGCTGGGTATGCGGCTATCCGACAGCTGAGCGGAGAGACGGATGGAGCCGCTCCGGATCGGGTTGATCACTCCCTAGTGCGCGCGGAAAAGTTTGCCCTGGCTTCCAGCTGAATCGGCTTTGCAAAATGCAATATTGGATATCAAGATGGCTGATAAAGTATCGTTTTTCTACACAATCTGATTTTACTATGTAATTTCCTCCACTCGTCAAACACCCTTTTCCAGTTCCCACTCAGTCCAGCATACCGTCATCTCCCAACCCATCCATTCATCCATCCACTTTCACCCTCAAACCAGATTCCTTGCCTTGTTTATCATCTCTTCCACTTCCTTCTCATTCTCCAACTTCCCCACCAACCATCCCCTTGCTTTCTCAACAACCAATTCCCAACTGCCCCTCTCCGCTCCCAGCCTCTTCTCAAAGTACGCCACCACAAGCGCAGTAGCCCACTCCGTCTTCCTATACCCAGCCTCGCTCCTCCGCTTCTCAGCATCTTGTTCCCGGACGGGGAGCGCGGCGAAGAGAGATGCGTCCCAGACCCAGTGGCCTTGGAAGGATTGTAACGCGATAAGGAGGTTGAACGTTTCTTCGGGGCTTTTGGGGGATGGCGAGGGCACACTGAAGGGATTTGTGCTCCTGGAATTCCCGGTGTCGGATGCATCGGCGCTGCCGAAGAAGCTGGATGGCTTTGCGCCTGTGGATGGGGCCGCAGGTGGAGCTCCGAATGCAGATGTACTAGCGAAAGTTGCCATGGCGGGTGCGGCTCCAAATGCAGAGCTCCCGGAAAACGCCGACGCAGTAGGAGCAGCTCCAAATGCACTAGCACTGCCAAAGCCACCCTTCGCGGCACCAAAAAGACTGGATGTCTTCCCTTCCTGCTGCGGTGAAGAAGATGAAGAAACTCCACACGGCGAGTATGACGGAGATGTGGGCGAAGCTCTTCCCATTTCTGTACCGCCGAATTCAACATCTGCGCCCATGTCCTGCGGCTGATGCAGAAAGGAATCGAAGTCAAAGCTTTCTAATGCAGCAGAAGAATCATCAAAGTTCAATCCTAAGGCTACCGTGCTCTGCTCACGCTCTCGCTTCGCAATCAGGTACCTTTTCTTATTCTGCTGCTCAAGTAGCATGAGTTGCTCTTGATAGTCGGGAGGCATACGCTTCTCCGCCATAGAGAGGCCTGGAGGCCCCAAGGACGGTGATTGCGGAGCTGATGCTTGCTGTTGTTGAGCCATTTGCATCTGCTGCATTTGTATTTGTTGATGGGGGGCGATTGATGCTTGCTGTTGCTGAGTCCGCTGTTGAGCCATCTGCATTTGCTGTTGCTGGAAGGCCATTGACGCTTGCGGAGCCGACTGTTGAGCCATGGCCATATTTTGCTGCTGCTGCTGCTGGTTGAAGGCACTGAATCCGCCACCACCGAACAACCCACCTGTAGGCGGCATAGTAGGCGACGCCTTGGAATTGAACAAGCTACCACCACCGCCGAATAAACCTCCAGTCTGTGGCGGTTGACTCGGTGCAGCAGACGACGTACTAGCACCGAACAATCCGCCCCCACCTCCGCCGCTAACCATAAATCCAGTCGGCTGAGCACTGAACGAAATACTCTGCGGAGGCACCGCAGCTCCAAAACCGAAGCCGGAAGCAGGAACGTTGGGATGAGCGGTCGGTGCACAGCTAAAGGGTGGGGCGTCGGAAGCCAAGCCTTGTTGTGCGAAGAGTTCTGGTAGGATGCGGTTAGCAATGCTTGATGATTTGCCGTATAGAGTGTCGATTCTACGCTACTGTGCATCTACTTCGGCGCCGACGCGCCTTGACTGCTGCTGAGAACTCGTTCAAGGAGATATTGTTTGACTTACTATTGGTTGTATCTGACGCCGGTGTGGCAGGCGCAATCTTCTCATCTTCGAGCCACTCCCACCCCTCCTTCTCTTGATCCTTTGACTGGTCATCAATGGCCTCTTGGATCTTTTCTACAGCGACAAACGAGCACCACTTGCCGCTGACCTGGAACTGAACGCCTAATCGAACAGCTTCGCGTTCCACCATGCTGCTGAAACGACTCTCATACTGCTCTTTGATGAGCTTTCCAGACTCGTCTTTTGCCTCTGACAGCCACCCACGACCAGCTTCCAGCTCTGCGATGGCTTTCTTAGCGGCTAGCTGGTGTATCATCTCACCTGGCGTTTCTAACGCCTGAACGGGAAACTCAAGCTCTAGTGGTCCGTGAGCGCTGGTTCCACGTAGGATGACTGAAGTAGGCGTTTCCTGTGGAGCGTCAGGACCCAAGAGGAGGTATACTGTTGCTCGGTTGAAGGCGAACAGTGTAGGGATATTCTGCGGCGCTTGAATGATGTTTGGGACGTGGAGCTTGGGAAGGTGCGAGTACCGTGACTCTCCTGTCTCGTCGGGGATTGGCGCTTCCTCCTTGTCTGGATTCGCCGAAGTATCGAAGAGAGAGATGGGTTTCTTCTGGTCGTAGTCAGCGGAAGATGTACGCATAGTTCTAAATTGGAAACCAACAGGAACTGGCTTCTCGTTTTTCTCATTGAAATCGAGCTTGACCTTCAAGCTGTCGGCAACCTTCTCAACAATCTCAAAATCGTCATCGATGTCATTTTGCTCCTTCGTTTTCGAGTTTGAATACCTGACTTCGAGCTTATAATCTGAGACGTGAGGCGATAGAGCACCCTTTAGCATGCGGACAACCTTCGCATCCATCTTCTCGCCTGCTCCGACTGACTGCGAGAAGCCGTTACCAGCTTTGGCGATGCCTTCAATCAGCGAGTAAGACACCCCGTCACCGACGCCAAGACTGTAGACGCGGATGGGTGCTTTCGTCACCGTAATCTGCTCGTTCAGGTAGGTGAACAGTGCTTGCTGTTCCCAAATGGCCCCGTCAGTCAGCAACATCACCTCCAACGGAATGTCCTTGTACCGCTGCTCGATGGTAGCTTTGAGCGGTGCAATCATTTCCGTACCGCCGTAGTTGGCCGCAAAGGTATGAACATGTCTGACGGCCTGATCAAGCGTCTCCTGACTATAAGCGACACTCTTTGGCCACAGAAAAGAGTACGACGATCCAAAGGAGCAGATGTTAAACATGACGCCGACGGGCAATGACTTCAAGAAGACTTGTAAGGCCTGCCTCACGAGTGTGATATTGTTGCCCGACATGGAACCGGAGCGATCACACAAAAAGACAATCTCGGGCTTCTCCGGCGGGAGGGCAAACTTTGGCACTAGAGTGGCCATAAGAGCTCTCTGGTTCAGCATGGTGGGGTGTATCTCAAGGACGGCCTATGCAAGTTAGCGATTGTTGTTGGAAAGATCATCCAGGTTACACTCAAGGGGGTGTACATACCTTCGGAACGCCAGTGCCGTTGGCGACAATTTGTACGATGAAGTCGGTACCGAGCTCCGCAGTACCTAGACTGAGAGTTGCCGAGGCTTTCGCCATGGTTGGCTCTGCGTTCGGCGCGGAAGACGTTGTACCCATCGAGATGGCAATGGGATGGCTCGGCGAGAGAATCTTTTGGATGAATGATCCCTCAGCCATCTCCGCGTCTACAGTGATCGAGATACCACGCACAATAGCTCGTTGAGCGCTGTTATAGAAGGCTGGTGGATATCGTCCATACCGCGGAGCAATGATGTTAGGGATGGTAAACCGGATCCCATCTACCTCCATGTCATGTTTCAGCTCTCCAAGGTAGGTGATCTTGACAACAACTCGCGCGGCTGGTGGCACATTACCGACCGTTGTTTGGAATATGTCGGCAGTGTTGAGTTGTTCGAAGAGACCTGCAGTCTCGCCCTTGGACACGGCTGCATTGAAGTCATGTCTGGCTTTCTCTTTCTCTTTGACCCCACCGACGATGATACGACCACCGACATGGCATGTGAAGCCCACTACACTAACGCCATCGTACAACGGGAAAGTATATTTGACTTCCTTGATGCCCTTTGTGGATGAGGGATTGACGAACGTCTGAGTGAGTACTGTGCGTGAGGTCGTGGCTAGAATCGTGGAATGAGCCTGCAATTCAACCTGGGGAAGGTAGAGCTTCTCTAGGTGACCCTGGATGGGAATGCTGTAGTACAGGCCACAGACATGGTCACGCCAGAGAGGGGGCGCTTGATACGAGCTGCCGAACATGACAAGTGACAGTGCGAGGTTCAAAGCCGACGAGGGCGTCAAATCACTGATAAGGGGAAAAACTGATGGACAACGGGATGGGTTCTCAACGTTGCTTTATGTTTGTCTTCTGCCTAACTGTCGCGTGCGCTGTTTTCTGCCTAACTGCGGGGCTTGATTGGGTTACACGACAGGCAAGATATTGTGTAACGTCGCAAATGGAACTTCGATTCTAGCAGCTCTACGCGTCTGTCATCGATTGTTTGAGAAGCAGTGTGTTGAGCGGTTTGGTGCGTGGAGCAGAAAGCCATTCTCTTTTTATACGGTGCTTTAGCTGCCTATAATGATGCCTGATCGGCGCCTAAGATTGAGGCGCAGCCTCGTGTTCTCAGTCATGTGCGGAACACGTGCGGAATTGGTGACACCCAATCTCGCCCATCTTGGAATTTCGACGTTGCAGAATTTGGGGGTGTGATGGAGGACCAATGTCAAGATGGCGGCGTAGATCAATGATATAAGGCCAAGCCAGAAGTGGTTAGAGCGGACGCTGACGTCTACGCGCAGAAAAATATGAAAGTCATCGCATGAAGACCCCCGCCAACAATGAATGCAGCTCTTTCCCAGCTGCCCCATCTCTTCCCCGAGTTCGAGAATCAACTTCACCGCCTCTTCTGCCATCACCGCAGCTTCCACAAGCTCTCCCGAGTTCCGCGTCGCGTGTTACAAGTCAGACAAACTGGTGCTCGAAGCACTATGACTGGAGGGTATGAGAGGTGGACACACGAGCAACTGGTCGCAAGGATACAGGACTTAGAGCTACAGTTACATCCATCGGCGAGGGTTTCTACGTCGGACTCGCCCAACGATGAGCAGAAGCAGATACCGTACCGCAAACCACCCAAACAGCCGCCGAAGGCTTTCGATGCGTCCAAGTATAGCACACGGTTGATCGCGCTGAAATTCGCCTATCTGGG
This sequence comes from Darksidea phi, assembly GCA_030770425.1. Lineage (NCBI taxonomy): Eukaryota > Fungi > Ascomycota > Dothideomycetes > Pleosporales > Lentitheciaceae > Darksidea > Darksidea phi. The sequence goes on from JASJFT010000145.1 coordinate 79,735, forward strand.
GCAGAAATACAATGGGTTCGAGCACCACAACAACAATGCGACTCCGCTACCGACCATTGAAGAGGAGCTATGGAAGGCATTAGCGAAGACGAGGCTGATAAACCCTACACCGAGTGGCGAAGATATAGCAAGGTACAATAGGGTAGACCGCAAGACATTTGAATCATGGGATAAGAATGGCGCCGAGGTGAATTGGGAAGGTTGCGAATACTCAAAGTGCGGCAGGACGGACAGAGGGGTGAGCGCCTTCGGCCAGGTCATTGGAGTAAGAGTTCGAAGTAACAGGCCGTTGTCAAAGCCAGAGCTTTCGGCGTCGTCGATGGCTGATAATTTGGGAGAAGAAGGCACAGAAGGGCAGGAGGAAGCGTTGACACCGGTAGAAAGCGAGTCAGAAGAATCGACCAAACACTTCGACGAACTAAAAGACGAACTCCCTTACATTCAACTTTTGAACCGCGTCCTACCTCCCGACATTCGCATATACGCCTGGTGTCCGAACCCGCCACCGGGCTTCTCCGCCCGCTTTTCCTGCAAAGAACGACGCTACAAATATTTCTTCACAAACCCGTGCTTCGGCCCCGTTCCTGGCTCCTCCGGTCTCTACGCCATCAATGCCGATCAAGCCACAATGCGCGAGGGCTGGCTAGACATCGACAGAATGCGGCAAGCATGCAAAGAGCTCGTTGGCCTCCACGACTTTCGCAACTTTTGCAAGATAGATGCATCGAAACAACTTACAAACTTCAAGCGGCGCATCTTTCACGCCGACATTGAAGAAATAAGTCCGCTATCGTTCCCAGCTTATCTATCCCACTCTGCAGTGCAGAGCCCAACGACGGTAGAACAGCCCAAAATGTATGCCTTCGTTCTCCACGGCTCCGCATTTCTCTGGCACCAAGTCCGCTCCATAGTCGCCATTCTCTTCCTCATTGGCCAAGGTCTTGAAGCCCCCTCTCTGATCCCACAGCTCCTTGACGTCTCCGCTAATCCCACGCGTCCAAAGTATGAGATGGCATCCGACGCACCACTTGTACTCTGGGACTGCATATTCCCGCATGAATCCGAAGTCCAAACCTCGGAAGAGCGCGAGCACGGCTACCAAGATCGCCTCGAGTGGGTGTACGTCGGCGACGAAGGCGGCATCGAGCCGAAAAGCCTGGGCAAAGCGAAAAGCGGCGGACCGAGCACCATGGGGCGTGGCAAATGGGGACGAGGCGGTGTAATCGACGACGTATGGGAGGTATGGCGAGGCAACAAGATCGACGAGACGCTCTCTGCCCTACTCCTCGATACCATTGCCGCGCAGGGACAGTCAACACTTGACGCTGAGCAAAGTACTTTCGATCAAGGCGGTATCCCAAAAATCAGCCCGCGCGTTTTCGATGGCGGGGATTTAGGGAGAGCAAAAGGTAACTATATACCCGTCATGCGCCGGGAGAGACAAGACCCGGTCGAACTAGTCAATGAGCGATACGCAAAAAGGAAGGGCCTTGATCCTAAGAATGTCGAACCAACAATAGATGATGCAGATGAGTGAATAAGGAGGAGGAACTGGATTTGTACTTAGGATACCCGGTACGAAAGATTACACATCAACCTTTCACGTCCCATTAAAAAGTGCCGAGTCGGTAACTCGCCATGCGGTTGGCCGGGCTCTTTCGATTTCTAACCGTGATATCTAAACTCACGTTTTAGGAAAGTAGGCGCTAAACCGCGCACGTTGTATGCTTCGTCAAGGAGAAGAGCACGCGGTATAGGTCCTAATACCCATTGGTAGCATATACTAAAGAACAGGGTACAAAGTCAGTAGAAATGATCTAGGAGGGCGTTAATGGAACAAGTGGCGCCTTCTAGTATTGTGGGGTATAGGTATATCGTAGATGGGCGGGCGGAGCTCACGACCCGCGGTCGGGGTGATGGGAGAGGTGATAGGATAGCCGTCTGAATGCTCAATCTATAGGACCATGATCTGATGCTAGATAGGACGAAAGTGTGTTATTGTTGCTATGATGATTGCGTCCGATGGGAGATCGGACGCTAGCCGCATAGCTTGACCTCCGCTTAGATAAGCACCCGGCCTCGATATTCGATCGGGCCCCTCCTCTCACATCACAGTATAAGACATCCCTCTACCGTACTGTGCGCAGCTCTACAGCTCTCTTGCCATGTATAGGGTGTGTATAGCACCTCTACTGTGTACAAACTCCTACTGTGTTTCGTGCGGACCTTACAAAAGAGACTCCCACTATGCAAATCCAAACTAAATTAGCTTCCGCCATGGTGACGGTACATAGTTGGTAGAATATATCATAGGGGACTTGATATGTACTGATATTTGGAGGCTGGACAAGCGTCAACGACATGCACCCATAGGGGCCTGTAGTAAGTATAGTACTGTAATATGCAATGGATGACGATCGTCCTCTACCTTCCCCGGGGGGAAATCGGAAGCGGTGTAGTTTTCCTTTCGGTAATGACCCGGTTCACTCATGCAGCCTGGACGGTGAACTCGAGAGCATGGAAATGTTGATTACAGCATCAAGCAAGTTATGAACAGCTGTCATCACTACGCCTCGGAGCTCCAGCTACGACCCCGAGCTACGGATTCAACACTCTAGCCAATCAATCTTCCACGAGATTGAGTTGTCCAGTTGCCGAATAGCTTGGTGAAAGCGCCATGACTGACGGCAATTCAGGTATTACGGTTAGAACGTGAAAAGTAGTCCCCTGGTATATATCTATTCCTGTTTTTAGTGGCCAAGCAATATATCTTATCGGATCCAGTTCGGCGAGAGCAGCGCCTCATTGACTGTATATCCTCCCGGATCGAGTCGATTGTGGAAGGGTAGCGTCAATCAAATGCTACATCGCCGGATTAGTTAACCATTGCAAGGCTAAGCCTCACCCGAAGTTTGTTCTGGATGATATTTCTTCGTGTTCTCGGGCGAGGGTCATTGAGTCCGACAGGAATTGCATCACAAGTGAGGTGACTGATGTAATCGACCCGAGGACGGCGTGTGATGAATATCCAGAGTCTAGTCACAAGAAATAAAATATATTGAATTATAGCAGCGGCCCAACCCTCAATACTGCGGGTTACCTATGCCAACTTCTCAAGGACTTCAACGACCACTGTAGGACGTTGACAGCTCGCAGTTTGCTCTCACCGCCTCGGGAAACCCAGTAATGCAGGGGTTGGCAAAGGGCACTTCTGTGAGTGACTGATCGTTATTCGATATCCTCGCCGGATATTGTCAGATGCGCATGGTGATGGTGTTGGAGTTGGATGGAAACCCATGCGCGATACCTTAGACGATCAGTGTCGTATTGAAGCCGCGTCATGTCATACAAGGGTCAATCGGCTCATCCTAACACACCGTTGGCCTCATGTCGCTCTAGTATGCTACCAGTTTAATCAACAGACTAAATCTTGTTCTTCACTACCGTTGCTATGGTGGACGCTGCATATCGCTTTTGACCAATCGTGAGGACAAGCCATCTTCTTCCAGCCTTTTGTAGATTTCCTGCACAGTTTCGGTTGAATTTCCGGAGGCGCAGTAATGGTGATGTCAATTGTTTCGAAATTAAGGGCGGTCTGCAAGCCGATGTTATTTTGCCGCGCACAAAGCGGTTGTGCTCATACTAGGAAAGGCTAGACCATCGAAGAGAAGAAGCGAACCAATGAGAGGACATAAATCCTTGTTGCCACGTTACACCCGTACCGCTATATGCGCTTCCTTGGCATCGCTTGCCGTTTCAACCTTAATTACTGCCGACCATGGTGTCGATATGAGGGTTCTCTCGTACTAAGTTCAAGACTGGCAAAAATAACTCCTGGGGCTCGTCCTCGGCTTTGATCATTGCCTTAATGTCTTGCCAGCTTTTCCAGCTCCATCCTTCGCATTTGTTTGGCTCTAGTCTCTGTGAAAATCATTTCCCTGTTAGTCGTGTCTTGGCTTCTGGGCTGGACCGGTCCTCACCTGTGGTTGTTGCTGCGGATCTACCCGTTCACCTTTCACAAAGACGGTAACGTAGTGCTTGTTGGCCTCAACAAAAACGTCGTTTGTTACACCAATGACCTTTGTGGCCCGGATCTCAAGGCCCGTTTCCTCTAGGGTTTCGCGCTCCGCGCAAGTGAACAAGTCCTCTCCCTGATCAAGATGGCCGCCGGGGAAGGACCACTGTCCTATCATACCGAAGCTGCAAGTAAGCGACTTGAAACAATTTGCCGAGAACACAGCGCGTTCGTTCTAAGGAGACGAAGGGGCCGTAGGAGAAAATGCTCACGTACCTGGGCCCAAGATACCAATTCGTTGCCCAGCTACCACACGCCCATTCTCGTCGCTGATGATAGCAATGACCGCTATTCGCGGATGGAGTCCATTGCAAGCCATATTGTGAAGCCGGGTATGCCACGAGTAATTGCCTCGCCGATTACAAGTCTCCTTTTAACTTCTTTTCTCAGGCCATACTCTAGTTGCACATATGCTGCCAAGCTTGCCACAAAAGGCGGTATCGGAGCCGAGAGTGGAAGGTGGGAGCTAAGACGGCCAACTGCATCTCAAGCGCTGAAAGAAATCTGCATGATGTACGGGTGAAAATCCTTCCTGGTTGTCAGCCAATAGACGGAGGTCTGGCGCCAATGAAACGGCGCGGCAAGCGATATGCCAGCAGCCGAAGTGGTCCTAAACGGTTAACCATGTCCATGCCGAGTTGTACTAGCCCCTACGAAGCTAAGGATTAGCGTGTTCGGGCCTATTCCAGCGTATACCCCTCATTGGTACCATTGAGCGTCGCTGAACTATACTTTTCCTTTGTCTAGTACCGACAAGTCTTTTTACAAAAGCTATAGAATGCCAGGTACAAAGCCATCACAAAGGGCGTGATCTACAGACGTGGACCACACAGAGATTGCGGCTCAAGTCAGACCGCCGATCTCTAAGAGATGGGGCGAAGACAGGCATTTGCTGCTGTACCTTGAAGCACGGCGGGAGCGGAGTGCTGTAATGCACATGCAGTCAGATTTGGTTAGAGCCAATGATAAAGGGGGGCGTCATACGCAAAGAAGACGACAATGATCAAGGTGCAGGGTAAATGATCCATGCTCGCTTTCTGTCAAGTTTAATCTCCTAAAAGAGAGCCGGTCTGCTGGTTCCGACTGGTAACGTTTCTTGGGCGCATTCCTCAATTCCTCTGCCCTGCTCCCAGCTCTTACCCACGCGAACGGCTTGCTCAAATATCGTCCACACATTTTTGTTCTCATCATGGGCGATTACCCGAGTATGGGCAGTATGCCTAAGGGCCAGAAAAAGACAAATGGCAATATCTCGGTTGTGCAGTAAGCTCTTAATCCCATTCTCAATAGGACTTATCCAACATGACTGTTTTCGCAGGACTCGATACGCTCAGAGCAAGAGGGTTTACCCCCGAAATCAAGCGAGCTCAGAAAACCATACAATGGGTGACTCACTTGAGCGGTATCTTGAGATCAAGGTTCACCAAGCCGCGCTGGAGAGAGCCTATAACGAGATTGTGGTCGTGGGCGCCTACACTCGCTACTCAGAGGGAACAATTGCATTCGACGGAGAAAAGAGAGATAAGCCATTCAACTGGGAGCGGCCCACGGCTCGTGTCGAGGGCGACACACTGTATATCGAGTGCTTCCCAGGGTACGATCACGTTGAGCACTACGCCGAAATCATTGCTTGCTATCTTCAGATTCGGGAGCAAAAGGGGGATAGACTGACACCATCCTCGCGAGTCTCGTTTGTACCGTCGTCCTGCTCAGATGTAAAGGCCGCACTTGAAGGCACCAATCTCCCACTGTTTCCTGGAGACGGAGTCGATACGGTTGTGCTCGGACTCGTTTGGCACCTCCCACGCCTAACGGGTTCGGCCGAATGGAGCGGAAGCGGCCCTTGGCAATGGGTTTTGCAGTCATTTGGAGATCGCAAAGTCGCCTTCCTTGGTTTTCGTCCAGCTTTCTGGGGCTGCATTTCGGGAGAGGTGGTACACTACCTCGCCTCCAAATTCAGTGTCAAAGAAGTCATTTACCTGGGCAAACTAGGTGTTCTCAAGCAGGGCGTCAGGCCCAACACCTGGCTGGCAACAGGAGGCGAGTCCCTTGTCCATGGCCGAACTGTGGAGTGGGACAATGTGCTTGCGCCGTCTGTAGAACGCCTGGGGGCTGACTCGGTTATCGTGGGCACTCACGTGACCCTTGGTAGTGTTTTGCATGAGACCAAGGACTGGCACGATAAGCTCGTGGATACGATTGACTTCGTGGACCCGGAAATAGGCATGATGGCTCAGGCGGCTGTGAGGAGCAGGGTACGCTACGGGTATCTACACATGATCACTGATAATCTGGGTCAGAAGTACGATGAAGATCTGTCAAATGAGAGGATTGAGAGCGTTCTGCGGGCTCGCGCAAGGCTGCATCAAGTTGTGCAAGATGTGATTGAGGATCATCTTTCGAGGCCTACCTAGTGGTCGATTCGAAGGTGGATAATGTCGTTCCATATTTATAGAGCTGATAGAACTTAGTCAAGCAATTCCACTATTTGGTACCACAACTCATGTTACTTTATTACCGTTTGAGTACCAGCTATATCCCTGTTTGGAAACATAGCCAATGAACTACAAAAACGTGCCGGCGCAGAGGTCAACGTCATTCGACTGGCGGCGCCACCAACGTAGAGCTCCATCGCTTATGGGAATATTAAATGGCGCAGCGGATCACCTTACACCCGTAATTAGCGGCGCATACTTATAAGAGCGGTTGGGCGCCGAACCATCGCACGTTTTCGGTAACTACCATCATCATTTATTACTTCTCTAGAGTCGTCTACACCTGTTCCAAGTAGTGCATACGTGTGATTAACATGATCCTAATCGGTGTACGAAATGCGATTGTGATTGGTCTCACGTCAACTTGTTCCGGATTTGGAACCTGCATTTCAAGCCTCCCGGTACGCCCGGGCCAGGTACCCGGTCCATGGGTCGCTAAGTTTCCTCCATACCGGCGTCTGTGGTTTCTGTGCGACGGTACAGCTCATGAAGGATACCGAAAACTCCACGAACGATCCGGTAAAATCGTACGAACAGCGCCAAATATCGGAGATATCTCCGAGCCTTCGGCGATCTCTACGATTTATGGAATAGATAGCAAATCTGGAAAGGTACTTAGTCTTACTAAACAAGGCGCTGGGGGAAGTGGTTCTAATCAATATACTACGCTGTCGCTGTTCTACTGAACTTTCGCTATACTTACGAAGCCAAATTCGTGCAGAACATGTTCTCAGCTAGGGACTCTGAGGAACACAAGCATCTAAGGCAACCTGGGGCACAAAGGTGTTCTATGACATCGACCCGGACCATGGAACTCGTGGATCCCTAAAGCAAGATCCTAGTCGATGTTTTGATGGACTTACAAGGACAGGTTGTCAATCTTGGGGCCTGGGCGCGGTGGTACGCCTTTGATGTGGTAGGAGCTAGCATATTCGGCCGGCGCTATGGGTTCTGGGGGCAGGGCAGGGATCTTCCCAGCGTCGTTGCTGGGCCCGGGACTGATATCAGATATGATGTATCTGGGCCTTGTCGGGAAGATGCCATGGCTTCACCAATTTCTACTAGGTAATGTGACACTGGAAGATCATGGCGGAGTTGACGGGCGGCGTTGGAGGTCCCACAGCCATAGTCACACAGGTATGCAACCCTGTGTTATGCGTGGTAGTTACGACTAGTGACTAAACAAGTCTAGATGATGGTGGATTGCATCGAGCAGTACGATACGGAAGCCGCAGACCGAACCACCAGAGGCGATTTTCTGGCCACCTGCAGCAGCATCAGCAGTGAGATAAGTCATCAGGTGAGATTACTTGTACGCGTTGTTTCCAGATAAGCACGGAAATCCCATCATGCTCGCAGATATTCTCTACTGGGCACACGGCAGTCAAGCCCGTCTGGGGGAAGATATGCGTATGCACCCGGCCGTGTCATATCCTCTTGAGAGGGTAGTGCCTCCTCGCGGAGCTAAGTTGTGCGATGCACGCATCCCAGCGTGCATCATTGTTGGTATGAACGCGGCTATCATCCATGGCAACGCTGAGATATTCGGTGCAGATACGAATCAATTCCGACCAGAACGCTGACTGGACAAGGAAGACGAGGAAAGGATCGAGACAATGGATCGTTATATACTGACCATAAGTGCCTACCATTCCGTCCAGCGTATTCTCGAACATCATCTATGCTGCTGCTGGACTTCTAAAGATTAGACGTGGTCACGCAGGGCTACTGGTCAAAGGATTCTCTTCTAATCCACGATACTGCTAGTTCGGGGCCGGAGTCAGAACGTGCATTGGAAAGAACATATCGATTATGGCGATGGAAAGCGAGTGCCCCAGGTTCAGCAGCAATTCGAGTTGGTTTGGGCATCGAACGAGCCACACTGGCGAGTGCTGACGTACTGGTTTGCTAACCAGAAAGGCATGCTCGTGCGCATGTCGCCGCGCCACGTCCCATCAACCTATCCTGCGACTTCGTAACCTCTGAGGTTCCCGTGGCGAATAAAAGAGTGTTTGTCGTCGAAATTAGGTGTGTCGCAATCTAGCGAACTACGCGAAAGCAGCAATCTGGCAGCCTTCTGAGGAGAGTTGGGGCGATGAACTGTTAACAAACGCTAGAATGACTTCGTATTGCGTGATAAGCCTGAAGCTAGTGTGTTTCACTGACTGTCTCCAGGATCAGTGAGTAGTGGGAGCAACAGTGTCACTACTGTTCCCAATCCCGACGGCTTTATTGTCTCGCACAGCTTACCGGTTTGGACAGCTATTCTTGAAGAGTGAGTCATTACGCATGCGTAAGCGCTTATTAGCCGGTTGGAAGCGGTCGCCGACACTCCGACCCTCCGTGCAACGCCTTGCCTCTCATATGTTCTCTGATTGGTCAACTCCCTCGTCAAAGTCGCACAGACGGACTTTCATCCCGTCGCTTACTTCGCTTCCTTCGCATCGCATACGAGAGCATGTGGTTGGGGCCCGTATTGGGACACTTTGGATTCGTTCCTCCGGACGATGCGCGGTCGGCGCCGAGGCTTTGCTTCAGGCAACAGGAAAGCAGAAGGGCGGGTGAACAGGTGTGCTGGAGATATCAGTCGGTGTCTCATCTTCCATCGTCCGCTCTTTGATCTGTTATTGAACGCTCCGACAGTGCGAGTACGCCCATATATAGCTGCTCTTCGCAGTTCACCCCTTCTATTAGACACGGAACTCCGACGGCAGGATAACATAGGACCGCCCTGCGCCCTTCAATCACAATACCAAAAAGGGCGACAAGAAGGCGTGCATCTTCCCACGAACAAAGCCCACGCCTGACTCAGTAGGTAGCGTCTCCCCTTATTGGCCGAGATAAGTTAGCGTGGAACATCGAAGAGTTCCCTTAGGATCCTCGTGCCCAGGCCGCCTGGGCAAGTCTTATATCGAACGTCGCGCCACCCGGGGTCGTTTGCAGCGTCCAAGTGGTGCCTAAGGCCTGAACACCGGCATTACCAACGGACACGAGCTCGAATGGCCAGTCAACAGCCCGAGCAGCCTCGGACGCCCGTGCTGGACGAGAAGCATGTCGCTGGCTCAGAAGCAGAGACGCGGTCGTCGACGGCCGCCGGTCTGAGTGAAGACGAGCAGAAAATCATCAGCGAGCAGCTTGATGCGCCAGATGAGAAGGTGGGGTATTTTGCGCTGTTTCGATATGCGAACAAGAAGGATTTTGCGATAATGGTGGTGGCTACCATCGCTTCTATCGTTGCTGGAGCCTGTCTTCCTCTCGTGACAGTAAGTCGTCGCATTGAATTCCATGTCTCTCGAACATTGAGCTAATGAAGGCAGCTCGTCTTCGGAAACTTTGCAGGAAGCTTTACAAACTTCTCGGTGGATGCGATTGCTGCGCAGCATTTCCAGCATCAGATCAATACATATACGTTGTACTTTGTTTATCTCGGTATCGGATCGTTCACCTCGACGTATATAGGCATGCTTGGCTTTTCATACACGGGAGAGAGAATCACGCGGCAAATTCGAGAGCTTTACTTGCGAGCTATCTTTCGACAGAATATTGCCTTCTTCGACTTTCTTGGCTCTGGCGAGATCACGACGCGTATCAGTTCTGGTATGTTGCTCCCTATCACCGCATGTAAAGAAGGACCACTAAAATGACTAGACATGGTATTGGTTCAAGACGGGATTGGCCAAAAAATCTCGCTTTTCGTCTCTGGCACTTCGATGTTTTTCTCCGCGATCATTGTGGGGTTCGTCCGGAGTTGGAAACTTGCTCTTATTATGTTATCGGCCACCGTTGCGCTTATCTTGATTATGGGCATCAATGGCAAAAACATGAAGGTGAATCAGACACGCGCCGTCGACGAGTATGCGACTGCGGGAACGTTGGCTGAAGAAGTCATTTCTTCGTCGCGCAATGTTACCGCTTACGGCACGCAGGAGCGCTTGGAGACGAGGTACAAGGCATACCTAAAAACGGCCTCAAAATACGACTTCAAGGCCAAGTTTTGGCTCTCATCGATGATTGCAGGCCTGATGTTTATCATGAACTTGCAGTACGCACTCGCTTTCTGGCAGGGAAACCGCTTTCTCAAGTCCGGCGAAATTGGCGTCGCTCAGATCCTCACTGTCGTTATGGCGGCCATGGTTTCTGGTATTTCAATCGGCCACAACCTACCACACCTTGCGGCCTTCGGACAGGCTGTCGCGGCTGCGACCAAGGTCTTCAATACTATCGAGCGCAACTCGCCGATCGACCCCGAGACCGAAGAGGGGGAGAAGCCTAAGGAATTCATCGGCAATCTTGAATTCAGAGACATCAAGCATGTTTATCCTTCTCGGCCTGATACTACTGTTGTTGATGGCTTCAACCTGACGGTTGAAGCGGGTAAGATGGTTGCTTTAGTCGGCGCATCGGGCTCGGGCAAGTCGACCATCTTTGGCCTTTTGGAACGCTTCTACCTGCCTATGAACGGTCAAGTTCTCCTTGATGGAAATGACATCAGCACGCTGAACCTTAGATGGCTACGGAGACACATCGCCATCGTTAGTCAAGAGCCCATATTGTTTAGCATCACGATCTATGAAAGTATTGCGCATGGGTTAGTCGGTACCGAATTCGAGCATGTAAGCGCAATCACCATTCTTGCCGCCCCGAAAGCTAACGAACGTTCAGGCAGAGGAAAGCGTCAAAACGGAACTAATCGAACAGGCTGCCAAGACTGCCAACGCCTACGACTTCATCATGGACCTGCCCAATCAGTTTCAAACCAAAGTCGGAGAGCGCGGTAACCTCTTGTCGGGCGGCCAAAAACAACGCATTGCAATCGCGAGAGCGGTAAGCATCTTCAGACACGCTTCCACCGTGTCATCTGCTAACGAATCCTTATTTGCAGGTGATATCTGACCCCAAGATTCTTCTTCTCGACGAAGCGACCGCCGCCCTAGACACGAGGTCTGAGAAAGTGGTGCAGCAGGCTTTGGATAAGGCATCCAAGGGCCGAACCACGATTGCGATCGCGCATAGGTTATCGACCATCAGGAATGCCGACAATATCGTGGTCATGGCGAAGGGCAAAATCGTCGAACAAGGAACGCACGATGAGTTGATCAGGGTGCATGGCGTGTACCAAAGCCTTGTTCAAGCACAGGAGCTCACGTCCAAGATCGCTCCCAATAACCGCTTCTCCGAGATGTCTCTGACCGAAAAAGGCGAGGATATCGTTGTCAAAGGCGAAGCATTAGACCTCGTTCGGTCAACAACCACGAAGCCCGCATCAGTTCACGCTGAAAAGGGCGATAAAAAGCTGACGTACACCACTTGGGAGCTTATAAAGTTCAGTTGGCAGATGAATTGCGGAGAACATATGCTCATGGTCCTTGGCTTCCTTCTGGCCTTTCTTGCCGGCTCCAACCCAGGTATTCAGGCCATCTTCCTGGGAAATTCAATCACTTCGTTCTTCTCGCCTGAGGCATCGACTGGCGGCCACGACGTTGGATTTTGGTGTTGGATGTTTTTCATGCTCGGCATTGTTATTTGGACTTTTTACTTCTTCCAAGGAATGACGTTGTCAAAGGCTTCTGCGTATGTCGGACACTGCTTCTGGATATTGTTCGTGTGCTAACGAGCTGCAGGGAGCTCATTGCTCGCATCCGAGAGCAAGCGTTCAGTGCTATTCTTCGTCAAGTAAGTTTGTTTATCTGCGTTGCTACAGCAGCCCGACGTGATCTGATCAGTTATAGGACATCGAATTCTTCGACGGTGAAGCTGTTACTTCAGGCTCACTCGCGACCTTTCTCTCTTCTGAGTCGAACCGTCTCGCCGGCCTGAGCGGCTCAACTCTCGGCACCATCATCTCTGCCTTCGCTACCGTTCTCATCGCTATTATAATCGGCCTAGCGTTCGGCTGGAAGCTGGCGCTCGTCTGCTCATCAACCATCCCGATTATGCTTGGCTGTGGATACTTCCGCTTCCACGCTCTAACACGTATGGAGAAGCGCACGAAAGAGTCCACCGACGCCGCGTCTTTTGCCTGCGAAGCTGCATCATCGATCCGAACCGTCGCCTCGCTTTCGCTCGAAAGCCACCTGCTCGCGCAATACCACGAGAAGCTCAGGGCACAGGCAAAGGGTAATTTGAAGTTTATGAACGTGTCCTCTGTTCTTTACGCGCTCAGCCAAGGTCTCGCCATGTTTATCTTCGCTCTGGTCTTTTGGTACGGTGGAAAGCTCCTGTTGCACGGCGAGTATACTGTGCTTCAGTTCTTCATTGTCTACTCCGCCATCATCAACGGTGCGCAATCTGCTGGCGCCGTCTTCTCGTTCGCTCCCGATATGGGCGACGCAAAGGAAGCTGCGATTCTCCTAAAATCCTTCATCAATCGCGTTCCGAAGATCGACCATTGGTCCACCGAAGGCAAGCAGGTCGACCGTTTAGTCGGCAAGATCGAGCTTCAGAGTGTGCGGTTCAACTATCCTGGCCGCGCTGACCACCGCGTACTTCGTGGCGTCAACCTTACTGCCGAACCTGGACAGTTCGTGGCACTGGTCGGTGCGAGCGGTAGCGGAAAGTCGACAATCATGGCGCTGCTTGAACGCTTCTACGACCCCACGGCTGGTGCTATCCTCGTCGATGGCGTCGAGCTGAAAGACTACAACTTGCAGAGCTATAGGGCGCAATTGGCGATTGTGAGTCAGGAGACTACGTTGTATACAGGAACGATCAGGGACAATATCCTCGCGGATAAGGAGGATGTCAGTGACGAGGCGATCGTGCAAGCCTGCAAGGACGCGAACATTTACGAGTTCATCGTAAGTGCCTAGAAGTACAGCAAGCGGTAGTACAGAACTAACAACTCATAGACTTCATTACCAGATGGCTTCAATACCCTCGTCGGCGCAAAAGGCGCACTGTTATCAGGAGGACAACGCCAACGCATCGCCATCGCACGCGCATTATTACGCGATCCTAAAGTTCTGTAAGTCCTCGGAAACCCACATTCTGTCTCCATTCCCTCAAACTCAACTAACACGGTATCTAGCCTTCTGGATGAAGCCACTTCGGCGCTCGACTCCGCCTCGGAACGCGTCGTCCAATCCGCCCTCGACGCCGCCGCTCAGGGCCGCACCACAGTGGCCATCGCCCATCGCTTATCCACCATCCAGAACGCCGATGTCATCTACGTGTTTGACCAGGGGAAGATCGTTGAGAGAGGGACGCATGAAGAGCTCATGAAGAGACGTGGTGTCTATTGGGAATTGGCGAGGCTCCAGGATATGGGAGCGCCGCAGTGAGGAACACGAATAGAAAATTCTCTTCTCAGATATGGTTTAGACGTTGTGTATGTAAGAGTAGGGCAAGTGAGAAAGAAGGAGGAGACATAACATACCCCCCTTTACACCAGCATACGGTCGTCGCAACGCCTTCCTTCCTTCCTTCCTTCCTTCTTCTTTCTTCCTTCTTCTCTCTTTGTACCAATACAACGCATCGCATCCCCATCAAGCGCACATTCAGCCCCCACCGGCACTACATTTCACGTAATACATAAATACCATACATACTCTCCACAACGAAACGAACCGTCACAATGACAACCTCACCGACGAAGTCACAAAGCCGTACACGCGCGCAACATTCCGCTTTCTTCTGCCTAATAATAAGACGCAGCCCTCGCTCACTCTTTGTACCGCACGAGGCCCCATTATATCTATCCCTAGTCGCGTTATCAGATGTTTAGAAATTGGAATCTAGGCGGGAGGATATGGAGACGAGCGGAAGGTTGGGGGTGCGCGGGTGCGATGTCGGTTAAGCTGGTGAAGCTGAGCTAAGCGGTGTTGGTGCGAGGTAGTTAGTGGTGTCGCTTGTATGTCCTTCTGATTAGCTTTTCATTGAGTTCGTACGCTGCGCTTACTGGGGAGGTTACTATTGGTATAGTCGATGAGTAGTTTCTTCCGTAGAACACTTATTTAGAAGAGTATCACAGTATGATTCCAGTAGCAGTTATCATCATAAGCCCACAACTACAACATTCTTATGCCCATTCCTCATCACGCCCAACACCTCATTCCATCTTCAAAACCTCTGCCGCCTTTAAGACAGCTTTCGCACTCTTCTCAACCCACTCCTTAGCCGCCTCCCCCTTCCCGCCATTCAAACTATCCGTCACAGCAGGGAAAACATCAGCGCCATACCCATTATCAATGCCCGGCGCACTGATAACATTCTTGAACGTCTCCCTGCCAGGTAAGCCCCCCACGCTCGCAAATCCGCGCGAAAAATCACGATACTTGGCATTGACCACACCCTGCAAGACGCTATCGTTGAAGCTAAGCGCCTGCGAAGCGACGGTGGCGATGTGATCTGCCTGCTTAGCGAATTCCGAGATGGCGTCTTCGAGGGGGGTGAGGTCGAGATCGGGGAAATCGGATTCGACGACCGTTTCGTTGAGCTCGGCGAGGTAGGACTCGAGCACTGTGGCTGCGTTGGGGAGATCCCAGGGGATGAGCACGTCGTCAGCGATGTGATATAGGATGAGCGAGAGAGCTTGGCCCATGGCGGCGTGGAGGCGGAATCCTGGGTCGGCGAATTTGGACATCCAGTTGTAGCTGTCATAGTTGGAATGGTAGTGGTAGACGGGATCTGTTTTACCGCCATCGCTGCCGAAGTCGATCTACAATTGCCACGTTAGGTTGGACTGAGGAGGTAGGAGGGCTTGGTGACTTACACAGGCGATACCGTTTTGGTAGAATGATGCGTAGTCACTTCCACTTCCTAATGGCGAGATGGCGCCCTTGCTGACGTTGAACCACATATCGTACATCGTGGGGAAGTCGCCCCATCCTTCAGGGAACAACACTTTCTTCAACTGATCGACAACGAAAGACTGGATCTCGCCGGAGCCGGCGAAGTTAGTGCGTGGACCGGAGACAGCGACATCTACATTGAGATAGGCAACGGCGGTCGAGGTCAGCCAAGGAAGATGCGTTTCGACCCATTCAGTGGAGCCCTGAAGACCGAACTCTTCTGCATCCCAAGATCCAAGGACGCTGAATTCACGGTTAGTCTGCCCTTCAAAAGATAAGCATCATGTGACATACATTGTTCGTTTCGGCTTCCAGCCCTTCGCCAGAAGCTTTCCGAACGCGTTTGCGAGCTCGATAAGAATCGCTGATCCTGAATTCGGATCGGCGGACCCGCCGATAACCCATGCGTCGCGATGGTTGCCAACCAGCACAACCTCATCAGGGCTAGTACCGTTGATAACACCAATGACATCCCAGACTGGCTTGATGGAGCCTTTGATTAGGTGATCCATGTTGACCATGGCGCCAGGCGCTGGCCCGCTGTCATACGTGATATTGCCAAAGCCGCCTACCCAACCACTGCGGTTTGCCTCTTTAGCCGAGACACCATGGCCCTCGAGAGCAGCTAGGAGAGGTAGTGCGTCCTTCATGCTTAATGGGATAGATGGGATGGAAGGGTTATAGAGTGAAACATTTCCGCGCGCAGAGTCGTTGGATGAGGCCCAACCGACGGTTGTCGGATCGCCAGAGTAGAGCGATGAGAAACGGACGCTGCCGCGTTGGATAGAAGAAGGGTTTCGGGCGGGCCCATCTGCGGATTGTCAGCTGATATTTTGAATAGTGAGTTGCGGGTATACAGACTTGGATACGCGTCATAACCATTCTCTTCGGTAATCTCGCCATCATCAAGAGGATCGGTGTAGATGATACACCCAACCATACCGTTATCTTGTGCATTCTTCACCTTGGTGCCACGATAGATGGCGCCATAGTTCGCTAGCGCAATCTTTCCCTTGAGCTCAATTCCAGCCTCTTTTAGGACATTGAAGTCCGCACGCGTGCCGCGACTGTTCCATCAGCAACGGCTAGGATGAAGAGGATCAGAGTACACATACCCAACATAAACGTATTCGGCCGTAACATTCCCACTCGCCGACATAGCGTGGAAGGCTGGAATAACATTCGGATACGAACTCGTATCATCTTCCTTCAGGACGTCTTCCACCAAGTTCGCCTCATGGGTCGTCCCATCCGGTCGAATCAGCTTCAGGCTGCTATGCTCAGGATATGTGACCCAAATGGGAAATTCCTCGAGAAATGCGTCAAAGCCTGCATCGCGCCACTTCTGGGCCGTCCACTCAGCCATGGTCTTGTTATGCGATCCAAGATGGTCGCCATGGGTGTAGTAGTGCGACCATTCAGCGATGGACTTGTTATCGAACGAGTTGACCAGGATCGATTCCACTTCGCTAAGAGCAGGCGGGTACTCGACTTCAGCGCGTTTCGCATGGCGGTTGTGGGCATTGTGCTGGTGGATGCGGCGGTGCAGTGCATCCCAGTCTCTTTGACAGGCATACGCAAGAGCGCCCAAAAGGACGAGAGAGCCTAACACGCGGGGCATCGTAATGTCCGTTCTCAGCTCGATCGGGCTTCCCAAGTGACTTTGGAGAAGGGCACAGGAAGGCAAGGCTGGGGCCAGTGAAGTCCCAGTTGTTGCAGACGGACCTGCATCATCTTATTCGCAACCGAATTGCGGGCTCTCATCCCCGCTGCCGTTGACTTCGGCATCCAAGGCACCGAAGATCCAGGTGCGTATCGTTTTGCGGGCATTGCTTATCCTGCGTCACCGGCAGAAGGTACGATAGCGGCGGCAGCTCGAGGTTGCGGTGCTTCTCAGCTGCCTGATGTAGCAACGGTCGTACAGAAACCAAGTCGCGCAGCGGGGTATGTTCTTGGCGGCTGGAAAAAGAAGGGTGTGATAGTCGTTTGACCTTGGCATACATCATCAAAAAGACGGCACGCCTGATGTAGAAGCGTAGATAAGCATTGCGGTGAGTCTGACCCGCCGTTGGCGTGTGGGGTTGTCCACTAAATTGGGGGATAAAAGCGCCACATCCCTGTGACTTCGCTGCAGTGCATTGGATGAATATCCTCTCAAGAAGCAACATCTGGACTAAAATTGTGGAATTAAGCTATCAGTTTGTCCTCCTAACTACCGTTCCGATTGCGAACAGTTGAGAGCTATCCAATAAAAAGAAACATTTGGGTATTCGTAAGCGTCGTCGTTTGATGCTGCCATAACAGCTATGAAAATATGCCCATTACAATCATACCAGAGTATAAGAGATGAGAGGGAACATAAAGAGGTGCCTGCACCAAAACCAGCCAGCCAGTCCGACCAGATACATAGTCCTTGGAAATGAGTCCCGCTTATGGCCTGTACGGTGGCGGGGGGTCGCTGGGGTCGTCCTCGCCGAGCGCCGTCGACTCTGACGGCGCATAGTGCGCCTGTCCCGGCTGCTGCCCCTGCTGCGGAGCATACGTCTCCCAGTTATCGTCGATGGTCTGCCTTCCAAACTGCGGACTAGCATATATAGGTGTAGTAGGTGTAAGCGGCCTAGGTCCCAGCGCAGGACTCGAGACGGAGAAGCCGGTGTTCGAATACGGGGATTGGGGTATCGGCGAGAGACTCGAAGAGGATTGTCGCGGAGGTAGGGCAGGCGGCTGCTCTGCGACGTCGCTGGGTCGGTAGCCGTTCGCGATGGGCATTCTCGAAATGGTCGCGAACGAGTCGGCGCGTTGGAGGGGTTGTATTATCAGCGGGGGAGGCTGTTGCTGTGGTTGTTGTGGTTGCGGTGGGGGTACTGGTCTCCGTGGTATGTGGAAGGACTGGGTATGGGGTATCGGTGGTGGTCGAGGCTGAGCATAGTATTGGGGTTGAGGCTGCGGCTGCGGCTGTGGTTGTGGTTGCGGAGCGTAGTACGCATACTTTTGCTGTGGTATTTGCACCGGCTGCTGCTGGTATGGGTAGTATGACTGCGGCTTCGCACTGGGAAAGGTGTTGTATCGACGCTGCTGAGCCTCGGCCTCCAGCTTCTTCTTCTCGTTCTTGTTTTTGTGGTAGCGGTGCAGTAGGTAGCCGCCAGCTACGAATTCTAGCCCGCCAAACACCACCATGTTGGAAGTATACTGCTTTCAGCTAGGGGACACGGAGTATGAGGGGTGGGCGAAGATGGTGAGGAGTCGAGGAAAAGAACAGAGGGCGCGTTCGCGACATATCTGTTGGTGGTGGCTCAGCCTCCTCAGGCTCACACGGAGCTGGAGAGCAATTGGTGCCGGCCAGGTCCGGGGCGTGGCGGAGTCGGGAAGGCGCACTCAAGGCCAGCCAATCACAACGCGAAGCTCGTTCAAGCTCGTTCAAGCTGGTCCAACGGGCGAACCCGTCCAAACTTAATTGTCACCTCATGGCGCGAAGTCTCCCTTCTCAGCCCAATGATGCGAACTTGTGCAGAACAAGTGTGCCCTCGCGTTTGAGGTTTTAGTGGAGACGGGAGGAGTGCGACACCAAGGCGGTGGGGAAGCCGGCCTAGTTTTCGGCCAGCCTTTCCGCTAGTGGTACGCGGAATTCACGCGTCAGCATAAGCCGAATCTTCAAGTTATCCCGCTGCTTGAGAAGCGACTTTTTCCTCGATGCCAAGAGCAATTCTAACTGGAACTTGCATCAGGATCTATGCTTATCAGGGTAGGTTTAACCCCCTACGACTGGGGTCCAAAAGTTAACTCCCTCCCTATAACTTATCCGCAACTAGTTGATTGGCTCCTGGACCACAATCGTCACCATGCCTACTCAAGACCATGTCGTTCCCGAATCAAAATAGCGGCCTGGAAGAGTCGTTGTATCAGTAATCGCTGCGAATTGTTCGAGACAGGGAATTCACCTTCTCCGCTACGGCATACACCGTCGAACTAGTGTGCGATGCCGGAATCAGCGGCATGACGCTAGCATCCACGATGCTCAGCCCTTCAATACCGTGAACCAACAGATCCGGCCCTACCACACCCCCAAGATTCCTCGGCATCATCGCGCAAGTACAGCACGGATGTGAGAATGTCGGCATGAGAAGGCTCCTGAGCGCGTCTCGTAGTTCGGCATCAGTTGTCGCATTCGCGCCGGGACTTAGCTCCACGGGACTGAGCTGTTGCATCGGCGCGCTTGCCATCAGCTCCCGGCTGATGCGGAGAGCTGCGATCAAGGTTTCTAGGTCTGTTGGGTCGGCGAGCGTGCCGAAGTCGACGACGGGTGGTTTGAACGGGTCGGAAGAGTTGAGGGAAACGGAGCCGCGGGATAACGGCTTCACGAGCGTGAGAGGCATCGCTGTCGCGCCGTTCCATTTTATCTCTTGCACAGGAGCGAGAGTGGAGTTGTAGAGTTTTAGCATCAGTGATCGCTGAGCTTTGTAGCCCGCTATGACTGTATGGTCAATGCCGTCGGTGTAATGACTTGATACTTGTTGTGACGTTGCAAGGTCGACGATCCTCTGATAGTCAGGGGTAAGCTCACGTAAGGAGAGAAACGCAACTGTGTTGCCACCCTGGGTGACGATAGTGTAAGGTCCCTGGCGCTTTGACCAGTAAAGCTCGAGTTGTTCTGCCGCGTATGTGGCGTTGGATGTCAACATTCCAATGTTCGGTATAGGTATAGACTGGACTAAAACGAGACTGGTTGTCAGCTTTACGTTGGGATGTGGCCAGGGGGGAGAAATAACGCCATTGACACATAGTGCACGGTGTCCTTTCTAGCACTCAGTTGGGTACGGGAGGTTCTTACAGTCATAAACAGGATATAAAGTCGGGTGGTCTTGAAAATTCTGACCGACCCCTGGCAAATCGCATACGGGCTCTATTCCGAGCCGACGGAGAGACGTTTGGGGCCCAATTCCCGAGAGCTGGAGGATTTGAGGCGAGTGAACACTCCCTGCAGCGAGGATGACTTCCTTGGTGGCTGTGACTGTTTTGACTTGTCCAGATTCACGAGGGGAGAAAACAACGCCAACCGCCCTTGCTTCTTCTACGATAATCTTATGGACGACATTGTTGGTTAGAAGGTGATAGTTCGGCCTTGATTGGATGACACGGTCGTAATGCGCGATTCTGGAATATGACCGTGTCTCGTCCTTGGGATCTAGAGAGCTTGGGGCCCAGAAGACTCCGGTCTTACTTCCTGCACCGGGATCCTTGGGTGTTGTGAGCCCTAAGCTGTACCACCCTTCAAAGAAAGATCCTGCATCTAACGTTTAGCACGAGTCTGGCTGTAATGTTCCGGAAAGACGTACTGAGGTAAGGCCACTGGAACACGGGGTAGCTAGACTGAACTGGCCCCCCGAAACCATGTGCCGATTCGTCCCAGGATATGTTCCAATCCCGAGCAAACGCTTCAGCAGCAGGCGTGAAATTTTCGCTCTACCAAAACATTAGGCACCGCTTTGATAATGTGAAAGTTTATCTGCTGCCGTCTCCACATCCACATAAACCTACCTTCTTGAAATATGGCAGGAGATCGTCCCACCCCCAGCCAGGATTCCCCAGCTCCTTCCACGCATCATAATCCGCAGCAGCGCCTCTATCGAAGAACATGCCATTGACAACCGTTCCCCCTCCCACCACCGCCGCGGCTGGAACCGTAAACGTCCGGTTCTTCAATCCCCGTTGGGGAATGCTAGTGAGATTGAAGAAATATGGGGACGTAGTCAGATTCAAGAGACCGGGGACAAGTACGGCCGGCTCGTGCTGATCAAGCGGGCCGTATTCTATCACGAGCACCGAAGCTGCACCACACGTCAGATCGACTGGTAAGGCCGGAGTGTAGTTTTGTTGGTGTCCGGCAGAAGGGTTTCAAAGGGTGAGCAAAATAGCGAAACTATACCGACTCTCGTGATGCTCCGTCAGACGATCTGCTACCGTCAACCCGCTCGTTCCACCACCGATAATTACGAAATCGTAAGAGGGTCTAAGCTCAGTTTCTCGCGTGATAATAGTCGCATGCCGCAGCGATGGAAGTGCGAATGAGCTCTGGAGCAAGAGTGCAATTGATAACAATTGGGTAAGCATCTTGTCGTCGTAACGGTAGTCAGACGTACACGAAGATTTATCGTGTCCTAGAGCTAAATATTTTAAGAAGCTTGCTTTAAGTCTAAAACCCCGCAAAGTTGAACACTAGCAAGGATTACTAATGATGACTGATGGTGCTGCCGTATCCCTGCATCCAGATTGCTACAGTAAAAGAAAAGTAAAATAAATATAAAATCAAAAGGAAATAAAAAGCTAGCTTTTAGAGAAAAAGAGAGAGGCGCATTTAGAGAGGAGGTTAGCGTTTATTTATGGCCAAGTCAAAAGCGGCGACTCGCCTCGCTTAACCACACGATGCCCGGAATAGAGCCTTACAAGCGATCGCGATCGCGTCAACTGCTTCTGTAGCGAAAGTATTTTTTTTTATGTATGGATGGGCTTAAGAGCCTCATGATCCGTGGATGACTTTAGCTCGCTACCAAGCTTGACAATGACTCTTCTCAACCATCGAAGTAGAAGTCCTCTTCGGAAACTGGGAATACGCCGGGGTCTGCCAGGGATCAATACAGGATGGATTAAAGAAATAATGCATTAAGCGGTTTTCTCCGATTGGCGGTATTTCCTGTGGCGGAACGGGTTTACAATGGTACTCTCCATTCGGCGCCGGCCCGACCTTTTCCAGTGGCGGAAGGCAGGTGCAAAGAGTATTTGTGCACGAAAGTTCGTGCGACTGAACGTCGACGAAATTGGATATGTCCCGTAGGAACTAGAACAGCTATTAGAGGATGATGGGGGCAGGCAGAGGCTAATTTGAGAGCTGGTCAACAGAACTTATAGAGCCACGTACCCTAACTAGTTTCAGACGCTGAACATTCCGGAATGGATCAGACAAACGCCACCGACTTCGTCGTAGAGCATAAGTATGATGTAAGAGTTGGAAGAGAGATGGATCAGAACCAACCTTCCGGAGGTCCAGGTGGTGAAGCTTGGTGCCGTATTCACTGCCATTGATACGGCGGAGAAGATAAGCCGGCTTTATGGGTTTAATATCCCTACCCATGCTGAATGAATTATCTACGACGCTTAGAGGAAGGCTATCTTCTTCTGATAGACTCTTCGGCATCGTGGATCGAAACGTAGTCCCGAGTCTGTGAGATTCCCGTGCCGAATGAGTCCCCGGTCTCCAGGTATCACTATGCCCGATTTGACGTTCGCCGGCGGGGCTTTCTGCTGTATCGCATGGACCCACATTCAGACGCCTTTCAAGCTCTCCTACTGCTCCTTCTTCGGTTCCGAGAAAGTCGTCATACAAAGCTTCTTTGGAGGTAGGCTAAAACCAGCGAGAGTGGTGATCATCACAGTAGGAAAGTACGCTTACGCATGTCCAGAAGATCCTCCACTTGCCTGAAGTCGGGTGCGTGTTTTTCAATGCGACTGCCACAGATGGTCTCAACAATTGGTAGATCCAGAAGGTTAGTGGTGATAGCGATTGCACAATCCGCCACGGGAATCGCGTAAGCAGGCCAATATGTGTCACTTGGTGGCCGAGCAGATCGTCCATTGTCAAGAAGCCTCGGTTACAGTTCGGGTAATCGTAGAGAAAGGGAGCCTCA
The DNA here is from genome assembly GCA_030770425.1 of Darksidea phi. NCBI lineage: Eukaryota > Fungi > Ascomycota > Dothideomycetes > Pleosporales > Lentitheciaceae > Darksidea > Darksidea phi. The sequence goes on from JASJFT010000145.1 coordinate 102,773, forward strand.
TTGTGCACGGCTAGAAGATGTCGCATATAAGCTCGTTCGTTTCGAAAGTGATAATCTCGAAAGGCTGGGCAGTCTTGGTGATGGCAATGTATGCCCCACCATGTTGACCTGCGGATGCCTCTCCGAATTCTATGGGCTCTGAACAGATGATCGTCTAGATCTGTGCTCCGAAATTGCCTTCTCTCTTGGGAGCAAAACACGCAATGCGCCGTTGGTCGGTTCTTATGCCTTTGCTCGTGGTCATTAAAGGAAGCGAGAGACGAGAAAGCTTCGTCACATCCCTCGTCCGGACATCTGAATGCTTTGTGAAATGTGTGTCGTGCATGTCTGTCTAGGCTTTCGTTATCCTTGAAACTTTCGCCACAGGCATCACACAACCATGAAGTCTCTGTCGGGGTCTCAAGACCCACTTCCGCGGCGTTTATGATAGGAGTTGGGCCAAATTCGTCATGCTCAAAAGTGCTGAAGGATCCGATTTCCGCACTCCTGTCGGTACCGATAATGTCTGCTATCAACTGAGCTGTGTTATCGGAATCGACGTGGGAGACGTGAGTGAAGCGTAAACTGGACTATCGAATGGATCCGAGTCGGGTGAATATAATCCTAGCGGAATCTATTAGTACTGAGGAATAACTTATAATAATTATGCAGAGAATCGCCAACGAACCTAAACCAGACATCAGGGCTGCTACGGACTTATCTAACTAGGTACGAACGACGAGGTTTAAGCGGCACACACAGGAATCTGACAGGCAAGAGTCATCGTTGTAGTAAGTCTTTTCGCTAAATGTCCCTATGCAGAAGGGGCTACTTATATTTGCTGTTCTGTGAAAGAGCAGAACGCGATGTTGAAGCACAGCCGCAAATACAGCGGCCGAGCCACCATCCAGCGCTGCGGGGGCAGTGCCAGTGTGATTTCTGATCGGTGTATGGAAAGCCTTAAAGTGCTCGTGTAACACACTGACATTCCATGACTTGACCCCTCGTATCAGGACTACGCGGCAGCTCAACTACCACTCACGTTCACTGTCCGTATCCCATTACGGCCACGACGCGGCCACGTGGACAAATTCTCCTAACTTTTTATCGCATACAGTAAGGTCTTGAATAAAAGGCAAAACACTAGTAGGGGTTTGTAAGATCCCACTATGAGCGAGTGGTTGGACGAGAGCGATCAAGGCTATCTATTAATCTGATTGGACGCGCTTTTTTATTTCGTTTTTCCAGGAGGAAAGCTATATTACTTAACTATACTATTAGAGTACCACATCATGGCACCCCTCGCAGCCATGCAGTAACGTAAGCCTCAGGTTACGTCTGCAACCAACAACCTTTTGGGTTATTAGGCGAGTTTGACAACGCGATGGCTGCTACTCGTTCGATATCTATAGACTAGTACTAATACAATATTCCTATACACGCCATAATCGAATAGTTCACGTCGAAAAGCACCACTAATTCAACCATCCGCCAGAATCGTAGATGGAGGGACAGGTGGTGGGAGGCAGGATATACTTGGGCTTCTAAATTAAAAAGTCCCTTAGAGCTACGGCTACATCGACGTGGTTGTTAACCGTCGCATGTCGTGGTGGAGATTCACGGAGCCCGCTACTATCGAAGGTAGCTAAACATGCTCATGTGAGCCGCTTGTCCAGATGCGACCATTCTAAATTGTCAAAGAGTCATAAGGATGACTGACTACCAATTCCGCTTCTTTTCTGAATGTCTCAATCCTATTAAGACTCATCGTTGCATTAGAGCGGGGCCCCATTTGCGTTGATGACTCCCAAACTGTGCCCCGCTAATTAGTTGCACCTTCCCTTCTGGGTTGTTTCTCCAACCGAACTCCGTACTTGCCCCACGCCGAATGCCTTAGGCGAGACGACGAGACGAGAGCATAAGAGTGATACGTACATGGCGCACAGCCTTTGCGCATACATCTTGCATGTAGAACTATGACTCCTCGATAGCCGTCTTTGTTTTCTTGGAAAGGTCATCTGCAGTGCACACCGTTCAGCCCTCTGGAAGCATCCCAATGGTCGGCGGAGTTCCACTTGAAAGCCGGCACATAGTTTTGTGCCGTGTGCCGCTCCAATGTGACTATAAAACAACTAAAATCGGGTGTAAGCTATTGGCTTTAGAGCTACAGCTTCAACCTCTTCCCTTTCAACCTCGCCATGTCTCAAGCTACCACTACCTCATCCACCACTCCCCGCCAGCGCATCCGAGAACTACTGCCCACAGTATATCTTGGTCGCTACAGCACTGGACCGAAGAACAGCTTGACCGACATCCCCGGTGTACTCGTCTCTACGCAGTCAATCCACGAGTCGCCAACTTACCCAAATGCGCCGGCGAACTCCATCAACACTGGCCTCACCACTATCCTTCCCCGCAAAGACTGGTTCCACAAAGCGTGCTTCGCAGGCGTCTTCCGCTTCAATGGCTCCGGTGAGATGACGGGCAGCCACTGGATCGAAGAGACTGGCTTGCTCCACTCACCTATTGTCATCACTGGGAGCTTCGGCGTCGGCTCAGCCTACAACGGTATCTACGAATATGGAATCCGTGAGTACACTGATAAGGAGGGCAAGGCAGACTGGTTCCTCCTCCCGGTGGTCGCTGAGACCTTTGATGGGTATCTGCATGATGTTACCAAATTCGCGGTAACGCCTCAACACGTGGTCAAGGGAATCGACGAAGCGAGCGACGAAGCAGTGAAGGAGGGAAACACGGGAGGAGGAACGGGCATGATATGCCATTGGTTCAAGGGCGGCACCGGATCCAGCAGCCGCGTCGTGCCCGCCGACAACGAAAAGTCTTACACCGTCGGTGCGCTCGTGCAAACCAATTACGGCGCAATGCGGGACTTCAAGATCGCCGGCGCGCCTATTGGACGTCTCATCTCTGAAGAGCAGGAACGGAGGTTGAAGGAGAATCCAGACGACCCCGAGCTGCTCGCTCAATCGCAGCTCTTTTTCAAAGTCGCCAAAGCTAAAGACGAAAGAGACGGAAGTATCATCATCATTCTCGCCACCGATGCACCTTTGCATCCTACACAACTCCAGCGCCTCGCGAAGCGTGTAACGGTCGGCCTCTCGAGGGTTGGCGGTTGGGGTTCTAATTCCTCCGGAGACGTCTTTCTAGCGTTTTCTACGGCCAATGAGTTGGACGTGCAGACCGTCACTGCGGCAGGTAGGAAGGTTGATCCGTGGAAGCCGCGGGAGGTGGGCGTGGACATGGTGGACGATATGACTATCAACGCCTTGTTCGAAGCGAGTGCTGACGCGGTGGAGGAAGCGATTCTAAATTCGGTCTGCATGGCGACGACGATGAACGGCTTCAACGCGAAGCTTGACGCAATTGATCTAGAGAAGGTCAAACAACTGATGGAAAAGTATTTGTAAGAGGCACTGTTGGGGGGTGTATGACCATTTCTTGCGCACTGTCGTCGACCCGTCAGCATGCAGCTCAGACACTCTCTAATAGAATCAATATTGTTCGGCTTCAGCTTACCGCGCCTTCAAAGGTTGACAGTAAATTCAGTAGCGTATGCACCAGTCTATAAGTACCGCTGCTCATCAAAGCCATCTATTGCGACTTAAAGAGCTTCATATTCCAACAGATCCCACCTATACTCATACACGACTACAACCACAACCTCACACTACCCTACTCACCACACCTCCCCGCCAACCTTCACCGGCAGACGCAGCACCCTCAGACCCCCCTCAGTCACCTCGGGCAGTTTCCCACCCCTAATATTAATCTGCAGGGATTGATGCAACAACCTGGGTGCCGCCAGCGCCCTATCGCGCTCCATCCGCATAGCCGCAAACGCCTCCTCACCAATACCGCTCTTGACATGTTTATTCAGCTCTTTATGCTCCTTGACACTCATCCAAGGCACCGGTTCCGTGCGTCCGTTTGGCGGGTAATCATGGCCTGTCCAGATCTTCACCTCATCCGGCAGCGCGAGCAGTTTCTGCGCCGAGTGCCAGAGCTGGTTGACGCTACCGCCGGGGAAATCGCAGCGCGCGGTGCCGATGTCAACATGGAAGATTGAATCGCCGCAGAAGACGTTGTCTTTACAAAATCAGCACGCTTTCGTACCGATGGCGACGGTGGCGCGAACTTACCTCCAATCAAATAGCCTAGATGATCCGGCGTGTGACCCGGGAGATGCATGGCAGTAGCCTTCAACCCCCCAATCTCAAACACCTCGTCGTCATCAAAAAGTTTATCGAAAACATTCTCGTACTCCGTGGTTGGAATCCCGTATCTCTTCCCAAACCGCTGCTGGACCTGGCCAATGCGCTTTCCTATGCCAATGCGCGGCCGGTATTCCTGCCGCTGCGTGAGCTGCTGCTGCAGATACGATGCAGCAGTTAGGTGGTCGGCGTGCGCGTGCGTTTCGAGGATCCGGTCGATTTTGTAGCCCTTCGTCTTGACTAACTCGAGCAAGGCGTCTGCAGATGAGGTAGTGATGGCTTGCGTGATAGGGTCGTAGTCTAGGACCGGGTCGATTATGGCGGCGGCTTTTGTGGAGGCGTCAGCGACTATGTATTGGAATGTTCCTGTTGTGGGTTCGAATACGCTGGTGATGGTGGGTTCTTGGGAGGCTGTGGTCATGGTGCTGTGTGGAGCTCGCTGTTGGGGTTTATTGGGAGGGATTTGGAGAGACATATGGGCGGCGCGCTGGAATAGAGTGTTTGTTTTGCGTTCGCTGGTTAGGATCTTCGCGGATGAGGATGTTTGGAGATGTGTCGTTTTGGAGGTCTGCTGGTGAAGTGTGCGGCTTTGGATACATGGACTGGACGGTCTGGGTTTGATATCTCCGAGTCGCGAGAATCTCTGTGAGGTCTTGGGTAGGTCTTTTGTCGCTTGGCAATGGAAAAGTCGAAGGTTCTTCATGTTGGTGATTATCTCATAGCCCCAATCGTTGGAATTGGATCTTCAATGAAATGAGAAGGAGGAGAAGAAAGATAAAAAAAAGCAGCCGCCGCAGTTACTGAACACTAATGTACTTGATATAGCTTCTACAAGGCCAGCCTGGTAAGATGACTTTAGCATCATTCGATGCCATCCGCTGGTCGGCGACGTCCAACCTAGCTCGGCGACTAATGTAATAGCCCTACACTACCGTCCACTCTAAACGGCAGCCGTTGCAGGCACATGGAGACGTTGAGCTTGGCTAATGCATAGACGTGCTGACGCGAACGAGAAGCCTTTGCTCAGCTAATTACTAGGTCTAGCCCGTTAGAGAGTCAGCGACCACCCGAGCCGACAGCCCGGGTGGTCGGATTGCTCACCAAGCGCCCAGGCAGGCTTCGGCGACTCAACCTAGACATGTTACCGTGATAGGCCTGCTGCACGACATACCTTCGGCGATACTACTATACGATTTGCTCGCGATATGCGTCATGAGACATCCGCGGAGAGCCGCGGGCCTGCAAAACGGGAGCGGATCGTTGGGCGTAGAACTTGTCACGCCGGGCCCGCGCCGGCGACCAGACATGGGGAACTCGAGCTAATTAAAACTTTATCGGGACTTCTTCGTTTACTTCTGCGCTCACTTCCTACTTTCAGTGCGCGTGTTTGGTTTTCGCCACGCTCAGGCCGAGGCTTACCGATCTACCTGGGAGATCATACGAGCGAGTCCATCGATCCGAGCTGGGGTCAGTTTTAGGCTCGTCCTCTATATTCTCTACTGGCGCCGTTGCTTTCTCCTTCATACACGTTCATCTTCACTTTCCCCAAAACATTCTATTCCGTCGACTCCGACATGTTCCGCAGCCCAGCCACGTATCAAAAAGCTGCTTCGATTGCGAAGCAGGCTATTGCTCCACAGACCGTTAGGTACCTGGCGACAGTATCGCACGTGAGCTCCACTGCTCAGAATCACAAGGTGGTTGTGGTAGGCGGTGGAACAGCCGGCTTGTGCGCCAGCCATCAGCTTCTTCGCTCGGGCAAATTCTCCCAGGACGATATCGCAGTTATCGACCCCGCCGAGTGGCACCATTACCAGCCCGGATGGACGCTTGTCGGCGGCGGTCTCAAGAAGAAGGAAGACCTACGGAAACCGCTGGCACGGCTGGTCGACCCCAAGCTTAAATTCTACGGCGAGAAAGTAGCCAGCTTTTCCCCTGAGGAGAACTACCTTACATTGGGGAACGGTGACAAGATCAACTATGATGAACTCATAGTTGCGCCCGGCATCAATGTAGACGTAAGCAGCATCAAGGGTTTGCCCGAAGCGCTTGCCGATCCGCATGCACCGGTCTCTACCATTTACAAATATGAGACCTGCGACAAGGCCGCGAGCACCATCCAAGCTTTCAAGAAGGGAACAGCCCTCTTCACGCAACCCGCTGGGATTGTCAAGTGCGCAGGCGCTCCTCAGAAAATTATGTGGCTGGCGTGGGATCATTGGAGGATGGCAGGCCTATACAACCCTAGCAATCCCTCTGCTTCACCCATCAACGTCACTTTCGCGACCGGGCTTCCTACTATGTTCGGGGTACCCAAGTACAGCAAGAAACTTGACGAGCTGCGGCAAGAGCGAGGCATTGAAGGCCTCTTCCAACATGATCTAATCTCCGTTGATGGAAACACCGCAACGTTCGCGCGTCCCGACGGACAAGGGAATGTAACTATGAAGTTCGACTTGCTCCATGCAGTGCCCAAAATGGGTCCTCACGCCTTCATCAAGAACAGCGTTCTGAGCGACCAAGCCGGCTACGTCGACGTCGACCCGGCGACCTTCCGCCACAAGAAGTACAACAATATCTGGTCCATTGGCGACGCCGCAGCCTTACCAACCTCTAAGACCGCAGCAGCCATCACTGCACAGTCACCCATTCTAGTCAACAACGTGCTGCGGACACTAAAGGGCGAGCATCCCATCCAGGAATACGACGGGTATACGTCGTGTCCGCTTACGACGGGCGAATCCAAGGTTATGCTGGCCGAATTCAAGTACGGCGGCGAGCCGAAGGAGACGTTTGGCGCCATGTTTGGTATCGATCAAGCGGTACCGAGGCGCGCGTTTTATCATTTAAAGAAGGATTTCTTTCCTTGGGTGTACGATAAATATATGGTGAAAGGCAAGTGGGGCGGACCGAAGGGGTGGATTCGGTAGTTCAGAATCGAGATGGCGATTTTCATGTAGTATGACAACTGGAGACAACAACACTGGGTACTTTGTAAAACAAAAGCGTGTATCGGATCAGACATAGACGGTAAACACACCATGCGCACCGTGAACTAAACTTAACTACCCTGTAAACTTTTCCGGCTCCGTCCATATCTACGGCGGCCTTTCCGCCACCATTTGGCGCCAACTCTCCTACATCGAACCGTAACGGTCCTGAAGCTGAAGAAGGGTTGTTGTGATGGATGCCGTGCGGTGGGCGATTTGAAGGTGGACGATTAAGGCCGCGCAACATTAACCTATAACAATCTTGCGATGCGTCCCAACTCCCACTGGTATCAGGTCGTCAAAGTACAACTTCAAGTGTTCCGGAGTAGCACGAGTCTTGTGGCTCTTTGCGCAGTGCACATCGTACGCTGACTTGCACTCTGAATCTTTCAAGTGTAGGTTAATTATTCCAGCTCTTTCGTAGTACGTATTCCCGTTCCTAGCAACCAGGACTATAACTATTCCTCTTGTTGTGACGAGCCCCAGCCATGATGTGCTTTGCTCCATTGGAAGAACGAGTTCTTCATCCCAGTACACGGTTACTTGGTACGTACACATATCACGTACAAGCCTGAATTCGGCCCCGGTCCAATCGCCGACGTGGATGGGTGTCAGTGGAAATGTTAAGCCGCGCGTGAGTTTGAACTGTGAAGGTGCCGTGTTCACGCCGGAGTACTCTGTGGCTAAACCAGTAAGTATATAGTCCCTGAGCCCAATTGTGGATTCTGTACCGAGTTTTATTCGGAGAACTAAGTCGATGGGGTTTGGTCGTGTTTCGCCTGGGAAGTAAACACGTCCAACCCAGCCTAAGGTGGACCAGCTAGGGAATCCGCGCCGCCGTCGTCCAGGCGTTTTGTGCATCCAGTTCAACGAGATTAAAACATTGCATCGTTCTTCGATATTTGAGAAGCGGAAGGGTAGACCCCAGATATGGTAAGCGCCTTGAGAGAATCCAACGGACTTGGACTCGTGTTCAAGTATACCTAGTACCGCATTCAGAGCATCCTCTTTGTATGTGAGTTTGCGTGTGCTGTAATTCTCTAGGTACCTTTCCATACTTATTAAATGGTCGGGGTTGCTCTTGCTCCAGCTAGGAAAAAGCCGGCGGAGTAGGTAGTGATAACGGAATTTTCCAATCTTGTAGTCTTCAGTTATATCGCCGTTAATATTTTCTTGACAGGCATACATCATGGCACTCTCTGTGAAAAAGAGCCTGCGGGTTGACATGAAGCCCTCTTGGAAGGTCCAGGCGCGAGTAGCCCATGGTGAACGGTATACATCGATCGCGGCAGACACACACGTATCAACTAGTGTGACAGAGCCAAATCGATATGTCGGAGGGAATAGCGTTTCCCTAGGGCGACTTACTCCAGGGAGACCATAGGTTGGATCAAGTCCAGCGGCTGCAATGAGTGTCAACTTGGCTGAGGCGTAAATCACGCCCATCTGGTGAATTTGAGCATGTTTATCCTTCGCATCCTGTTGATCGATGCAGTATCTATCGACCCAGAGGTATTTATACCCAAGGCGTACCGTGACCGTCATAGCAACTTCAATCGTCTGCGGAAGCTTTGTAGGAAGATTGGGAAAGGTAAATGGGTTTTCGTCCGGCGAAGGGCCCCATACATACGATAGGGCAACGTAAGCGCAATGCAGTGGTGCAAGCTTTATTCCTCGATGCTCACAGTCTATCACCTTCAGTCCTTCTAGCATATGAGTACTCGGAAGGCTACACGCCGGACCGTGTAGTGCATCGCAAAGGGCTGTCCACTGCCCAATAATGCCATAATCGATGTACTCGTTAACGGCTTGTCGAAGCAGTGCATCCATTTGATTCTCATCGACGACATTCAGACTCTTGTCTTGGGCTCGCTCAGGGGGTGCCACGCCTCTTAACCGGAGCTTTCCTCTGTATCGGCGGCCAATTTTCGAGGGCACATACTCTAGGACGTTTTGTAGGGAAGAAAGCCTTATTGTTCTAAGTAGGAGGCAAATTCGGCAGTCTGACCATTCCATCGCCGTCTTTGATTCTTCGATTACCTCACCACCGTGGTAACCCTCAGCCTTGTCGGCGGGATTTAGAAACCCGTCCCAGGGTATCGCGGCACATCGTTCGCAGATAAAGTCGTCCTTTTCAGTCGATAAGTCCATTTTGAATAAGATGAATCGTGGCGTTGTTGGCTGTTGGAAGGAAAGAAATGGAAGGCAGCATCGCCAGATATGACTTTCCTCTCCGCTCCCAGCTAGCCTAAAAATGAAAGGCGCTACACCGAACTCGGGGCTGATCACCATCCGACCGACAACACAGCCTCATTCATATCATGATTCTTTTATACTACTTCCAATCGCCAAAGGCTCTAGGCAGGCAGCAAGGCATACTGCGCGCATGGCTTATCAGCTCAGTTATGTATCCTGAAATGCACTACGAGGCCAATAAGGCTACATCCGGGAGCTTTTCATCTTGTAGCTGAAAAGCTAGGATACAAACGGCGCAACGCTGTATGATGCGCCGCAAATGTTTTGGATACCGACGGACACGATAACCTTGGGATCTCCCGAAGTTGGTTAGCGCTTGCGGGCCTATGCTCCAACCCCCGACCCGCTCTTGCCTCCTGCTCTCCTCACTATCCCTCACATCCATCTTTTACTTGTTCTCTTCTCGCTGCTCCCGAGCCTATGGTTGCCTTTATCCCATTGCTAAACATAACACGTTGTCAATATTCGTGAGGTCTCATTCGTGCACGGATGCAGGCACATATTTTCTTCCGTCAATCCCATATAACCTCAAATCTTATGTGTCGAGCTCGTGTTTGACGAGATAACAACGGTATCGGGTATGGGACGTGTAATCCTTATATTACCATTCCTTTATTATTCTTCTATGCTTACCGGTGGAGCGTTGGGGGTGGCGCTGATGATATAAAGCTGCAAGCAGGAAAACGAAGTGAAGTGTTTCCCAAATTCTATACGACAGCGAGTGTGCGCGAAGAATGACTATACGTCAACCTCGAATGGTCTTTGGAGCATGTCTTTTCGTGGGCGACGTTTATATATCTCGCTTTCTGATTCCGTAAGCAGCGATATAGAAACTGATGAGTAGACATCGGTCCTGATGACTATCCATATACGACTACTCTTCGCCAACTAACTCGTTCCACATTCAAGGTGAGTCTTATGCCTTTGACTATACGGTCGTCTTCAGGAGTCAGTCAAGAGTATATAAGGTCGAGTTTTGGAGCGTTTTCTTCTTCATTCTCATACAAAGCTCTTCAGTAAAGCCCCAAAAGCTACCATCAAGAAAGCGTATCAAATAGCGACCACGAACACAGCTTTCAACGCAAAACGTCGGACACTAGAACGACTTATTTTAAAAAAATCAGAAATGTCTTCCTCAACAAAAGGCACCTATGAAATTGCCCATGACAACCCCAACAAGGGCATAAAGAGCCAGGTCACACCAGAGCGCTGGAGCGAGTACGTGTATGTTTTACTTCCCTCTAGCTCAGGGCAGCTTTCTCACTAGGGTAAAGGGTACGGTGCAGGGAGTGTAAACCTTTGAGCGTATTTTGGCCATGCATGTTCTGCAACAAGATGCACATCATTAAAAGCGCAGACGTACTTCTTTGTGGTATGCAGGGTTGCGAAGGAGTCAAAAAAGGTGTGCCGACCAAACAGAGGACTTCAAGCTGGCGGTGGAGGGAAACTGAACAGATGATACACGACATCGAAACCTGCAGGGAGGCTGGTTGCGGTGAGGAATTCGGAGGGGGAGTGGGATAGCTTACAGTACTAGGCCAAAAATATGGTTCGCCAAGGGTCGATACCGAAATCAGCAGCCGATCTGCCCCCATCAACGACCCCCCACAATAGTGATTTATATAGTAAATACATGGCTTTTCAGTATTTTCCAGGGTAACTAAAGCTTAATATTTCGTCTGATACCCACGCGCGCGCTGGCAGGCCTGAATTCTTCGCTTCATACTCATAATGAGCCGGCGAATCAGCGAAGTAGGGATCCTACGCCAACAGTCCTGTAGGGCCTCACAGAACTGATTCCACTCATCCTGCCCTCGCCCGCGAGTCGATAGATCAGAGTAGTGCTCATGGAGTAGCTTTTTGAGTGCCCACCATAGGTGTTCAATAGGGTTGAGGTCTAGTGAATAGGGTGGGA
>JASJFT010000146.1:0-113430 GCA_030770425.1 Darksidea phi
GGGGGGGGGGGGGGGGTGGGTGGTGTTTTTTTTTGGTTTTTTTATTTTTTTTTTTTTTTTTTTTTTTTTTTTTTTTTTTTTTTTTTTTGGTTTTTTTTTTTTTTTTTTTTTTTTTTTTTTTGGGGCGGCGGGGGGGGGGGGGGGGGGGGGGGATGATGTAGATGTGGGTCCTTTTCGGGTCGAGGGAAAAAAGGCCTTCAGGGATTAATTAGGCGCTTTGAGGGAAGGTTTGGCGTGGATGTGGGGTGTGGGCTTGGATGGTTTGTCTTGGTTTGTTGCACGGCGTGTGGCGAGTGGGTGGGGTGTGGGTTTGCTGTTTTGTCGCGAAGGTTGGCTTGGTTGGGTTATTCGAGATTTTTTTTCTTTTCTTGGGGGGTGAGTCGGGGATGCGGTGGGGCTGTGTGGGGGGGTCGTTTGCGCTATGTGTGTGCTCGCCCTTTGGAAATGGATAGGAGCTGTGGAGGCTGTAGTGGTGCATGTGAGCGTGCTTTTATTATACTTTATATGGCTTGTGGTCGGGTGTGAGCATGGTTGTCAAGGCTGTAACTGGTTTTGGTTTGGTTTGTGGTGGGGTTTCTTGCGAAATGCTCCTCGTTGGTTAACAGAGTAGGCCATGGTTCTACATACATATATTGAGCGATGTCTGAAGGATTATCTCACAGAGCTTGGTTTTCTAGTAGCTAATTCTCAGCCCCTTATTATCTGCCGCCTCTTTTCCCGACCCACTCTATAATCTCGGGGTCTCCGTCTGTCGTCATTCTCCCAACAGCGCCGATGATAAGCAGCCTGGATAGTCTCCATTCTTGCGCCTCGCAGAGACCGGCTTCCCTACCAGGATCTTCAGTTCCATCGAGCCAAATTGGGGCAGAGGTTCCTAACCTTCTTTGTACGCTTGCTTTGCTCTTTTTTGTCGAGATATATGTATGAATCGAGCATGACGCCACGGATAGCATTCCTATGCGCAGGCAGTCCTTCTACTAGCCAGTCCCTGACGCTGCTCTTGAACTCGAAGCAACACGTGCGTTGAGCGAAGAACATCAGTGCTATTTCGGCGGCATATGTGGAGGTGGGGTCAGCCATTTCTTGAGCCGCAATCGAGCAGAATGTGACAGGTTGGTCTAGGCAACCTGGTCCCAGTCTATGTTGATGTGTCTACTGTTGATGATTAGCTTAATGAACTCGTTGCGGGGCTCGGATGGACGAGGTAACAATGGTGAGTTGTTAGTGTTTGCGACCGTATAAATATACGGGTCCAGTTTTCTTTGGTTTGGGTAGATTGGATGTTCCAATTACATCACCTGTGGCTCTTCTTTAAGCTTACCTAGGGAAGGTACTTGGTTTCGAGGTAGGACCCTCCTTGATAAGATGGTTTGATGCTCAAATCATAATAGATACATGCTTATGCTTGCGCTTACGCTTGTGGTATAGGACCCATCTTTCGAGGCTTTGGTGGGATTCTGGGCGTTGAAAGTTGGGTGGCAGAGCTCGAGTGAGGTGTGTGGTGAGATTCTTTTCTCAGTTGCTGATGAAGTACTTTCCTAGGTAGTACCGGCACGGAGGCAAGACGCGGGAGTATAAGTGATAATGGAATCGCATTGGGCCTGCTTGTTCCATTTCTAGCGGTTGAGTTGCTCTGTCTATGCCGAAACGAGTTCATGAAGGTAAGAATTAGTAACGAGCTTTGCTTCTGTCTGGATTCGCACTCCACCTTCATGGAAAGAAGCAGGCTGGCAAAACTTGGAAAGCCTTTGGGGCGCTTGTGTTCCGACATGAACGTATGCCGAGAATGTGCTCAGGTTGCTCCTCCCTCAAGATCCTATCGATAGACTCTCCATCATCACAGCAAGCGCAATATGAACGGATATTCAGTAGCTCCATCCCCTCTGCCGGGAGCTCGGACCATTGCCCCACGGGACATCCCGTTGGATCCTGGGCTGGCTGTGTTTTTCGTGATTCTCTCACCTCATTGTGTTCAACGTTTCGATATCTCACGCCGCAGGAGAGGCGGCAACAACTACACGACAATAACAGCCCCGATTTACTAATGATACATGCAGAGAGTCAAACGCGCCGACAACGCCGGACTCCTGACTCTGCCAACGTTCTGCTCCACAATTCTAACGCCTGTCTCTTTTCGTCGCCTTTTAATGTTCGAAACATCACCTGTCGGTCCCTCATGATTGACGGTACTGTGTACAGCTCTATAGCTCTATTATCGTGTATAAGGTGTGCGTATACCGCCTCCACTGTGTACAAACTCCTAATTTTTCGTTCGACCCTTACAAAAGAGACTCACACTGTCCAAAATCCGAAACAAACACTTTCTCCTGGTGCAATGGCGAACAATCTCAACATCAGGTCCGTCAACTCTCTCAATCGCTATTGACGGAAGTTAGCAAGGTTACAGCTCTAATTACCCTCGCCTGTTAGGCGATGGGGAGTCGAAATTGTTTGTCAACTTGTAAGTCTTCACCGTCACCATTCATCTTCACCACTAGGGGACTCTTGATTGTTCCAAGTTCGATCAAATCGAAACGGCAGTTTCACGCTCACCGCTTCCCGATTTTGTTCATTATCATCCTTTACTAGGGCCGTCTAGCTTCGACTATGTTTCGAGTTATTTCCTTCCACCGTCCCTCCATTTTTACAAACCTCCAACTCAAGGCTCCAAAAATGGGGCCCAAAACGATCACAACTGCAAGCCAGAAGGCTACGTGCGCCCCAATTAAAGTCCAATCAACGATTACTGCGTTCAAAGTCGTCAAGTCGAGCGCTCCGAAACGTCGGACGAAGAAGTTCCTTCAAGCTCTTCAGCGGCCGACTCCTCCTCCGGGACGACGTTACCCTGTCAAGATCCTCGAGAATGGTCTCATAAGCACCGAAACAACGCCAGACTATCTGGTTGCTGCGTAAGTCATAGCCATAACTTTTGCGATTTCGCTGACGGATATCAGTGCCAAACGCAATGCTCTAGAGTCACCTCTTCTTCGACTCCCTTTGAAGGTGCGCAAGATGATATGGGCGTTCGCTCTGGGAGGGAACACTGTGCAGATCAAGCTCCGGAGCACCAATGACGCCTCCACTAAAGCACGCTCCGATTCAGAATCACTGTACCAAGGCTACGCGGCGGTTCCAGGTCCACCTGGCCGCAAGATCAAGAAGTTGCGAACTGCATTTCGCCTGCCTGAAGTCTGTCGCAATATCTACCATGAGACCGCAACCCTCGGATACGCTCTCAATGATTTCGTCTTCGCGGGTGAAATTCCAGCTTCCTTCGGGAGGCACGACGCGCCAGATGGTGCGCTCGAAGGTTGGGCTATGGAGCGAATTCCCGCGCAGTTACGCGCTATCACCACCATTCGACCGCACTGGATGGATGTTACCAACCAGCTTGACCAGAAAAACCATATGCGGGCTTTCAAGCATTTCTATCCAAGTCTCAACAAGCTGCTCGTTCCGAAGCGAACAGTTAGTCTGGAGGCAAATGCACCTGATCGTGGCGATCCGATGCGGAAATTCCTGCGCCAACAGGCCAAAGAGAACATTGCAAGTCGGATCAAAGAACAGGAAGGGACTAGCGTGGAAGTCGTGTTCTAAATCCTTGGAGTCGGAACTGGTTACCTTGCCAGCATCTAGGGGGGTCGTTAGGAGGAAGCCGCACTCAGTTGAAGAAGAAGTGATTAGCGGCTGACATTCTCACTGCATGAGACTTGGGCGTCCTATTTATGTGGGATGCATCCCAGAGAAGCACCCATGGTTTACACTCAAGCTTATGCGCTTTAGGACGACCTGATTTGAAGAATCTCAAGGTTGAATGGGTTAGATAGACACATATCTTCCGTAAGTCAAATCCAAGAAAGTTTTCACATGGTCTCCATGTTAATAGTGTTCGTTTGCTACGCCTATACCTCCTGAACTTCGAGCAATCAGCTAGAACTGGAAGGAGGAATATTAAGACAACACGCAGACCCTATCTTAGATGCAAAATCAGTAACTGAAATGTATTAGCTATTGCTTCGAACAAGCCAACTTAGACTTGTCGAATGCCCGCGAACACAATCTCACAGTATTCTGCATCTGGGTTGGGGCTCACCCCTTAAGAGAAATTATTAAACTCATGTCTAAACCATTCTAATTGCCTAATTCGCTAACACCACCCACTCCGGATACGCAAACTACGTTCCCTGTATAAGGAGCGGATATCTGTCTCATTGAGCCTCATCACGAGTAGTCAAGCTGGCGAAAACAAACCTTCATTTAGAGGACGAATTCTGAGTCACGTAGTAAGGATACAGCTATGGCCACCCAATGGAGTCATTGTAGAAATGATAAAAAGGAACCTCTCTTTTACTTGTTCCTTCCAAGAGAACCTTGTTGTTGGAGGCTTACATTCTGTTGATAGCTATTTGGCTTTTTCGAAGATGATCTCACAACAGGAATGACATCAAACCGCCAATCCACCGTCTATCAACCCTTCACCTGCAAAGATAGACGCAAGTACCATGCCCTGAAGAGGACCCTTTTAGATAAACTCGGGCACCTTTCAGCTCTCAGAGTGACTCGTGATATTCCTGGCCCGGACCTTAGCTCGGAGAATAATTAAGAATATATCGTGACATTTCTTCTGCCGCTCTAATGGAAAATTTACGTCGTAGGTACGATAACGGCGTACGAAGTCTTCCCAACGGGGATGTGGAGATCGATATCCATGACCTTGGATAGTTATAACGAACATATACTATTGAGTACATACGTTTTTCTTGCCTTCAAAATTTGCTCATTCGTCCTTGATTTTTCGCCCATCTTTGCAGAGAATGCATCATCAATGAACTCTGATAACGGGTAATGTCCAGTTCTGAGGAAGGGCAAACAGTCTAACCGACAACGCCGAACCCCCTACGCCCTATACTATCGTTCGTATCGTATTTACTATAGCTACTAGCTCTATCTTCCATAGTAGGTATTTACTCGCTTGATAGCCTATTAAGAAGGCTATTTCCTCCCTTATTAACTCGAGTTCCTATATTAGGCTCTCCTCTAGATCGTATAAACGGAATAATTAGTTCTCGGTAAAATACCTCTCCCTATTATATAGGTCCTCGGATAGGAATATATTATAGATAATTACTAATAACTATACGAGGATTCTATCGCCGCCCGTTCCCTTAAATATATCTAGCGTATAGTTAGTTTTATACTAATAGTTATATTCTAATCGAGGAGCCCGATCGACAATATCTCCCGCTTATAGTATTAGGGATACTCCGCCGCTGTATTCGAAAGGTTAATAGTACTATATTCGAATACTAAGTTATAGTTTAGTTTACTATCCTACTAAAGGACTAGGCGAACGATCGTTGGCAAAGACATAATATATAAGGAAGCTAGCTGAGGATAAGAGATAGATATAGTAAGTAGGATACTAGTATCATCGTAGGTAAATTTTATACTATAGGCGGTAGTATAGGTATATTAACTTATCGCTACCGCTATTAGTCTCCTAACCAGGCTCTATAGTTCGGTAGTATATGTTATTTCTCGTCGCCTTAATATTCGAAATATCACCTCGTCGCTTACGATCGATAGTAATATATATAGCTCTACAGCTCTATTGTCGTGTGTAAGGTATAGGTATAGTACCTCTACTGAATACAAACTCCTACTATGTTCCGTACGGAGCTTATAAGGAGACCCCTACTATATAAATCCAAATCAAATAAAAGTCGTATACAGTATGCCTCTAGTCAGACCAGCCTTGTTGCCTAAAGAAAATAAGCGTTCAGGATTGAAGTTGGTTCTGCCTCCTGGAAGGGTGCTGAAGTAAGGATGACGTTCGATCGAACAGCTCCCGGGTTTACACAAACCCAAGTTTCAAGAAGGCTTGTCTTTACTACATAGCTCGGGGTCAACCAATCCACGTACACTGAATCAAGAAAGCTTGATTCGGGTGATGATACGGCATGCATCAGGCCCGACATTGGCGTGATTCCGAAAGGCTTTGAATAAGCACCAATGAGGCCAAGTCTCACAGATGAAGTCGAAGCAGAAGTGAGTCTCGATGTCTTCCCTGAACACCATTTGTCTCAGTTCTGTTGACAGGGGTTCAAATGGAAATGACAATTTTGGGCTTGGTGTAGTCACGCTCTTAAGTTGCAAAGCTCTTACAGTGGGGTGTCAATGTCTTTTGTTTCGGACCAGGAGCTAAACTGCCTTGAGAAATATAGCACGTTTTCCACGTTCGTATTTGTTCTGAGAGTAGAGACTAGATTTAGCGAGATAGATCTGGAGCTTCGTGAGGTCCGTGAAGTCGAAAAGATTGCCCGGCCTGGATGGACGAGTGGTTGCTAGATGAGTACTGAACAAGTTGAAGGGTGTTACGCTACGAATCAGAGTCGCGGATGTAAACTGCGCGTAAAGTCGGCTCGGTTGGTTGGCAAAGCGAAGATAGCGTTGTATTAGTGTAAAGGTGAATACTTGCGGCTTTTGTATTGTAACAGGAAGGAGAGGGATGGCATACAATAAACATCTGTTTTAACAATGTAGGCAACTGCGTATGGGTATACTTCGTATGACAGAATCCATTACCTTGGGCCGTTTCCCCCGAAGACAACGCACATGTGAAAGCTCTGCTGACCTTTGGAAAATTGACAAGCACCGCTGCGATTATTGATAAAGACTATAGCGCGCAATGGGGTCCTTTGAAAGAGTAGTACCCGCATGTCAAGTGTTAGACAGAGCTTATATAGATATCGGTGCGTTGAAATAGTCTATACATTGTGTTGACAGAGTTAAAATGAAATTTAGACTTAGCACATTGATTTGTCCCCATTGCGCAAGACGGGAGGATCCAATCAGAGAGCGCTTACATAAGGATGTCGCACAGACCAACAAAGCTTCATTCCCAATGCCTCCCTTGTTCCGCAACCCTTCCCCACGTAGACTCACCTTGTCTATCATACACTTGTCAGCGAGATGGAATTGCTAGGCTACTATTGAATCCGCCAAAGCTGAGGTCTGCCATCTACGACGTTCACTTTGATACGCTCAGTCGAGTCCCAATCGCGTATGCCCAACAATCTAGACGGCCATCAACAACGCCTGGACCTCATCCCGGTTTTAAACACCCGATTGGCGCGTCCGGATCAAGAGCAAGTATAAATCGAACCACGCCCTTCTTACATAATGGCTGGATTTCGCGATCTGAGCGTAGATCTACTCTACGTCATCATCTCCCATCTCCAATCCGATAAAAGGCTGCTGCGGGACCTTGCACTCTCATGCCGTCTGTTTCGCGATATATCTCAACGTTTCATTGTCCGCGACGTCACGCTTGCTCATAGTCCGACGCTCTCACGATCCAAACTCTTCCTCCGCACTTTAAATGAGCGGCCGGATTTGATAGCTCACGTCCATCGTTTGGAACTCGACCTGTTACGCGAAGACATTCATTGGCCCGAGGAACAGAACAACATAAATCTTCTCACTCGCCTACTTACTAATTTACGCGACTTCTGTTACCTCTCCAGGGACTACAAAGTTTGGCATTACGACCTTCCATTACCACTAAAATGGGCTTCCGAGGATGCACATAGCCACGTGAGGCGGATTGACTGGCACCACAACATGACGATCGAGACGCTTTGCAAGTGCATAGCGCTTCCACGAATTAATAGTATCTATTGTCGTGAGCTGTACACGACGGTTTCCACAACAGTTGATCTGCCTACGATCCCGGCGAACTCCTCTTCCATCGCCGAGCTTCGAATAGGTTCAGCATTAGGACTACCACTCGAAGACTTTCGGGTTATGCTTCAATCACCGCAATGTCTGCAGAAGCTGACCCTCGAGTTCCAGGACGAATTGAGGTATGGACTTGAAGCGGACCGCATTAGCTGGCTTCTAGAGCCCGTCCAAAATACTCTGCAGGAACTCAGCATATCTACACAGATGGGCTCCTGGAGATCCGAAGCGACAGACTCCGCAGCAGACTTCTCCGGCTTTTCTTTACTACGACAACTCCAAATCCCCCTTAGATATCTCATCGGAAGGAGTACTGGAGAGACGCTTTGCGCTCCTGGACTCTTGTCACCTCGATTGTGCGAGCTCACTATATCATTTCTCTCCACGGATACCAAGCGGTTCTCATACAGCCCATATGCATCGCAGAATTTCGAAGCCTTGACGGATTGGCTAGGGAATTTTCAGGATCAGAAAGAGCGATCGACCGATTTAACTCATGTCACTCTCCAGGAGATTGGTTTTAGACGGCACTACGGCGATTTGCATAAGGATTCTGTTTGCGCAATGGATGGCGTGTGGGGCTCACTGAAAAGTCACCACTCCGGAAGGCTCAGGCTATGCTGTCCAATTAGAACTGTGGAATAAAGTCTCCAATTGCTGCGTCGTTTGACTTCTACTATACTGTTCAGGGCATATACGAAAACAGGCTGAATGGATCACAGTTTCTTGCCAAGTAGACGTTATGTGCGCTTCGCCCAGTTTACAGTTCACGGGCGACATACAAATCCTAGACTCGGAAAGTAACAGTATAATCCATATGCCTTGCACAATGCTTAGTAAGTGCGTGTATCATTATTTTTTAATACATTATTTCCGCATGCGCAAATCAAAACTAATGCCCTCATTTCTTTAGCTCCGCTCCCTCAATAAGGAAATAATATGGGCTACCTTTTCTACCAACAGATCTGTCTTCTGGGACCGAGTTTCTCAATGACGTGAAATGGAACGGCCAGGAAGGCGAGAGCTTTGACGGATTACCCTGTTCGACTTGGATTAACGTGTGCTTGGAGACCGTCTGACTGGACTCAGCAACCCACAATCTTTTCCTTGAGTCAAAACGGTGGACTTGAGAGTCGCCGTAGATGAATCGAGTCGCTATCGCCGTGAGATGGAGGAGTAGAGCGACGGAAGCAACTTAGATGGACTTCATTCTGCAAGACCAAGGCGTGCTTTCAGCGCTTCAGTTCGCAAGTGGAGAACGTGCAGTATATGCGCTCTACACCATCGCTAGCGCACCCTATAGGTCACACGTACTGGAAGTAATCGTTCAATTGACTGGCTGCCAGCGTTATCAATCTACTCGCCGCTCTCGTGCCGATAACTCGGAGTCCCAAAGCTATACACACAAAAACGTCGTCCTAGACACTGTACCGCTAACGACATGTACACCCGGTTTACTACATGGTTTGCTAATGCTACGCTGCCTTCGTTAATCAACAGTACCCCACCTTTTTACCGTATAAGTATCCGTCCGGCATTTGTGTCTGCACCGACGAACGTGTGCCACCCGGCGGGTGCATCGTTGCATCCCGGGTATTGGGACCTCCGGCCTTAACCGCTATTGTAATCAAAAATCCTCCATAGACACGGAGACGTATTAATTTGCCTATTCGTTAGTCTACGTCAGCAGAAACCCACAGGTCATGCTCTCGCGCCCCAATTTGATTCCGCCACGTATCCTTAGTCCGCCAGGTCAGAGTGTCAACGATCATGCACAATAGCTCTCCATATTCTACACCATACATTAGAATCCAACCCAATAAACCAACGACCATCATCCCTCCTGGAGCACCTTCCAGAATAACATCCCGCCGACCCCTCCCTAGGCCCATTTCCATGCTGCTTTCCTGCATACTAGAACCGGAACTTTGTTGAAGTTGGGATGCGTGTAAGGAGAGTTCCGGCAGTATTTCTCATTGATGATAGAATGCGGGCGCCCGGTGCCCCACATAGTCGTAGGGTTAGAGTAGACTTTGATGAAGTGATGCCGATGGTGTTGCTTACTAGTGGGGATGCGACCCCAAAGAGGAACAAAGACGCGAAAGGGATGAGGGTGGGGAGCTCCATCGTCCCCCGAGCTTCTGGCGTTGCAACAAGTTTGATTACCATGGCTGTTAGGTGGTTCATGGGTTTTTATAACCCTCATTTGCATACGGTTTCGTCATCAGCACAGTGTTTGGCGTGTTCGTCGTATCATCCTGAATCGACCTCCATCCATAGCGCCCACGCTACTCACTAGATCTCCTAGCTGTAGCTTGGGGGTCATGGAAGCAAACAGTGAACCTCGTGATCAGAATGGTGGATTGGTTGCTCCGCTTGGGCCGCATTTTTTCCATATCTACTGGTGTTTCATTCTCAGCATTCTCTTCTCACCCGAGCCGATGGGTGGTATTGTGCACGTGTAACTAAAGCTTCAAACAATCTTTCCACCCGAGATGTGTAACCCAGCTATATGATGAGTACTAGAAACTTCTCTTGCGTTACCTGTCAGAAGGGAGAGATATGGTAGCATATAAAGCACCCAAGCTCATCACTTGAGACTAAAATATCATCATCTTCGTCACGATGACGCTTCCCTTCCTCCCTCTACTTGCGACATTAGTCTACACTATAGGGGCTTCTCCAATCAATACGACAAATGAAACAACAGTCGATCTCGCTGTAGCTCAAGCAGTTGCAGATGCACCAAAATGTGTCCCGCAAGGCCCCGAATCATGCCAAGCAATTCTTACCTCCAGAAGAGGAGGTAAGTAAACCCTTTCCCTCGCCCATCCCGACTCCGTCGTCTTTACTGATCTTCCATACAACAGGAGGCTGGATCGAAATCTACGACCACAGTTGCAAGTCAATTGGCATTGACCTGTATCCTCAAGCAGGCATACGTATGACGGCCGCCCATCTGCCGTACGATGTGGTGATTACGAGGGTTAGCAAGGGGTTCAAGGATTTGCAAAATCCGGACATGGTCTTCGAGTTCTTGTATGCTGGTGCGAGTTATGGAAGCGGAAAGTCGACGTTGGTTGTTGGCAAGACAGAATATTATCCAGCTACTTTGTATTTAAGGGTGGGGTTTTTGTGCCATCCCTAGATGGCTTTGGGAAGAGGCAAAAGGGATGGTCGAGAGAGATTTTATTCCTTGATCAGACGGTCGAAACGATCTCGGGTAAAACAGTCATTGAATAGAACGGATTCGCTTTCAATCCTTACCTAATCTCATTCATCTCGACTTAACATATTTGCGCCATATCCTCAAGGTCAACACCAATAGACCAAGGAATTTCTCGCAGCTACGCTTCGACCTAATGAAGGCTTAGGCTAGGCGCTGGTACATCTATTATTAGGTGTTCAGCATTCCTTGGACGATATCTCTCATATTGTATTCCTATACTGGTTTATGTTGAGAGTCGATGGACAACGAAACAGGGTATGCCCATTCGTTACTAAACCGATACAATTCCTTTCAAAGGCCTACCCCCTAAGTACTACAATACCCGACGTATCAAATGTGCTGCGGCCATATCCAGATCGTCATGCTACCTCGTATTTGCCGCTCGTCTCATCTACGGGTGACATAAGAAACCAGATCGTATGAATAGACATGCTTCCGCTCCAGGACACCACCCAGTGTAAGAATGGTTACACAGCGGACTCCCATACAGTTTCGTTCCGTACCGGAATATGAATTTTACCTCTGGCCAAGACAAATTAAGTTATTGAGAGGCATGGTAAACGACCACTCCATGCTGAAGGCCGTTTGCGTGAATGATGGCGCTGTCGCCGATGGGGTTAAACGCGTCACCGATTTCGTTGCAAGCGTGGTCGTAGATGTACGCGGAGCATGCTTGTTGGCTTTATCAGCAGTGCGCAGTGTCTTCTCTTACGTGGTGGCTAAGGTAAAGAGCAAGGAGAGGAATTGAGATGGAAGGCGGCCGGCGACTTACATGCAGTCTTACAGGTGAGAACTGCCTGGCATGACTCTGGACTCTGCCTGGTGTACAGATTAGCAGCTATCAGTGAAACTGTACAAGTATTGTGAGAATGCTTACCTGATACAGACTGGCTGGTCTTTTCCGTACACCGGAGGAGATGCGCGTGCGAAGAAGAGCAGTGCAACCAATGAAAGAGCAAGAAACATGGGATTAGAGAGTCGTTATTAGGCGGGCATGAGGCCTTTATGTTTTCAATTGCCTTGACTGTCCACGTACCTGTAGCGACGAATGCTGCCGCCACGCTATCTTCCAACATCTTTTTAGCCGTCTGAGCCATACTCGGTCCTTCCGTATTCCGTCAGGGTACCACTTCCTCCATTTATCCTCCAAGATAGTTTTCGTAAGTGATTCTGCCGCCTGGGACAAACTTGTTACGCAACAGTAGTACACGAACAAGGTCATCCGGCCATTGGAGTACACCATCACCCCATATTCGTATACACAGTAAACAATCTCTTCTTCTTCACCAGCTCGAGGACTAAACTCTATGAAACAACCACACCCGCTTCAAGAAACACCGAAACAACCAAACTCTACGCTCACACTCTCATCAGTAGCAAGCACAGTATCTTCTCCCGTACCCGCGTTGTAGAAGCCCAGCCAGTCAAAGCTTTCAATATATCTGTCCTTGGCGCTGTTACCTCTCCTCACCACCATGTCTCCACTCGACGCCCCGGGAGCGGAGTCCAAAATAGCTTTATAGTTAAAATACCCCAACCACCAACCAATCTGCATCCGCAAGGCCCAGAATCGTGTCAAGCGGCCCTCAAATGCAACGAGGATGGTGCGCTTCCCATCCTATCTCACACTCCTGAACATACTCCAACTAACCAACCCAGAATGCACAGCCTTGATCTACGACCACACCTACGCACTTATCCCCTCCCACCGCGGCCCTCGCAAAAAAGCATTTATTTCTAGCCCTAGCATCTCCTACTGACTCGTAGGGCATAAGATGAACATTGGGTACATCAGTTGGAGTGGACGTGGGTGAAGTTTGAGTTTTGGTACGTGGGAATGGGTTTTGGGACTGGGAAGTCAAGGATTTACGTAGGGTGGTGTCCGGACGGGATGAACTGTTTGTTCTTGAGGGTAGGGTTTTGGTGTCATCTGCCCCCGTCGTTTTAGATCAGTTGAGTTAGTTCGCGAGGCACCAGAGCAGAGCAACGTCACTTCATAGCGTCCATTCTATCAACCTAAACAACACCAGAGGTCTCTGAAAAATCCTTACAGTCTTCAATTAAATATATTACCCTACTTTCATCAATTTTCCTTTTTATCCCCAATACCTGCAACCTCTTTTATGATACCGTCCCCCCTTCCTATCAATTCTCGCAAAAGCAGCTCCACACTCCCAACAAAACTCAAAACGACACTTCCAACAAGTCATATGATCACATCCCTCATTCTTTTGTATCCACCAACCACACATGGCGTTCGGACATCTTTTACTAGTCTCCTGAACCGTGCGCTGGCCTTCCTTCTCCGCAAGCGCCTTCTCAGATGAAGAAGTTGGGGCGAGCGAGACCTTGGCATCGAATTGGGCGCAGGTAAGGCCGGCGTGATAAGGCACGGTAGGATGACTGAGGCAGTATATGTGCCCACAGGATGAGCATGTGAAAACCGGGTTTGTGGAGAGAGGAGCTGTGTGGATCTGGCCAGATGTGCAGGCAGGTGACTGACACCAGTGGAAATCCGGTAGTGAAGAAAGCGCAGTGCGTGTCGCTAATTCATCATACCTAAAGCAATCCTATCAACTCATGTTCCTACCCTTGGTGTGGATCAACGTACTGAAACCAGCACTCACCGCACAAAAGCAGCTCCTCCCACAAAAGCCCTCACATCATCGTAGCTCATCGCTTCGCCGCATTCAGGGCAAGTACATCGATTCCAACCCCTCGTTTCAACACAGGTCTCTACCCACTGCTGAATGCACTCTTTACACGTCCGCGTTGTATGAGTACATTTACTTGTGATACGGCGAAGAGGAAAGGTAGCCGGGTGTTCTGTTTCCTTGCAGATGGTGCAGGTGACGAGGGATGAGCGCGGCTTAGAGAGGTATTCTTTTTGTGCTGCTAGTGTAGGTTGGTTTGATCCACCAAGCGGTGGTGTTGGAATAGATGATGGGAAGGATCTTGGGATGGATGTAGGAGTTGGTTTTGAGCTTGTAGCGAAGGGTTGTTGCCCTTGTGGTGGCGACGACGGCGGTGTGAGTAGCGACAAGTTTTCCAGCTTAGGTAGCTTGGGGAGAGCCTTCATCCCCGGATCCGGTGTCGGTGTCGACGTTCCTCTTTCGACTTCCATATCGCCTTCCACTGGACTCCTCAAGATGTCATACCCCAGCCTATACATCTTTGGCACATACCCCACTTCATCTTCCCACCTCTGTAGATTGTCCTCTGTCAAATCACTCTTCCCTTTCTTCTTCCCGTCTCCCTTTTCTCCACCAAGATTCTCCTCCTCCGTCTTTGAAGATCGTCGTTTCGCGAAGTTTATGAGGGAGGTCGGAAGGGAAGACCATCTTGCCTTCTTCGGCCTTAGTCGTGCATTCTTAAGCTGCTCGCCTGTCTGCGCCTTCTTGAGATGTTCTTCGACCTGCGCCCTTGCTGCGACAATACCATCAAATATATTTCGTTCAGGGTTTGCAACAGGCGAAGCGGGCGTGGGTGGCTCATTCTGATAGCGCAAATATAATGGATCCCTTTCCATCTCTTCACCAGGAACGGGTTTTGGCGCGATAGGGCGCGAAAAATTGGGGTAGCTATTGGCTCTCAACCCCCGTGATCTCGAGGAGGCTATTCTGTTGTGGCGGCGGTTGTGAATTTGGAGGTTGGAAGAGGCGAACGAGAGGGGGCGGGGACGGGAGCTACCTAGTTGAAGAGGTGGTGGGAGGTCTATTAGTCGGGCGAGTTCGGCGTCTACGTCGCTGGGAGAGAGGGGAGAGAATTGGGATGGCGATTGCTGTAATGTAGCTTCGATCTGCGGTGTAGATGAACAAGGCGGTGTTTCTAATGGCTCCGGTTCCCGCTCGAGTGCAATGTCGATCCAGCCACGCGTCGTAGATTGCGGTTCCCTCTGCTGACTTCGCTCTGAGTATAACGTCCGCTCACCCTCCTCGTCTCTCCCTATCAACACCCTGACATCCCTCTCCGCATTGGCCAGCATTTCCTCCACACTCGACTGGTATCCTTCCCCACCACTGACACTCGCCCTCCAACTCCTTCTATCTCTCGGGAGATCGGTGACCAAGCCTAGCGTTCTTTTCGCCTTTGTTGCATCTCGCAATGGCCGTATCTCCAATGTCGCGCTCCTAGGTCTTTGGAATTCTGTCACAAGGCCGAGCATCTTTCGTGCTTTTTTCGAGTCACTCGATGGTGGGGCTTGCGGCTGTGGGTAGATGAAGGGCCCTTGTATGCAGTCGTCTCTTAGTGGATCATCGTGCTGAACGTGGCTCCTTGCGACAGTTGCCATTTTGTCTGTCAATTACTCCCTTTTCCCGCACAGATTATTAGAAAATTAGAAGTTAAGGAAACAGAAAAGGAAAAGGCGAGAAGTGGCGATGCGAAGGGGGAATGAAATGACGTGGGACAAGCAGCAGATCAATAGATTATACAGCATACGACCCATGCACTCCGCATACGACGATACCGATAAACGCACGCGCAAAACCCGAAGCTCGCAGCCCAGGACTCCACAACGGCAAAAGGACAAACCGATCAGAATCACATCCGGGCGTTTCAGAAGCATGCGCCTGCCTTACACGACCTCCTATTTGTTATGCGCCTCGATAATTCGTCTGCCGGGGGGCGTAATACGAGGCTTAGATGCTGGGTTTGGAGGACTCGCCATTAGCGCAGCCCCGCACCGAAGAGCTGAGCACCTAAAATAGCACAGCCGCATAATCGCCGTTGCTTCGCCATCGACTTGCCGGAAATGGTATCATCGCAGCTATTTGTCTTACATCAGTCACGCTACAGAGGGTTACACGCCTGTGCGTGTTAACCCCAAGGGTGCTAATGCGCACCCGGTGGAGAGATCGCGATGCTACTCTAAGGAAGACTATGTGCCGAGCCGCCATTAGATTCCTGAGGGATTATTGCCTATTCCGCGCAAAGTCACTGTGGATATAGAACATGGCGTCGGAGACAAGCACGCTTGAATGCTCACGACAAGTGGCTAGGACGCGCACGGCGTGGAGTTCGGGTTTGAAGCGCTTTGCACCACACTCAGCCAAAAGTAGGCCCCGGCAAGGACTTACCGCTATTTTCGACTATAGGAGACTGACTAAGAGAATAGGCGAGACAACTTCACATGTCCTAAATGAGATCAGCGGCCAGTGAGGTGATTACAGAACTGTGTTTTTACCATACTAAGGTATCCTCCAACCACGTCCTATCCATTCGGAATCGAAGGTAGAATATGCGCACCTAGACTCCGATGTAAATCCCAAGTGGCTATTACTCCAACCCATGCGATGGTGATGTACAGAAATGGGCCCGCAGCCTGTCTTTCGAGCAAGGTGAGAGCGCTTACCAAAAGCTCAACCACAAATTCCCTCCCGCAACACCACGTCTCCATCCTCCGAAAACAACGCAAAAGGTGGGGGCAGCCCAGGAAAGTGACAGGGAAGAGGAAAGGCGGGGGCAGCCCACCAAAGCGACAGCGAGGGGAAAAGGTGCCGGGTGTCTTACCATGCTCTTCATTCAAATGAAGATCTCCAGCTCGTGCCTCCTCAAGTTCTCGTCGTCGAATTCCGGGTATGCAGGGACCATCGCATCAGCAGACTGCACATACGCATCATTGTAGATGCGCCAGTACGGCGTCCGAACTTTACGAGCAGGGTGGAAGAGACCAGCCCAGACATAATTCATCACGAGCGGGGTGCCGACCGCGTTCCGGATGCCTTCGATAGCTTCGATAATTCTGTCTATAACGTGCGGGCTCGTTTCAAATAAATTCGGCCAGAGCAGATTGAGGAGATGCATCATCGCATCTTCGCAGTCGAGACCAGCACAGCCGAGCGCGACGTGCTTAACAACGGAGGCAGCGGTCTGGCGATGCACCTGGTCTCGGTCGATAAGGGCGTCCTCCAAAAGCGGCGTAATAGCGTAGACATAGTCTTTCGCCATCTCGCCAATATATTCGAACATGAACGAGAGCGCCTTAAGTACACCGTTCTGGACGTTGAGCTCGGGCACGCGATACTCGTTCATGAGAGCGGGAAGCACGGTGAAGGGTGCGCAAGTCTCGGCAACGATACCGATAGCGACAGCGGTACAGACACGAGATTGACGCTCCTGCACACGAAGGTTACCAAGAAGAGTAGCCAACACATCCTGCGGACCGATAGCCTTAGCAATGTAGCCGAAAGTATTATTAGCCGCTCGCCGAATGCCCTTCTTGTGGGCTTTCAACATATCGAGCAACTCGAAGCAGATGCGCATCCATTCTCGCGGGTTAACGTAATTGGCTCCCCTGTCTGCGATACGGCCTACGAGGTCGATAGTATTTTCTTGTACCTTCTCGTGTCGATTGCGAAGAATAGGTGTGAGACGTGGCAACAGGTCCTTGATAGGAGGCTGCATGGCGGCAAGACCGACCACCGTAACGATGGCTCGAAGAGCACCCAAGATAGAACCTAGGACCTCAGGATACTCTTCACCAAGGTATTCATATAGCGCCTGAGCAAGCTTGATCAGCTGCGGATCCTCATCACACTTCTGCATGACGAAAGTGATGCGTGAGATTAAATCAGCGGCTTGTTGACGCACGGTAGCAGACTTGTTGTTCAAGCGAGCGAGAACTGTGGCGACAATCTGTGGTAGATACGTCTTGGTTCGTTCACCGAGGGCGTTCACAACCGTGGCGAACCCATCAATGACGATAGGGTCTTCGACGGTCTGGTCCTGGAAAGCTACAAGGATACCATCAATGAGCTGCTCCTCCAAACGCTGATCAACGTCATGGGCTCCGAGCGTGCTGATGACTTTGTCAATGGTTTCTACTGTCATCTTGCGATAGGCCTCGTTTTCGTCCTTCATATTGGTAACAATCCGGCCAACGATTTCGGAAACACCGGCCTTTTGGGCTAAATCGACGGTAGTATCGACAACTTGTCGATAGTTGCGCTTATCCAAGGCCATTCGACGGACCCAGAAGTGCTTGAAGAACTCAGGAAGAACACTGTCTTTCAGGTAGACGGGGGTGACACCTGCGGTGCCGGCGCACTGGGAAACGACCTTGAGAACGACCTTCTTCATCTCTTCATCTGGGGACTGAAACTCGCGAATGACGATTTCCATGATCTGGCTGGTATAGTAGTTCGAGTACTCTTCGTCCATAAGCGGGATGACATAACCAACAGCCTTCAAAAAGGACGCTAAAGCTTTGCCACGCTGTCGTCGAGCTCCAGTCCAAAGCGGGTTGAGAATATCGTCGAAAGACTCTATTCCGTACGGAGAAGCAGCTTCGGCGAGGGCGGCCAGTGCGAGTGCAGTGACCATGCGCACCTTTGGCTGCTCATCATTGAGGTTCTCGCCGATACACTCCACAAGACCCTTCAAGTGCGGCAGGATAGCGCAACCCATGAGAATAGGAATTTGCTGTACAATCTTGACGCCAGTGTGACGGGCGTGCCATGACTTCTTGCTCCTACATACAGCTCGAAGGAAAGGGAGTAGAGCTGGTATACCGAGCGCCGACGCAACCACAGCGAAGGCTCGGGCTGTGGTGTTTCGTACGTATTCGTCCTGGTGATCGAGATCCGGACGCATCGTACTAATCATGTGGGCGAGGCCGGCGGCTTTAGCAAGGTTAGAAATGATCTCGCGGCCTTCTACACGAGCGTAGTAGTCCTGGTCGATCAAAAGAGGCTCGATGACAACCAGTATCTTATGGACATATGGTCGGACGAGGTCGTCAAGCTTGTACAGGACGCGATCGATGACCTTGACGAGCAAGTGACGCTCTTGATCCTCAAGGGTACGCTCCATCAACAAGGGAAGGATCTGGTTGAAAAGGGCACTAGGGCCAAGCTGGCGAGCATTGTCGGTGAGTTGTCGCAGCGCCGTTTTTCGCATAGGCGGTGTACCATTCTTGACTTTCAAAAGTAATCGCATGATCTTCCGCTCCTTGAGCTCCTCGACGCTCATGTCGTTCTCGTCGGCACCATCTGTAAGCTTCCCGAAGTATTTCATGTCTTCATTCTTGAAGAACTGTAGATCGCCAACACCGGGGATCTCGGTCGGCAGCTGCCTGCCCATCATTGCTAGGCTATTGTCTTGTTCAGGCACCAGATAGCCCTGATATCCGGTAGGAAGTGCAGGTATCCCGACCGGTCGGCTCACTGGTTCATAGCCCGGTGGTGGTTCGAGGATCTTGTAGCCCTTAGACGGGAGCATTAGATCAAGTTGTTCGTCTGACAGAGGGGCATTGCGGGCGGAGATGTCGGTGCCAAAGGCAAAGGTAGTGGGCGCGGGGGTACGGTCACCTTTTGCGACGGGTGCGGGTGTCGCACTAGAGGACGGGAGAGCAGTGGTGTCCCAGCGCGACTTTGCGGGCTCTGCGGCGGCGGGCTCTACGACAACGAGCTCCGCAGACGCAGGTCCTTCGGGTTTCTCTTCGGATTCTAGAAGCCACCGAGACTTCTTCTGCTTCTTAGAAGGCTCCGCCTCTGCCTCCTCGATCTTTGCGAGCTTCGCATCGCCATCGCTATCCGCACCCTCATCCCAGCGACGTCGTTTGCGCCTGTTCTCTAGGCGTGGCGTCTTGTTACCGGCAACTTGAGACGCATCGCCATCGTTATCCTTGAGTGTAGGTTTGTGATCGAGGACCTCGTCTCCATTCTTCTCCCTCTCCTCTATGAGGCGATTGACGCGAGTTTCCTCTCGCTCTAGATCGCGCTGCTTCATAACCTCCTTGTACGACTGGCCATCGGTGCGGTCGGGCGATATGTTGCGGTCAAATCGTCGCCGCTGGTAATCCGTCTCGCGGTATTGAATCTGAGCCTGCTGCTCGCGACTCTGCAACATGTCGTCCTCGGCGGTATCACCACGCGCGAACTCGTTCAGCACATCATTCGATGCCGTATACTGTCCGACTAGTCGCCGTCCGTTAATCTCGCCGACATCTTCGATTTCGTCATCTTCGTTGACGGCGATGGACATGTTGTAGCCAGCATACTTGTCGACTCCATTGCTGCCGTCATACAGATCCTTGTCGAAAGCCTCCGAGAGCGACTGCTTGCTAGACGTGTTTTCTCCGGCAGAACCATTGGCCGCTGGCTTCTTTCCTGCGCGCGGGCCGGCCATTTTTCTGCAGGTGTGGCGATGGGTGTGCGGTTGTTAGCTGGCGTCGAGGCGAGGGGAGTCGAGGGGATGAGTAAAGTCTGAGACGGAGGCGCGCCAGTGCACAGACCGGATACGATATACGGAACATTATTGATCCGATATCGTCACTAATGCCGGAGAAGAAGCAAGACAGTAGAGAAATGTAAATTAGCTCGAAAATCATCTGTCACATCACTTCTGAGGATCCCAAGTACTCATTAAGTACTTTCGCAATCCGGCTTATTGCGTAGGGTTTACGGCGGTGGCATGGAGAAACCAAGGAGGAATTATCCATATATTAGATAGATCGCATTAAAGATACAATTTGAAGATCTAGTCAACCGCAATTTTCCTGCTCTGCCGTGATCATGTATAGGTATCATCGTGGGAAGGCACATGCACCCGGGAACACCTAGCAATCTCCGGCCAATCGCCGAACATCAAAGCGAAGCTCGAAGGCACGAACTTTCTTCCCACCTCACCTTTCCACATAACGCCACGATCATACAACGGATTTACGCGCCCTTTCTCGTGCCCTTTCTCGCGCCCTTGCCCCTCGGTGTCAAAATTCTCGCAAAGAACGCGCAATGGCCGATGCGACGCCTATCCCCGCGGCTCAAACCATCGAACCGGAGCTCACGTCCATACCAAACGGCACTACAGCAACAAGCACAGACGTAGAAATGACCGATTCGCAACCTATAAAGACCGAAGTAAGCTGCGCTCTCCCTTAGACTCCTATATAATTCCTCACGATCGTCTAGCCAACACCGCAGCCCGCGCCGCCTACACCGGTCGCCGTACCCACACCAACGCGCAACTCCCCTCACCCCAGCAGCGGTCCACAGCAAGCACCCACACATGCGAATCCGCACGGCAGCCCGACCAGGGTGTATCTGAATCAGAATGTTACACCGCATTTGCTGGAGGCGATGAAGCATCTTGCGACGGCTGAGTAAGTGGTTCTCATGCCCATGATTGTAGAAGCAGATCAGACATGTTTAAGATTGAGGCTAATGAAGGGCAGGCCGGAGAAACCGTTGAAATGGTTGAGCGAATTTCTGGCGCGGAAGAGCGCGGAGATTGAAGGATGACGGAGAATGGCAAAAATGCGAGAACAACATGGAATGATTAGGAGGTTAGTATGGGTGTATGATAAGGGTTGGAAGTAGGGCGAGGTTTTGGGTGTAGGGCCGGCGTTGAAAATGTTGCAAGGCGCCAAGGTTCGTCAAGGCATAAGAGATACCCTGATTTGGCGTCGTATATTTCACGTGCTCTAAAATAACAGTTGCAGCATGCCAGCAGCACTAATTTCAACGCAAAATTCAGGTTTGATGCTTTTCATTCATTCGAGATTATGTCCGTCTCGAAGTGGTGATATAACCCATAAAGCATCCATGCATTCATGAACTCCAATCGATTTGTTTCTTGCCACTGCCACACAGCAATCCATAATTCATTATGCGACAAGGGTGGATGCGGTAGCGCTCTCGTACCTCCAGGTGGGAGGAAGGACACCGACGGTCTTGTAATAACGGGAGAGACGGTGGATACGGGACTCGATGAGAATGAGGCGGCTGTGGATGTTAGCGCAAATCCCCAATGTGGTCTTCTCAATACGTACAACTTGCTGTCCTTATCCTTGCGGTTAGTTGACAAATGCTTGCGGACGGCAACAGCCTTCTTGATGAGCATGTAGAGGTCTTCGGGGATCTCAGGAGCGAGGCCTAATGGCTCTCTGTCAGCAATGAACCAACAGAGGCAGATTTATATAGCGCGACAGATGGCCCGGGGGCAGAGCTGCTGTTGACATGCGCTTCAACTCGGACAGGCAATCATACCGTGCGACTTGAGGATGCGGAGGATCTTGTTTCCGGTCACGACCTTGACCTGCGCGATACCGTGGGAATCACGGAGGATTTCACCAATCCTACAATCGTCAGTATCCCAATGCGACAGTCATCCAACTGTATCCTTACTGGGAGGGAGTGGCGCCCTTCTTCGCGAGCTTGCCAATCTGCTCGACGACCTGCTCGGGCGTGGTCTTGAGCCACGGAGGGGCGGTGCGCGAGTATGGGATGGCTGAGGCCGATATGCCCTTTCCGTTGCTGTGAAGACGGCCCATTCTGCTGGTTAGCGACGGCGGTGGTGGATGTCGAGGTCGGTTAGGGTTTGCAGTCGTGAGGTCGCGGTCGGCAGAGCTTCGCTGTGTGCGAAAATTCGCTTACAGCATGCACAGGCCAAGGCTTGGCAGACAAGCTCGATAAAATTTCGGACTTCACTTTCCTCACGTCACAGCTCGTCGCTCCTGAAAGGACGCAACCGACGAATGTCCTCAACTCTAGTAGTAGTGCTAATAGTCTAGTATAGGCTGCACCGTGTATCGACTGATAATCCGTCTTCGCAGCGGCTCTTCCACTCAACCAATGGTACGTCTTAACTTCTCCATGGCTACTTGATGCAATGATGAATTTTCCAATTACTTTATTTTCTGGTACCTCTACTGCTAGCCATTTTTTGGCGATGATCTCAACGGACTTCTGAAACTCTGCTTAACCCTGGCCCTTCTGTCACTTGGAGTTGGTGAGCTTTTGCTGACCTGTCTCAGGTATGATGCAGACGTCTGCATACAAGAAGCTGCAAGCGCAATCAATTCAAATATCGCGCTCGTACTAATTTCGATAATGTAGTTGAGGGAAGGAGCCTGGGACTCTAGTGGCGCCGACTGGAGCAGGTCAACTGCCCATTCGTAGAAAGTTCTGATCTTCCCGTCTCTACTCGAATCAATCCTGCATTCTGAATCTTTGCTCCAATCGCGTTTTCTACTCTACACAACATACTACGTTGTGCAGTACATACACCTCTCGTATCCAGCTACACTTACCCAACATGAACTTCAGACTTTGCAGCTTTCTAACCCTTCTCCCACATTTCGTTCTCAGCAAAACAGCAGCACAACTCTGCCGCGGCACATCCACACTCGCTGACGATGGCAACTGGTATTGCTCCCAAGTCACGGCCATCACCTACAAGAATATCAGCCAGCCCGGAGAGTACAAGCGAACAACACGCGTCAACCCGAAGACTGGACTATGCGAGCATGAGCCCGTGGCTTACTCGGGTGTCGGCCCAATGACGCCATTAATTGGAGAAGTAGTCGAGCCAGGGCTGTGATGAGGTCTATGGGAATGCTAATGGAAGCCTGTAGCTGTCGATGCATCTACGGGGTCCGATGAACGTCTCTAAGCTCGCCGTGTACAAGCTGCCAGCCTTATCCATTTCGAAGCGGAGTAATACCAAGCCCTGGAACAACGAACGGGACGCGAAGCCGCCGTCGGATCGAGTTGGTGATATCACTCAGACTGAGAAAACTAGGGATGCTTCAGCCCTTGAGAAGCGCTGGTTCTGCAAACGCACGCCTACGGTCACGATCACTGTTCATGTCCCAGGCAGTACGTGTGGAGTTGGTCAAACATCGAGCATTGCTCCATTTCCGCCACCAGCACCACCCGTACCTGCGCCTGCACTTCCACTTCCAGCACCACCGGCGCCTGCGCCTGCCATTCCACCTCCAGCTCCTGTAGCACCACCTGCGCCACCGGCTCAACTTGCATCGACCACCACTGTCCATGACACAGCCACAGTCTGTCCCAGGAGTTCCGCGTCTAGTGGTATTGGACCAACAAGCGTGTTGCCAACCAACTCCACATCACCCGACCCTTCATGCTTGTGTGAGTCAACACTCGAGAGCAGGATATCTAGCATCACTGCCCCGCTACTATCGACATCACCATGTCCTGGTGACGCTTCTGAAGGGATGATGACAACCCAAATCCTGCCTATAAAACGCGACGAACAAGAGCCAGTCGGAAATTCCACTTATATACCTGCAACCACGCCAATCCCGCAACCGCTCCGTCCCTCTGACGACGTCAGCAAGGCTGCACCTCCAACTTGGGCGCGGGTAGCATACTACACGTCCGCGGCCCCCGCAGCAGCTACTGGCTTCGCCTTCCTGGCCAACCTAGGAGATCCTCAGAAGTCTGGCACTTTTGACTAGTTCGTCTTGCGCTCCTCTGGTGGTCCTGGAGTCTTATTGACATGGGCACAGCTCTTTCGGCAACTCTCTAGGCTACGTGATCGGTGACGGCAGCAAAGTCGCTTCGAAGAACACACCCTTCAACGGCACGCTCGAAACTTCTGAGCGGGAGATTGCCGTCTTCACCGACAAGATATGTGATGGTGATTGCGAATATGCGAGGCCAGATGCAACTGCACACTGTAAGTCGCATTTGGTCTCGTTACCCACGCTCTTCTCACAGTCAGGGTGACGCTCACTGATTCTGATTAGATGGCTGGGATGGCCCCTCCAAAGCCTTCTTCATAGAATTCCAAATGGACCACTATGACAACTACGGCAACGACCAAGGCATGCTCTCTGACGCACCTGCATGGTGGTTCCTCAACGCCGCCATTCCTCGCATCCTGCAATACGGCAACGACCGCAACAACATTCCTTGCTCGTGCTGGTCAACCGGCTGTGGAGAGTTCGACGCCTTTGAAGTGCTCGGCCGGGGCGAAATGAGGGCCAAATCGACGATACACAGGCAAGGTAATCTTGAAGGCGGCGACTCAAATTACTTTCTCAGGCCTGTTGGCCGGATGTTAAAGTTTGTCGTGGTCTTTCACAACTGGAATATTACGGCGCGCGTGCTGGATGACGGGTTTGATTTTTCAGAAGGGGTCACGGCGCAGCAGATTGAGGATATACTGAGGTATGACCCAAAGGACAACTTCCATTCGTTGTTCCCGATTGGGGACTGAGGTTGGATGGCAGTGGCTGGTGGGTTGAATGCTGTGGATATACTTACGTTGGTGTCATATGGGTCCATCGCAGCGCAGAACAGCTTCTAGTTTGATATAGATAAGTGCTTGTCTCCTCCGACCCTCTTCCCCTTCGGCATATTCAAAGATATCGCAAGTTTACGCTTGAACTTGGGCGGAGAAGAATGATGGAGGCGACGACGGAATAAATTTCCCTGTCTGGACGTCGTGCATGAGGTGGGTGGCAAAAGGCTAATAGTCTTTCATCTCATCTCAAGCGACTCGCGAGACAAGTTACGCTTTGTAGTCGCTTAGGCAAACTTCATCACTAGACTATAAGGACCACGAGGATTGTGCAGCCGGATAACCTTCCAACCGTGATAGTTCTAACGAGAGTTGGTCGGCCGGGGAAGACCGATGGATTCGTGCCACAGGCGTTGACGTTCGTGGCTGACTCGGCATGGGCGCAGGCTTGTGATTTCCTTTGGCGGCGAAAATAAACCGAGGTCGAGGTCGGACTGTGCACGCCGCCCAGCTCGATAGCGAAGACCGCCTTTTCATCGCCTCCGCCGCTGCACAACTTCGTCTTCACACTTCACGATAACCCGCATTCTTTTCGCAGCTGCCCGGTTCATTGTGCGCGACATTTGTCGGTGCGGAACCGCGCCGTGACTTTAATCAAACCGGCGAACCCCGCAAACTGGCATCGGCCTCAGCCAGCCACTTGACGTCGTCCGCCCTCCAAATCTTTACCTTGCACATCGACGGCATTACACTCCCTGATGACGGCGCGGTGAGTTGGCATAAGCACAGGTAGAGAGCAGATGGCTACATCCTCGCCGCCTAAGCCATGGGAGCGGAGTGGAGGTGCAACCAGTGCCTCGGTCGGTAAGTTTGCTTGCTTAGACGTCAGCGGAGCGCAACACGCCTAACCATTCCATAGGCCTCACAGGTACAGCGACATCGCCGACAACGGCAGCATCAGCCACATCAACATCAAATCCGCCTCCGCTTCCTGAATTACCGAATGCGCTCAGTTCAGTCGCTAATCGTAATGCAACCAACTACGCAAACATGAACGCGAACCGATACAACTCGCCATACGGCGGCTACGGAGGAGGATACGGGGCAGGGATGAACAACTATTCCTCGCCATATTCGCGAATGGGCGGTGGCTACGGATCAATGTATGGCGGAGGTTATGGAGGCATGTATGGCGGCATGGGTGGTATGGGCATGGGCATGGGAATGGGAGGCATGTATGGGGGAATGGGAGGCATGCCCGGCGACCCGAACAACATGAGTCTGACGCAGTCATTCAGTCAGAGCACGCAAACGACGTTCCAGCTTATCGAAGGCATTGTTGGCGCATTTGGCGGGTTTGCGCAGATGCTCGAAAGCACATATATGGCCACACATTCATCGTTCTTTGGTAAGTTTGCTTCATTTTCGACGGGAAGGACGCTGCTAATGAGGGATGTATAGCAATGGTAGCAGTCGCAGAACAATTCGGAAATCTACGACAAACGTTAGGTTCCGTTCTCGGTATCTTCACGTTAATGCGATGGATACGGACCGCCATTGCCAAACTCACCGGCCGGCCTCTACCTGCAGCAGCGGGAGAACTAACACCCGCGAGCTTCGCCGCATTCAATGGTCGTGCTCCAGATGGATCACCAGCCGCGAAGCCTTCAAAGAAACCCTTCATCATGTTCATGGTAGCCGTGTTCGGACTGCCGTATCTGATGGGAAAGCTTATCAGGGCGCTTGCACGATCACAAGAAGAGGAAGAGAAGCGGAAAATGGCGGCAGATCCCCAAGCTTACGGCGAGCCCCTCGATCCCAATAAGCTCGAGTTCTGCCGTGTGCTGTACGACTTCAGCCCCGACAACAATGCAGCAGTACAAGGTCTCGATCTGTCCGTGAAGAAGGGCGATATGGTGGCCGTATTGAGCAAATCAGACCCCATGGGCAACGCTTCAGAGTGGTGGAGATGTCGCTCGCGGGACGGTAGAATGGGTTATCTACCTGGCGTATATTTGGAAACCATCCAACGCAGACCGGCTCAAATTACAGCTGGAAGCTCACCAGGATCCCGCGCACAAACGATGACGGGCAGCGCGACGGCGAGCGCGACAGGTAGCCGAACGGCAACAATGACAGCCCAGCCCACAACGAAAGCACCACACGTGGATGGGAAGGCGGGCGATATGGGCGTCGAGAGCTTCCAGAAGGGTGCGTTTTATTCATAGAGTCGTTTTGGCAAGTGCGATTCCTTACTACGTGTCACTATTACGACATCACCTTTCGTCTCGGGTTTCTTTTGGCATGTGTACGGTCTGGATTGGCCTGGGTTGGATTACGGGACTTCATATGTATAGTGTTAGGCGGACAAAAAGCTTCTGCTAGGCGTCGGATGGATCTTGATTTGCTACATCGTAGATATTTGTACGACTCGACATTGTCATTTTCATTCAACTTGCCTCCTAATTGCGCATTCATTGCCATAGTTTTAAGGAAATGCCAATAGCTAGTCGAAGACAACTAAGATGCATAATACACAAGCCTTTCACTTCCCTTCAAATGTGGCCCAAGACTGTTTAGGGTGCAACCATGTGAACATGTGAATACCGGTAGGCAGCTGCCACTCCATCACGTGTCAAGTGGAGCTACCGCATGAGCTTAAGCAAGGAACAACCCGCGCGGTGTCACCCAGGCTTCACCGGTGCATCAGCGCAAACTGAAACAAACCCAACAGAAGCGCTGGCAAGTCGCCCTCGCTTTTTAGTCTGAAAGGCACAAACCCTTCAAAGGTGCGACTTGCAATTCAATTCCGAACGATCAACAGCTGCCCCGCTCAACGCTGCGAGCATCCCTGTCGCGATCTTCCTACCCGTACCAGTATCAGTATAGTAAACGAACATACACAGCGGTGCTTGGGAGGGGTACTGAATAGTGGTTTCGGAGCTATCGAGACAGTGAGGAAGAAGGGTTAGCAAAATGTTTGCTTCGAAGAGGCTCGCGAAGGTCAGTCTCCTACCCTTCGTATGTTCAAGCAAACGTAGAAGCTAACAAGTACTTGTAGGAGTTAAATAAGGTACGCTGAGCCCGAGTCTAGAGTGGTGAATGTTCGGAGCGGGACTAACTATTGGTGTAGTTGCACGACAAGCTTCCACCTGGTATCACACTTGTCAAAGCCGACGACCTGAAAGAATGGGTCATGGATATTCGTGTTGTGGATAGCAACCCGTTGTATGCTGGGGAGGTATATCGGTTGAAGTTTACGTTCAGCCAGAGCTATCCTATCGAAGTAAGCTATCCACCTTTCCTATTTCCTCCCCTTGCCCCCATCTGTCACCCATCTCATAACCACCGAACCTCCTCCGCGCACTCGCTAACGCTCGTTCCTCAGGCTCCCGAAGTAGTCTTTGTCCGCACCGAGTCCCATCCCATCCCTTGGCATCCCCACGTCTACTCCAACGGCATCATTTGTCTCGATCTGCTCGACCGCCAGGGCTGGTCGCCTGTCCACAACGTCGAATCCGTCTGCGTCAGTCTCCAGTCTATGCTCACGAGCAATACGAAGAAGGAGCGGCCGCCGGGCGACGAGCAATTTGTGAGGACCAACAAGCAGAGGCCGCGGGATATCAACTTTGTATTTCATGATAACCAGGTCTGAAGGCAGTAAGGTAATATAGGCTGAGGAGAATACGGCCTGTGGGATTACGGCTCCCCTGACAGGGCTGTCTGGCTCTTATGATGTTATGGCATTGCATAGTATAGGACATGGCGTTTTGATATTCGGTATAACATGGGAAGGTGGATTTCTGTCTTATCAGTACCCGCATTGCTTCTACGCTTGCGAGGGCTGCTTGCATGGATGCGTTTTCATCTCGAGCGTGTCATTTTGGTCCTTCGTACGCATACAGTAGAATTAAGGAGATCCAGTAAACAACGATGTCTTGAAAAAATTGTAATTCCATACTGTTTAGCTTATACCTAAGATTTATCGTTGGCAGTATTCCACAAGTGTACACCATCCTCCAACAATGGCTCGCCGTCTTCCCATCAAAATAAACCTACTATATGAGCAAGGACAGATCCATCAATCTGAATGCAATGCGGAACGAACATCTGTCTGCGGAATTTGAGCGTGGACCCTCGGCTTTGTGCTATTGAAAGTTATCGATTAGTGGGTGCCAAGA
Source organism: Darksidea phi (assembly GCA_030770425.1). NCBI lineage: Eukaryota > Fungi > Ascomycota > Dothideomycetes > Pleosporales > Lentitheciaceae > Darksidea > Darksidea phi. Next base: position 29,146 of record JASJFT010000146.1, read on the forward strand.
TTTTGCACTTGGCGGTCAAATTCGTTAGCCTCGTTCGCAGTGTAAAAAAGTCGTCTCTCCACCGCCTTCGCACCACATCCTCTCCACCCCACTCCCTTACCTGTAACCACGAAAAATCCTCATCATGAGCGACGAAGTCTACGAGGGTGCCATTGGCATCGATCTTGGTACGCATATTTGCCCAACAGCTGCCCACTGAATTTTTGCTAACCCACACCGCTAGGCACGACCTACTCTTGTGTCGCCAACTATGAGGGCACTAATGTCGAGATCAGTATGTTCTGCGCCCTCGCACTGCTGAGATGGTCGTGGTCTAACGCTTGCGCGCAGTTGCCAACGAGCAGGGTAGCTTCACCACTCCCTCCTTCGTCTCTTTCACGAGCGAGGAGCGCCTGATTGGTGAGGCCGCGAAGAATCAGGCTGCCATGAACCCGGAGAACACCATCTTCGATATCAAGTGAGCCCTGTTCGGCCCGCGGCAGCAATCGCAGAGCTGACTTCTCTAGGCGTTTGATTGGTCGCCGATTCGAGGATGAGACGGTCAAGAAAGATGTCCAGTCGTGGCCCTTCAAGGTCATCGACCAGGGTGGCAGCCCGATGGTCCAGGTTCAGTACTTGGGCGAGACGAAGACTTTCTCTCCCCAGGAAATCTCTGCCATGGTACTCGGAAAGGTGAGACACGCGCCAACAGCGACGACAAGATTTGCATTTGCTGACCAGAGCGCAGATGAAAGAGGTCGCTGAGGTCAAGCTCGGCAAGAAGGTTGAGAAGGCCGTCATCACCGTCCCCGCCTACTTCAACGACAACCAGCGTCAGGCTACCAAGGACGCCGGCGCCATCGCTGGTCTCAACGTTCTCCGTATTATCAACGAGCCCACTGCGGCCGCTATCGCCTACGGTCTCGGATCTGGAAAGTCAGAGAAGGAGAGGAATGTGCTCATCTACGACTTAGGCGGTGGCACTTTCGATGTGTCTCTGCTACACATCCAGGGTGGTGTCTTCACCGTGAAAGCCACCGCTGGCGAGTGAGTATAGATGTACCCCAAAACATGCCAGATCATGTTGCTAACAAGATTAGTACCCACTTGGGCGGGCAAGACTTCGATACGAACCTGCTTGACCACTTCAAGAGGGAATTCACAAAGAAAACCAAGAAGGACTTGTCTGGCGATGCCCGTGCTCTCCGTCGTCTCCGGACTGCCTGCGAACGCGCCAAGCGAACGCTTTCCAACGCTACGCAGACTACTGTCGAAATCGACTCGCTATTCGACGGCGAGGACTTCAACGCCAACATTACGCGTGCTCGTTTCGAAGACTTGAATGCCAAGGCTTTCTCGGGCACTCTCCAGCCTGTTGAGCAGGTGCTGAAGGATGCCAGCATTGCCAAGGACAAGGTTGACGAGATTGTGCTCGTCGGTGGCTCCACCCGTATCCCCAGGATCCAGAAGCTCCTCAGCGACTTCTTCAACGGCAAGAAGCTCGAGAAGAGCATCAACCCCGACGAGGCTGTTGCTTACGGTGCCGCCGTCCAGGCCGGTATTCTTTCCGGCAAGGCCACCTCCGCTGATACCGCTGACCTCCTTCTTCTCGATGTCGTTCCTCTTTCCCTAGGTGTTGCTATGGAGGGCAACATCTTCGCCCCCGTCGTTCCCCGTGGACAGACCGTGCCCACGATTAAAAAGAGGTACAGTACAGTTAATTTTCCTTTCGTCTCTTTGTCTTTTAGCTGCGCCGCAATTCCCCCAGAGAGCTGCGACTCTTCGATGCAACAGGCATCACACTCTTCTGGATGAGCTTTGTGGGTGTCACTTTCCTGTCTCTGTCTTGCACCTTCTTTACCACCATGGTCGCTTCCTCATCCAGAGGGGACGCCTGCCATCTCGATGGAAGGGGCAGGAGCCTTTGCCCTTATTTACCTCGACCGGACCTCAACATTTCTTCTGCTTTCTGCTCTTCTACACTGCAGCAACCCGACGTCGTCGACACGTCTGCTTTCTGCTTCCCTGCATTGCAGTAACGGACGTCGTCCATTCGTCTACTTTCTGCCCTTCTACAACGCAGTAACCGACGACCTCGATTTGTTGCTTTCTACTTCTCGCCACTGCACCAACCATATACACGATGGCGTTCCCCGTCACGACCATGCTCGAGGTTATGGTGCTCATCACCTGGGCCTGCCTCTGCGTGCCTGTCCACCAAAATCGATTGTTCGCTCTCCTCTTCTACAGCGAAGCCATCGTAGCCGAGCTCTGCTCTGCTGCTTCCCTCTTCTTCTGCCCGGGCCTCTTCGATGTCATCCAAGCCGCCACGCCACCAACTGTAAGCTTCTTCAAGAACCTTCCTTCCAACAGCTATCGACGTTGGGCCGTCTATGCCCTAGTCCTCGAGAAGCCTGGCGATGTTCCCTTGATCTACATTGGTTCAGTACAAATGCCGAGTATGGTGTAAGGGGTCGTTGGAAGGTTTATGATCGCGGCCTCGCCGCTGACTACCTACCTATCTATGTCCGAGCTGCTCTCCCGAGACTACAAAATCGTTCACAAGGGCTTGCTCGTCTGGTCCCCGATTCCTTCCGCTGCAAATGTTCCAATGTTCCGCCTACTGTTTGTAGCAATGGAGGCTGCTTTCAGCTTCCTGTTTTGGGCTATGAAATCCGAGAACAAAGACTACGGCATGGGTTCCTGCTGTCCCTGGCCTCGAGATTCCTTTTCGTATGGTGGTCTCTGCAGTCACAATGCTCTCATTGAAAGGATCACCGGCGATTTCGACCTTTCCGCCGAGCAGCTTGAGACGATGGCTGCCAAGGTCAGAGAGAAGAGACGGCTGTACATGGCCACCTACAACAAGGAGCATTATCAGAAGCGGCTTGCTGAGGATGCTTATGCCGTCAAAGAGCGTGACCGAGAGGCCGGCGAACGCTACAGACAAACCCACCAAGGGGAGCTTCAAGTAAGACACCAGCTCTACAGGCAGAATAATTTGGACGTCGTCCGATCAACGAGGAACCGCTCCGCTACGAAGGTTAAGACATCGAAGTTGTACTACTGCCATCTCTGCGGAGTCTCTTGTTCGACGCCATGGGAACTTACAAGACATAACGCTTCTGGTCGTCACAAGAACAGGGTCGCAAAGAATCAGGCAGGCGTCGTCCAGAAGCACTATTGCGCCGCCTGCGACTACTCTACCGACAAACTTAGAGTCTTCCAAAATCATTCTCTCTCGCAGCGTCACTTGAAGAACGTGGCCGCGTCCGAATCGAGGTCCTCGGTTTAGACGCCCTGTCACGGGCCGTCTTTTGTATCATTCCATGGATTTCATCTACTCAGCATGTTCAGGCCGGCATCTTTTTTTTTTTCGATTGTCTCACATTTTCTGGAACATATCAACATGTTGTCGACCATTGTACTGATACCTTACCCAGGACCTTCACGACCGTGGCTGACCAGCAGCAAACCGTCCAAGTGAGTATATATAAATTTAAGCTAGCGCGTATAAACTATCAGACGAGTTACTAACAAAAGAGCAGTTCCCCGTGTTCCAAGGCGAGCGTGTCAACTGCGAGGATAACACCTCCCTTGGTGAATTCACTCTCGCTCCGATCCCCCCTATGAAGGCTGGTGACGCTGTCCTCGAGGTTGTCTTCGAGGTTGATGTCAATGGTATCCTCAAAGTCACCGCTACCGAGAAAACCTCCGGCCGTAGTGCCAACATCACTATCTCCAACGCTGTTGGCAAGCTCTCATCCACTGAGATCGAGAGTATGATCGACGGTAAGTCCTACAATTTGCCCCACACTTTTCAATTATTAATGTACCCCAGACGCTGCCAAGTTCAAGACCAGCGATGAGGCTTTCAGCAAGAAATTCGAGTCCCGGCAACAGCTTGAGTCGTACATCTCCCGTGTCGAGGAGATGGTCTCTGACCCCACCACCGCCATGAGGCTCAAGCGTGGCCAGAAGGAGAAGATCGAATCAGCCCTTAGCGACGCCATGGCCCAGCTTGAGGTTGAGGATGCTGGCGCCGATGACTTGAAGAAGAAGGAGCTTGCCCTGAAGCGCATTGTCACCAAGGCCTTCTCCACTCGCTAAATGTCATAATACATCTTGGAGGAGGATGACCGCAGGCGTAGTATACCCAAGCTGCGTATTGCGGACGAGATGCTGAAGGAGGAGTCGTTCTTCTTGCGGCATTTTGATAGACCTGGTGTTCGCGTTTCCTCCTTTTGGCGCCTTTCTTACACACCTTTCCCCTACGGTTTTTCTTCGGCATATGGGTGTGGAAAAGTATTGTGTGTATCCGGTACTTCATGCCTCTGATCTGACGAATGCAATTGACTGATGTGACGGCCGAAGGAGACTTTAGTCACGTCTTGAAAATATAGCCCGCTGAAGGGTAGTAGATAGATGGAGCGGAATGGGAAATTGGCCATTTACGATCGACGTCGCAAGCTGCTGTTGAGTATTGTGATGGTATGTACGGCAAGGCTGGCACCGCACCCTGAGACGTTCCCAGCCGCACCGTGCAGTTACTCCTCCATCATTCTGCCTTCCTATTAATCTTCTCGGACAGCATCCACCCAAGTCCCCGCCCTTGTTCTTCGAGCTCTTGCATGCATATTTGGATTGGTCTGTTTTGTTGGTGCGCCCCTTTGTCAAAATCTAACGCTTTGGTTATTACTACGTTCATTTTTCATCGTGTCGTGCCAGCATAGTGTAGGATGTTGCTCAAACTCCCATAGTGTCAAGAGTAAATGGTCCTTGACGGAGCTCCAAGAACGACCTACATTTAGGCTAGACCCGTTCATGCGGATCACGTCACTCCATGACCTCCGCACTTGATGTGGGGAACGTCACTGGCTTCTCCACTCTCCGCAAAAAATGGCGCTACGGCACGTCTACTACTATACTAATCTTGCGGGCGTGGGCCTTGCGCTACGGAAGAATTGATTCCAAAATCGCCCCGCGAATTGGGCACTAAAATTGACAAGTACGGCACCGACCAGGGCGCGTTGGTTGTATCGGTATATCAACGGGCCGCAGCTGCTAATAACGATGATCAGGAACGTCTGCGTATAAGACGTAGGCTCTTTCGCGCAATTTCGCTGCTAGAGTCCGCAGTGTCTCTTTGTCTCCGATTTCAATTCCGAAGGTTCAGCGATGGTACGGTTGCACCCAATATTGAGCCTGAGTGCTCTCTCGTCCTCTGCCCTAGGAGAGTACAAAATAACATTCACCCCATCCTCCAGTCTTCTCATCACAGACGGAAACACGACTGTGGTCAACAATTCAGCGATCCTGTCCGGATCGCAGAGCACAACTGTCGACTCGCTCAAAAACAGCACCACCGGCCTCACATACGCCTTCCTCACGCCTACTGTCGCGAGAATCTCTCTCAACACATCAGATGCCTTCCATGGTGCGCGTTTCTCCACAGCATCTTCCTCCACACATTTCTACGGCGTGTGGGAGTACCCTTTCAATGGACAGCTCGACAACAAAAACGTCTCTTTTGATCTGAAGGGAGTGGGAAATGCTGTGGGGATCAATTGGAGTAACGCGCGCGCTCCCTTCTTCCTCACATCTGCCGGTTATGGTGTCTACGCTGATACTCTGAAAATGGGCAGCTACGACTTCAGAACGCCTGGGGAGGTCCAATTCATCTTCAACAGTAGCAGTCTGGTCTACTACATCATCTTACCCACATCTACCAACAATCTAAAGAGCGTGATAGAACAATACACCGCCCTTTCAGCCCGTAGCGAAATGCCGCCAACTTCTGGTCTAGGTCCAACCTTCTGGTCCGACGACTTCACGCAGGACTTCCATGGAAGCGTCACGAATGCACAGGAGAATATTGAAGATGTTGTCAATCATCTCTATGATAACCGGATTCGGGCTACGTCTACCTTTGCAGATAGACCGTATGGCTCCGGAGACCGCGGTTGGGGCAATTTTGATTTCGATCCTGTGCAGTATCCCGACCCAGAGGGGTTCATTCAGAATTTGACGGATTGGGGCTTCGATTTTCAGGTCTGGATTGCGAACAGAGCGCAGAAGGGGACGAAACTTTTCAACGAAAGTTCGAAGAACAACTGGTTATTCCTAAATGGCCACGTGGTCGGCGCGTTGGGCGAAGCACTCAATCTCTCCATCCCTGCGGCTTACGACTACTTCACCGACTCGCTCTCCTATTTCCCCGGTGTCGGCGTCAAAGGCTACAAAATTGACCGTGGTGAAGAAGGCGAAATGCCCGATTACGTGCAAAACGAGCAAATGGCACTGTTTATCGACCTCGCATACGACACCATGGTCTCGGGGCACGGTAAATCTGGTTTTTATACCTTCGCTCGCAGTGCTGTCGATAGAAGTCGTGCAAGAACACATATATGGAATGGCGACGCGCATGCAAATTTTACTGGTTTAGCTTACACCGTTGCATCGGGCATCCGCTCTGGCCTCATTGCATTTCCGATCTGGGGAAGTGATACCGGAGGTTATATACGCGAAGGCATCTTGACACCCACGCCAGAGGTCTGGGCGAGATGGATGTGGTTCTCGACCTTTTCGCCCGTGTACGAACTCATGTTAGGGACAAACCATACACCATGGTATCCTCCATACGCCAATACTTCCACGCTCGCCATAATGAAGCAGACAGCTAACCTTCACTCCGATCTAACGCCCTACATTAAATCCTGCGCTTACATAGCTTCTAAAACTGGGCTCCCTATCATCCGCGCCCTCTTCCTCGAAGCACCTACAGATGCTGAAGTTTGGGAAATAGCGGATGCATATTTCTTCGGCGAGCATCTGCTCGTTGCGCCTATAGTGTCATTTGGTAACACGCGGAGTGTGTATTTCCCCAAGGGTCCGTCGGATAAGTACTTGGAGTACTTCTCGAAAACGAAGGTGTATGCGGCGGGCACTACGGCCAACGTTACCGTGCCGCTTACGTCGACTCCCGTCTTTGTCAGACAGGGCGCTGTTATCCCACGCGGTGACGTTTACCAGGGCAATGCGAGGTGGATTAAGGATTGGAAGCCGGAGCTTAGGATTGAACTGTTCCCTAGCTATGATGTGCCGGAGAGTCGTTTCGCCTACTATGATGGCGAAGGCGGGGATGGAAAGGAGATTGTTGTTGTGATGAGAGCTAATAAGGAGAAGAAGACGGTTAGCGTTGATTTGGGTGGGGTTAGGTTTAGTGGCGTGAAGGTTGTTTGGTACTACCAGGGGAGTGAGGGGGGCGTTGTGATGGATGTTGGGACAGAGGGCGTGGGTGGGATTGTAGAGTTGCAAGGTGTGGAGACACTTTTTTGAGATGAGAAGAGGCTCGTTTCAAGTACGTGGTAATGGCACATGGCTACCTTGAGGACGAAGTAACGTGCAGGTAACCGCAGAATGTGCATTCTGATTCTTCTCTCCTCCAACCCATCGCCTGGCTCCGCTCTATTTTCCTTCTCTTAAATTTTAAGCCGTTTTCCCTCCAACTTCGCCCCTTCCTCTCATCGCAGCGACCGTCGCAACTCCATATCTTGTCCATAACGACTTCATCCTCAGAAACCACCCTCTCATTCTCTAACCTCACAATCCTCTTATCGTTCTTCATCCCCACATCCGTACTCTTCTTCAACAACGCCGCCAGCGTTTTAGATAACCTGGTAGAGATTGGTTACCAACAATGATGCTTTTGACAAAAGTAACGAGTCAGCTAGTTCTACACGCTAAATTTTGTGAGATGATATTGCGCTCAGGTGTAATGGTTGACGCAGAAGCATTGACATGCTGGAGTTTTGATGAGGTTGGGGCGCTGTCCTGGAAACTCAAGTGCTTGCTATGAAGACTCAATCCTCATGTCCTACAGCGGTAAACATTAATTCACACTTCTGACAGTTAACCAGGGCTAGTTGACTTGACTATCGAAGAGAACTCTCCGCATGCGACGGTGGCTTCCATCAAGTATACAGCAAACTGAACGCATTCCCCCGCATTGATCATCAAGCGTGCAGCATCCAATCCACATTTGCGGTGCCAAAAGTTGCTCTGGAAGAGGATTTCCGGGAGGCCATGACGGCATAAGTGATTTCTGGGGACGCTAGCGAGACGTGATAGCCTAGGGCAAGTGCACCGTCCGTGGGCATGAGGGCGGAAGCATGCTTGTGGCAATGCAGAAAAAGCATGAAGCTGTGAGGTTGAGGACAAGTTGTGGAAGGGGGCATTTCTGCGGGCACACGCTAATGGCCTCGGTACAAGACAATAATGTGTGCAGCACGATAGTAGTCGAGCCCAACAACGTAGATCTAGGAAAGACGCAGTGGTGGGTAACCATGCATTGCTATTGGTCTTCTCGCCTCAAGAATACCTATGCTTTGAACTGTCTCGTCTCGATCGCGCTCCCAACCAGACTACTGCCCCGAATCATGTTCGTCGAGCAAACGACAATCCTACTACCTCTTCCCTCACCACCAACCTCCTTCAACTTCCCTCCGATGAATCTCAATGCGGCGATCTCCGCTCTCGTCACACCTCCCAAGTAGAATACGACGATCGTCTTCGCAGCGTCGTTGTGGCTGCCGTTTAGCATATGCCTCGCCTTAAGCGCTTTCTCTTCGCCTGTCTGTCGCTCGTCGAACGTTGCACCCTTCACGTACTTGCTCGCATCATCGAAGATGCGTAGGCCCTGTGCTAGCGGATTTGATTGTGCTGCAGTGCGAGGGTCGGAGGGTGGCTTGATAATGTTGGCAAGGGTTTGCTTTTGGATGATGGACTGAACTAGGCGCACCGATAGTGGTGCATAACCCGAAAAGGAGTAGGAGATATCGTTCGGCTCTAACTCGTTGACTTCGTCGTCCCACAGCCGGAGCGACTTCCTCAGCGGTGTGTAATTGGTCACTGTGCCTGGCTTTGCAGCGGGTGTGGCTCCGAGACCTGAGCCGCCGCGGGGTTGCAATAGGTTCATCTTTTCAAGCGACGAAAGAGTAAGGATATGCTGAGGTCCATAAGCTTGGATGATAGCGCGCTTAAAGGTTTCCAAGTCTTTATGGCGCATCCCTGCGTTCGTTGTGCTTTCGAGACAGAGCAAACGTAGAATGGTTGGCAGTGGAACATCTCGGTTGATAAGCTCTGTGATAGTCTCATGTTGCGTGGTCGGGTCTAGGCCTGACATAACATTCTGCTGGACCTCGAGCGACCGTGTGAAGATGTCAGTATGCGTGAACTTGATAATCTCTTCCGCAAGCGAAGTGTGTAGCTTCAGGCTAGCCTGCTCGGCCTGGTAGCCAGGAAGCTTTGCGACAAAGTCACGAAGCTCGGCTGTGGTCTTCGCTGCAAGCTGGTTGCGCTCAGTGCTACTTTGAAGTCGCCGCGCGGCCTTGTTGAGTAAGTTTCCCACAATGGCAAAATTTGAGTCTCCCAGAGTAGAGTACAGCTGATCCTTTGATTCAATCGGAACCTTGCGCTTCATGCTGGTTGATGCAGACCCCGTCTGTCCGGGCTGCGATGCTGCTCCACCAACAACTGACGCATCAACCTCAATCTGATTTGCGACGATGTTGAAGACTTCGTCAATAAGGCCCTCGTAGGTCAGTTGCGTGAGGAGCACGGTAGGGAAGTCAACTTCTCGGTCTATGATGATGAGGCTATCGATCATTGAGCTGGGCGTCAGGCCCAAAAACGATGGCCCGATGCTACTAGGAGCCTCGCTCGCAGTGACTTCAGTACGCATACGAATGAGCAGATCAGCCAGGCGTTTTCCATTATCGCCTTTTCCAATGATTCTTGGGAAGAGCCCGTACTTCTGTTGCTGAAGCATGAGGGCCTTCGCCGAAAGAAATATCGACGCCGGGTCTTTCCGCTAAACGCCGTTAGTGATGATAGAGGGCTCAGTAAACCTTTCATACCAGATAGAGATCCTTGACAGCATCGTCAAGCTCTAGCGATAATACATCATCTGCAAGCGGCACGAAAAAGAGCGGCCACTCGCTCACGCTCGCCTCTCCGAGCACGCCCGCCTCTTCCAGAAGCTGGTCAGAGACTAAAGTACGTCGAGGCACCCAGAAGACAGAGAACTCATGCTCGATCTGGCTTTCTCGACGTAACCGTTTGATTTGATCTACGTTGAATGTTAGCACCTGATGACAAGGCAACACCTCTTATTAAGTGCAAGAGGATTCCCGTTGTAAAAGCCACGATAGGTTGTTTAATGTAGGGATCAAGACTGACTAGGCAGAGTAGGTTCTGTCTGCCCAGCCTACTTTATGATCCCAAAGACGCCGCGACCCCGGTATCACCAATGAAATAGGGAGGGGAACCGACTTACTAGCCACAGCTGTCACCGTCGTCGTCTTCTCTCCTCGAATAAGGAACACCACATTCCGCTGTGACGAGTCGACATGGTCGTTCTCCAAAAAGAACGGCTTATCAACGCCATACTCTTGTAGCGTTGAAAATTTTACTAGGAGATTCAAAGTCCCCGCAAGCGCCTTCTCAAGAACAAGGTTCTTTTTTCCTCTTATCTGTTGATAGAATCAGTAGAGGTAGCGGAATGCGATGACGATATTACCTTACACCCTCAAGCAGAAGAAGCAGGTCTCGGCGAGCCTTTTCAGTGATGTCTGAAGCATTGAACGGGATCATTGGAGCCATATCTTAGAGTATCAAAGGGTGCGGAAGGTAATTGTTAGATGCGGACACATATTGAGGTGATGTTACTGCCTCCGATGCGAGGATGGTTTCGCTAAGTTCGACCCCGAGGCGTGGCACATGGCACGTGCATGTGCTTAGTCATACAAGGGAATAGGCGATCAGAGAAACTGCATTTGTACGTGCATTCCACGCAAGTCGTTTTCAATGTGCATGTGCTATCATGATTCTATATACTATACTGGGTATATAACTACTTCCTCAGATATCGAAATGGAACAAACACAATATCAACAGATCATATCCTACAGTGGCTGTCGCCTTGACCTAATTCGCACCTAACGCACGGAGAGCCAGCCTCAGCTCCTTGACTGCGGTGTTGACGTCTTCAAAATTCAATGCCGATATGGCCCACTTTGCATGCTTGGTAGCATCCATCTGCGATTCTTCATCAGTGTTGAAAGGACCTTGGTGCAAGGCTTGCGGTGCAGGGGCAAACGATTGCTGGTATTGTTGAGGGGGTTGCTGAGGAGGTTGTGGCGGTTGCGGAGAGTATTGATAATGTTGCTGGGAAGGAGATTGGGATGGCGGTATTTGCGAATGTTGGAACGGTGGCGACGATGCAAAGGCTTGTTGTTGTGGTGGTGGCGGTTGGTGTGTGCTCTGTGGGGGTGCTGATTGCTGGGGTCGGAATGACGGAGGCGATGCAGCATTTTGATAAAAGTTTTGCGGACTGGGGACCTGAGGCGCTTGAGGTAACTGAGAGTCCGTAGGTAACGATGACTGGTCGAACGCGTCGGGCATATTCTCATCTTCAATCGAAGGTGCAGTTGGCAGGCCAGGTGCTGGGTTGTCTGTCGTAAAGGTCGGCACATTGACCCTTGGAAAGTATCCCCCGCCCACCGAAGCTACCGAACCGTGGCGGGATGTCGATGGTTGCGAGATTGGGGAGACATCCCGATGCGAGCCGTAGCCGGTCGGTGCGGAGGGGAAGTCTGGCGGTGGAGACACTTTGGGCGGCGAATACGTCGGCGAAGGCTGTGCCGAAGTGTTGGGCCCCGTCTCTACGTAGGCCTGATATGGGTTTTGGGTAGGTGGCCTTGCCGTGCCCTGGTTTATGTTCCGAACCTCCGGGTCGTTCGGGTCCAGGGCGGTAGGCGAGGCTGCCTGCGGCGGGGACTCGTGGACTGGGTTGGTGAGGTTGGGGTCCTCGCCTGCTTGGATAGCCTTGAGAATGCGCACGGCGTGATACTTGGCGAATCTGTGCTTGGACTTGATCTCAGGCTCAGGCTCCTTTTTCCATATCGTGAGCATCTCGAGGAACGTTGCCGCGGCGAGCAGTGTGTCGGCCGTGTTTTTGGTCGCCGTGTTCGCCGTCATATCCCGTTCGCCCTTTGCGAATGTCTGCAGCGCGAACTGCTCGCAGTACGCATATGCGGCCACCTCGTCCAGCAGCGCATCCTCGTTCGGGTTGTCCGCCTTGGTTTGCTCGAGCTGTTCCATCAGATCGGTCGTGTAGGCCGTGCATTCTGCGTCGGCGGAGTGGAGGTTTGCGCCGATGATCTTCTGGACGATGTAGAAGCGCACTGGTCATGTTAGCACTTGTTCGTATAATTTGAAGAGCTGGACATACACCAGTAGGCCACGATGGGCTTGAACCGCTCCAGTTGGGCGGCGCGCTTGGCAAAGGGCGCGATCTGCGCCGCCTTGAGCTTCGTCGGGATATTTTCCACCATGCTGGGCGACTCTGGGGCCTGGGGCGGTGGTGGGAAGAAGAGCGTCGTGTCGTGGGGGAGCTTCAATGTTGTGAGTGCGGGCGGAGCTGCCTGGCAGTGAAGTCACCGGCGGACCCCTGCGCTGATCCCTGCTGCTTTCCCCGCCATTCGCTAATGCTGCAGGTGGTGCCATCGAGCTCTCGAGCATAAAGGACAACCTGGCTTCAATGGCCATGACGGGATGTGAGACGCCAATACATAAACTCCCGCCCAACACCAAGCTCGTGTTCCCCAATTCCCCACTGCCAACCAGTACGGTCGTTCATTTTCCCAAATGGTGCGCTCAACCGCTCTGCTCGCAGCTGTGGCTGCCCTCGCCCTCAATGCCCAAGCTCAGAGCATGTACTCGAAGAAGTCGCCTGTTCTCCAGGTCGACACTGGCAACTACGACAGGTTGATTACGAAGTCGAACTACACGTCCATCGTTGAGTAAGCGCTATTCGTTCCAGATATCCTACACACTCTTTTGACACAAGCCAGGTTCTACGCACCATGGTGTGGCCACTGCAAGAACCTCAAGCCCGCTTGGGAGACCGCCGCAAAGTCACTCGCCGGTATCGCCAAGGTCGCCGCCATGAACTGCGATGACGAGAAGAATAAGCCGCTGTGCGGTCAGATGGGTGTGCAGGGTTTCCCGACGCTTAAGATCGTACGGCCGGGGAAGAAGCCGGGGAAGCCCACGGTCGAGGACTACCAAGGCCCGCGACAGGCGAAGGCGATTGTCGACATTGTCAAAAGCAAGATACCGAACAATGTCAAGAGGATCACAGACGCGAAGCTGGACGAGTGGTTGCAGGAGAACAAGGACAGCGCAAAGGCCATTTTGTTCAGTGACAAGGGCCCGGTTAGTGCTACACTGAGGACAACAGCTATTGACTTTGCCGGCATAGTCTCGATTGCCCAGGTCAAGAAGGACCAGGAGGCCGCGGTCGCCAAGTATGGCGTTGACAAATTCCCAACACTTGTCCTCTTACCCGTTGGCTCGGACGAACCTATCAAGTACGATAGCGAGATGAATAAAGAAGCCATAGTCAAGTTTCTCTCGCAAGTCGCACCGCCGAACCCGGACAGCCCGGATCCCAAAGCCAAGAAGCCTAAGAGCAAGAAGGACGAGAAGAAGGAATCAAAATCATCGTCCAAGTTTTCCAAGGCCTCCGCGTCTCACAAGTCATCAGAAGCATCCTCTGCGGCGACATCAGCTGCAGATGAAACTATCGAGGAGGCCAACACACCGACCGAGTCCCCGGATCCAAACCTCAAGACCGAGGATACACCTGAACCAATCGTCATTCCCGAGGAGGTCAAGCCTACAATCAAGTCTTTGGCTGGATCAGAAGAACTCCAGGACATTTGCCTGAACAAAAAGAAGTTAACCTGTATCCTCGCGATTCTGCCTAAGGATGAGTCCTCCGAAGCTGCGACAGCCGTCACCGCCTCGCTTGCCTCCATTCATAAGAAGCACGACTCGCAAAACACTCGTCTATTCCCATTTGTCGCTGTCCCAGCTTCTAACCCTCTCGCCTCATCCCTCGTGAAAGAACTGAGCCTGGGCAGCGAGGACCAAGTCCACCTCATTGCCACCCACGGCAAGAAAGCATGGTACAAGAAATACTCTGGTGAGGCCTTTGGCTCCTCCGAAGTTGAGCAGTGGGTCGACGCTATCCGGATGGGTGAAGGCAAGAAGGAGACGCTCCCAGAGTCGCTGCTAGCAGTGGTACCAACCGAAGAGGCCAGAGAGAATAAGGCTGCTGAGCAAGAGCCCATCAAGATCAAAGTTGAGGAGATAGTAGAAGAACCTGTCCCCGAGCACAATGAGCTATGAGAGGTGGGCGTGTATGAATGATCCCGTAACTCTGATTCTAACGTCTTCTTAGCGGTCTGTGTAGTTTAGCTTTTATCAATCCAATCCAACAAAGTGTCGGCTTCATTTCTCCATCCCACTATATTTATCTGTTTTTGAGATTTGTTACCACTTCCATCCCACCGCGTCTGAGTCAGCATTCGCAACCTTGTCCACGCTGTCTTCTTCCTCAATCGCCTGTTGCCCCACTACCCAAAAATAAACGCGTCTCCTCGTTAGTTGATTCCCAGTGATTGTCGCGTATTAGTGGCTTGTCCTTAGTGATACATGGATCGATAGTGGCTGTGTTGGGTATTACTGCGCCCCCGATTTTGTTTCACTTGCCTGTCCATATCAGCACTACGAGCGGGTCGTAACCGCTCGCAGGGATTGGTAGCCGAGCCGTCCGAACTACACAACGCTGGGACTCCATTCTTATCAACGGACTATCGCCGTATTTCTAGTACATTTTCTTTCAATTGCAGTCTGTCAATTGGTGCGGCACACGCCATGGCTTCACGCCTTCCTTAATACAGCAAGCTGGGAGGCCCTCCGCCACGGAAGGCAATATTGTGAGGCACGTATAGGCAGGCAGGCACAGAAACGCTAAGGTAGCAAAAGGGTGGTACTAGGATGGGATAAGACGAATTCTTAAGGAGATGTAATGGTAGGACGTAGGACTATATAGGGTCCGATGATAATCTAGTAGTCCTCCGGTAGAAGTAGGCGTAATATAGCCTCCCCCTTTTCTAAGAACTATTCTAATCCTTATAGAAAGTAATATACTATAATATATTTAGTTAATCTTTTTACTAGTTTTAAAAAGATTTTTATAAGAAATAAGATTCTAAGAATATATATTAAATAGAATTAAAAATAAATTAATAAAAAGTTATAAAAGCTTTAAGTAAGAATTTTATATAAAAGATAATCTTATTAAGCGAGGTCTAGGCCCGATAGATTATCTTAACTATACTTAGGATTTTATACTTAAGATAGAAAAGAAGAAGTAGAAATAAAGAAATAATAGTTTAATTATATAAATAGATAGAAATTAATCTAGATTTAAATTAACTATAAGAAAAGAAAACTATTTAGAAGATTTATAGTTATTATATATTAATCTATTTTTCTAAATTTATAACTTTATACTTATAGATCTATAAATTTATAAATTTATAAATCTATAGTTATAGATCTATAAATTTATAAATTTATAAATCTATAGTTATAGATCTATAGCTCTATTATATAATCTAAATAGAATTTATCTTTACTAAGATATAAATCTTATTAATAATTCTTTTTAAAATTTCTATTTAATTTAGTTTTAAGTCTTATTTACTATATTTTACTATAAGATATTATATACTACTAAATATTATTTAATTCCTTAATATTACTCTATTTATTATATTTTATAGTAAGATATATTATATTAAGATAACTAGTATTTTATACTTATTATATAACTAGTCCTTAGTATAGATTTTATAATATATTAATCTTATTATTATATAATCTTTATTCTTATTAATTTATAAATTATAAGCCTTTTATAAATCTATATACTATTAAACTTTATACTAAACTATTAGATTTATTATAAGAATATAGATTAGCTTTTAATACTATTTATTAAGTTATATATAACTACTTTAGTATTATTATTACTATAATTAACTAGTCTTAAAGTAAAACTTTAATAAGTATTAATAATATTATTAATATTTATAAAAAGAAGATAAAGGACTTTTACTTTATATTTTCTTTTATATTATAAGCCTCTTTTTTAAGTAAGTTTTTCTCTTTTTAAAATAAATATAGGCTAAGTCTAAGTTATAATATATCTTCTTTTCTACTTTATATTATTCCTATATAGTAGAGTATTAGGACGAGTTTAAGAGGAGGATTATTTACTAAATAGTATTAAAGATAGATATTTATTAGATTTTCTTATTAGATTTACCTTAATAAGAGTTCTATATTAGACTTATATAAAGGTTTATTACTTCTTATTTATAAATTATAGTATAGACTTATATATTACTTAAGTAGATTTTTAAAATAGTAATATTATATTTATATTATTTATTTTAGTATAAATATTCCTATTTATTAATAATATAGTAATAAGATAGTAAAGTTAAATTTATATTATTTATTTTAATATAAATACTCTTATTAAGTAGATAGTATAATAATTTAATAGAGTTAAAGTAGTATAATAGATTATACTTATATTATATATTTTATATAAATATTTTATTATTCTTAAAATAACTTTAACTTACTCTTC
This sequence comes from Darksidea phi, assembly GCA_030770425.1. NCBI lineage: Eukaryota > Fungi > Ascomycota > Dothideomycetes > Pleosporales > Lentitheciaceae > Darksidea > Darksidea phi. The sequence goes on from JASJFT010000146.1 coordinate 45,698, forward strand.
TTCTCTTTTAATCTTTTTACTTTCTCTTTCTATACTTTTTACTAGATATTTTTTTATTCTTATTAATACTTTTTCTTTATTCTTCTTAGTATTCTTTAGCTTTTATCTTTATACCTCTTCTTTTTTCTTTATAGTTCTCTTTAGCTTTATATTAATATACTTTCTTCTATTTTTTTAACCCTCTTTAGCTTTATATAAACGTTTCTTTAAGTTTCTAAAATATTAGATATAATTAATAATATTTTATCTTTTAATAGTTTCTTTACTATTATTAAAGGTATATTAGATATTAGTAAAGATAAGCTACTAAAATATTCCTCTTCTTATTAGTCTCTTATATTCTATAATAATCCTATATATATCCTCTTTATTTATTACTTTAGACTAACTTAGAACTTATAACCTATTTATTTAAGAAGTTATTACTAATATTTAAACTAATTTAAGATTTAAAATAATTTTAAAGATAAAATAGATACTATTATTATAAATTTTAATTGAGTTTATTAGAAATATATTTCTTATCTAGTTAAATTTAGTTATATTAAGTAAGTAGCTCTTTTTTTATACCTTTCTAGTAGTTCTTTAAATTATTATTAATTCTTAATAGATATTAATCTAGCTATATTATATCTTATAGTAACTATTTATAAAGTAAGAAAACTTACTACTATAATAATATATTATTTATAATTAATCTTAATCTTTATATAGTCTTTTATTATTAATATTAATATTATAATACTATATATACTTAAAATAATATCTATATTCTTATTCTAGATACGTATAGTTAGAATAAGAAAAGATCTATATTAAGAATCTACTATTACTTTAATAATTAGTTTTATTAGCTATAGTATAATTCTAAAGATCTACGAGTAGCTACTTAAAGTATTAATATTATTAGTTAGTTATTTTAGACTTCGTTCTAGTATAACGAGTTAGCTACTAGTTATAATCTAGTATTCTTCTTTATAACTATTCTTACTTTAGCCTTTATATTCTCTAACTCGCTAATATATTATAATATTAATATTATAAGCCTTTTTATTACTACTAAAGCTATATTTTAAGATCTTTATTATAAGTAGAATATCTTTTATAGTTATATTAAGGATATCTTTAGATATTTTAAAGTTATTAATATATATATTATTATATATTCTTATATTTCTTTTTTAAATATCTTTACTAATACTTATATAGAGTTTTCTTAATATACTCGTCGAAGATTATATTATATTATTATACTATATTATAGAATCTATATACTTTAGCTATTAGTATTATAATTTCTATTTATATTTATCTTATTAACGTTATAACTTTTATTTATATTTATCTTATTAGTATTATAGCTCTTATTTATATTTATCTTATTATTATTATAACTCTTACTTATATTCGTCTTATTAGTATTAATTTTTTACTTCTTTACTTTAGATTTTACTTTATTATTTTTATAATTCTTTTTCTCTTTCTTTATATAATCGCTCTAGGTATTCGTCTTCTTACTCTTCTTATTATTAGAATCTTTTATCGTCCCTACTTTATAAATATAAAGAATTTCTATCTACTTAGTCTTTTTATTATTAGAAGTCTTAATCTTTTCTACTTTATTTCTATTAAAAATATTCTATTTTCTTATCTTTTTATCTAGAGGAGTTCTTCTCTTCTTCTCTTTCTCTTTTTAACTTTTATTCTACTATATTATACTTTAGTTAAAATACTTCTACTAGAAGTTAAACTTATAATCTAAATATTTCTATTAAAGATTTAACTTATAACTTAAATACTTTTACTAGAGATTCTACTTATAATTTAAATATTTCTATTAATAAAATTAGTATTTATTTAAGTACTCTTCTTAATAGTAGTAGTTCTAGTTATAATATTATTCTAAATAGATTAAATTAGACTTATAGCTTACTTATTATTAATTTAATTCTTATTAATAGTAGTTATTTTACTAAGTATAATCGTTTATATAAAATCTATTTTAATAAGTAAATATTTCTATTTAACTTTAAGAATTTTCTAAATAATATCTAAGATAATATAATAGATTATATTATAGTTATATTAAAATTCTTATAATTTTACTTTAACTTTATATTAGCTTTTATTTTATCTATAGTATTATATAAAATAGTTTATTTTTTATATATATAGCTACTCTAATACTTCTATTAAAGAAAAGATCTTTATAAATATTTAATAAGAATTATTATATTATATATTCTTATTTCTTTCTTATTAGTCTATTATTTTATAATATATTATTCTAATACTTCTTAAACTTCTAGAATATCTATTATAAACTAAATATATACTATAAACTACTAGTAAATAGAATTACTAGGAATCGAGCTAATTATCGACTCTAATAAAGAGTATAACGTAGATCTTATAATTAGAGAATAAGAAGTTATATAATAGATTTATATCTTAGTAAAAATAGATCTAAGGGTTACGTAATAGCTTAATAGATCTATTAGAATAGAGTTATAGAGCTATAGCTTAGTAGATTTATAGATATAGAGCTATAGATTTAAGAAAACTAAATTAATATATAATAATTATAAATCTTCTAAATAATCTTCTCTTTTATAGTTAATTTAAATTTAGATTAATCCTTATCTATTAACGTAATTAAACTATTATCTTTTATTCTAACTTCTTTATTCCTATCTTAAGTATAAACCTTAAATAAGACTAAATAACCTATTAAAACTAAACCCTATTTAATACCTTAACTATCTAGTAGGTAGAAATAGCTAATTAATATAGTAGGAGAAGGAACCTAATAAAGCGAAGCGGCGTAGCCGCTAACTTAGGCCGAATCCTCTAAGGTAGAAAATTATTAGAAGTTTAATTTCCTAGACGATAATATAACTATAAAAATTTTTAAAAGAATTATTAAGAACTAGTATATATTTAAGAAATAAGAAGATATATTAGAAGTATAAATTATAATATTAATAGAAGAATTAAAGAGATATATAAGAAAGCTATTAAAGTTAAAAAAACTAAAAAAGTTTAATAGAATATAATCTAAACTTAAAAGATTTCTAATTAATATAGTAATTTATTTTAATCTTAATAAGGTATAACTACCTAATAAAATCTTAAAAGTATTATTTATAGTAGTATAGTTTATAGAAAAAGCTATTACTTAGTTTAAAATCTATTTAAATAAAAGACTATAACTTAATAAAATTTATTAAAATAATAAAACTAGAGCTATTTTCTTAAGCTATAAGTATTTTAAGAATAAATTATATATTATATTTAAAAATATTAACTTAGAAAGACTTATAAAATAAAAAATTATATATCTTAAGTAGACTAAATCTACTACTATATATATATTTAAATTTAAATAGCTTACTACTAAGATCTAGTAGGAATAAGTAGCTCTTATATTATACTACTATAAAGGATTAAAGAATAATATTCGATATAAAATAATTTAAATAAATAAACTATAGACTATATAAGAAATAATTAAATAAATTATTAGAATTAATAATAACCTTTACCTCTAGAACTAAGAGAAGAAAGAAAAGATTAGATTCTATAAAAAGAAAAAAGAAGAAAAGTACTATAGATTAGAGCTAATAGTTCTAGGAGCTAGTTTAGAGCCTAAGAAAGAGAAATAGAATTCTAAGAAATAAGAGCTCTATAAAAAATAAGTATACTTTAAATATAAGAAGTAAAGATATCTAGTAAAGAACTATAAATTAGATTTAAGAAAAAAAAAATTCTAATATACTTAGTAGAGTAAAAGGAATAGAGTAGCTATAATATAAGAATATAATATTATATATTAGATAACTTATATATACGACTAGTATAAAATATACTATAAAGCTAAGTTAAATATTAGCTATTAGCTATAGAAATAGTAGGTAATTATAACTTAGGAGTCTTAAAGGAGAGTTTTATTTTTATTAAAAGTATAAGAAGAAGTATCTAAGAAAGACTTATTTATAGAAAAAGAAGATTTTAATAATATTATAGATATATTATTATAGATAATTAATAATAGTAATAAGTTCTTAAAACTAGAAGAAGAAAACCTAGTTATATTATATAAGAATACTAGATATCTATAGATAATTTAACTATTTAAAGAAAAAATAGGATTAATATTAGAACTTAATATAACTTATACTTAAGTCTTATAGTTTATAGAAAAAATTATAATACTTCTAATAATATAAGAGATTTATAAGAAATAGTCTAGATTATATTTAATATACTAATTATTTAAAGATTTTAAATAATAGGTTAAATAGAATTTTATCGTTATAGATCTTATATCTAACTAAAAAACTTAAAAAGAAATATAGTATATTATAAAAATAGTTAATAAAGAGTAACTATAGTATATAGTAATTAAATAATAGATTCCCGTAAAAATAACCTTTATAAAATATAATAACTAGAAATATAAAGTTAATCTAGAGAATAACCTATAATATAAAATAAGATATCTAGTATATTTTAAGATTATATAGATCTTATATATATAAAAAGAGTATAGACTTTATAAGAGAGTAAAGTAAAAAAATAACTATTACTTAGTAAAAGACTATAATAAAAGGATTACCTAAGTAGTTATACTAGAAGTAATATATAAATAGTAATAATTTAAGAACTAGTAATAAAAAGGATATATAAGAATTATACTAGGATTACTTCTACTATTAAACTATATTCTAGGGAGACTATAGTATAAATATCTAAAAAATAAATATCTAAAATATATCTAGACTAAGATTAATATAAAGTATTAGTTAAAGAAGATAAGAATTTAAAGAACTAGAGGATAGAACTATATCTATATTTAGAGAACCTACTAAGAAAAAATAATTACTACTTTAATTAATAGTAGAGCTACTTAAAACTTTATTAGTAAGGACTTTATCTAACGAAGGAAGATTTTTTAATAGAAAAAATATTATCCTAGTATTATATATACTATTAAAGGAGAACTCTTTAATAAATCTATAATATATAAAACTAAAGATAAACTTCGCCTATATAAATAGGAAAAAGAAAATAAGATACTTAATATTATTAAGATATTAGAAGACTAAGATATAATTTTAGGGATACTATAGTTATAAGAAGCTAACTTCTATATTAAGTAAATAAACTAATAAGTAATATTTCTATAAAGAGCTAATATAACTAAAGAAGAAGATTATAGTATTCTAGAGTAATATAAAAAGTAAGAGGTATTATTTAAAAAATCTAAGAAAAGTCTACTCTAGTACTAGTCTTAGAATTATACGATTCTACTATAAGAAGAAAAAACTCTAGGATTTAAACTAATCTATAAATTAACTAAAGAAGAAGAAGATATTATAGTAAAATATCTTAAAGATAATCTTATAAAAAGGTATATTTAATATTTAAATTTACTTATAGAATATCTAATTCTCTTTATACCTAAGAAGAGTACTATAAAACTACGACTATATATTAATTATTAAATATTTAATAATATTATAATTAAGAACTAATATTCTTTACTTTTAATATTAGAAATATAAGACTAATTATAAAAAGCTAAGTAGTTTATATAACTAGATATCCGAAATATATACTACTAGATCTAAATTAAGAAGAATAAGAAATAGAAAATAGTATTTAGAATTAAGAAAGAATTATATAAATACTAAGTAATACCTTTTAAACTTACTAATATACCCGCGATATTATAAAAATAGATTAATAATATTTTATAAAATTATCTTAATTAATTTATAATAGTATATCTTAACGATATTCTAATCTACTCTAAAATAGAAAAAGAATATAAAGAATATATAAAGAAGGTTCTATAAGTACTTAAAGAAGTATAATTATATCTTTATCTATAAAAATATAAATTCTATATATAAGAAATAAAGTTTTTAGAATTTATTATTAGACTAGAAGAAATTAAAGTAGACCTATAATAAATTAAGAAGATTAAGGAATAGTCTATACTAAAAAATCTTAAGGAATTATAATCGTTTCTAGAATTCTATAACTTTTATTAAAAGTTAATACTATAATAGAGTATAATAATAATACTACTTATATAACTTATAAGGAAGGACTAATCCTTTAAATAGAAGAAGAAGTACTAATAAGTCTTTAAGAAGATTAAAAAATAATTTACTAAGAAACCTATAATTAAGATATATAATTCTAAAGAACCCTTAATTATTAAAATAGATATATTAGACTATATAATAGAAGTAGTACTACTATAAAAGGACGATAAAGATAACCTTAGACTAATATACTACTTCTTATAAAAAATATTACTAGCTAAACTTAACTATAATATCTATAATAAAGAGTTATTAGTAATTATTAAAGTTTTAAAAGAATAGAGATCTAATCTATAGGGATTAAAATATCTTATTATAATCTATATAAATTATAAGAATCTAATAGAATTCTTAATAAATAAATCTTTAATTAGAAGATAGATATAATAGGTATAAACTCTTATAACCTATAATATTAGGATCGTATATACTAAAGAATTAGAAAATAAATAAGTAGATATACTTAGTAGAAGATCTAACTACTAAGAAATAGAGAAGCCTAGTATAGTAATTCTTAAGCTATAGCTAGACGGAATAATTACTTATAATCGTCTAAAGTTAATAGAAATATAGAAAATAATACTTAAACTAAAAGGAAATAAATAGATCTAATAGATCTATATAGCTACTATAGAAGTAATAGATAAATAAAACGAAATTTAAGAAGTAATTTAAGAAAAAGATAGAATTATTTATATATTTTAAAAAGTCTACGTATCTAAGATAATATAAAAAGAATTTATTAGATAATACTATAAAGTATTAGTATATAGATATTAAGGAGTAGAAAAGACTCTTAAATAATTAATAAGAATATACTACTTTTTATATATAAGATAACTAGTTTTATAAGTTCTTTTAGAATATATAAACTATTATTATAATAAATATACTAGATATATACCCTATAGAATACTATAACTAATAGAAAATATAAAAGGACTATAGAAGATTATAACTATAGACTTTATTATATAGTTACTACGCTTTAAAAAACTAATAATAGGGGTATTCTATAATACTATACTAGTAGTAGTAAATAAGTTTATTAAATATATATACTTTATTCTATATATAAATAAAGGAAATAAAATTACCTAATCTTTTATAAACGAGAATTAGAATACGGAGCGAGTTAATTATAAATTAAAGAAAATTAATTTAAATATAAGTCTAATATCTAAAGTTTAATAATAAATATATAAGCTATAAGATAAGTATCTTATAATAAAAGCTTTAGATTACTAGCTATCGACTATTATATAGTACTAAACGTCTATTCTATAGTCTATAGCCCTAGTTAACTAATACCTAGACTAATATCTAAGGAACTAAATATAACCTATATAGACTTATTCTATAGTCTATAGCCCTAGTTAGCTAATACCTAGACTAATATCTAAGGAACTAAATATAATCTATATAGACTTATTCTATAGTCTATAGCCCTAGTTAGCTAATACCTAGATTAATATCTAAGGAATAAAATATAATCTATATAGACTAATAGCTAAACTAGTCTATATCTTATAGTCTTAAATACCTAAATCTACTTATTTATTACTTTCTTCTAGTATATATTAATCGACTTAAACTACTATTTAAGAGTAGATATAACTTAGAAAGTAGAATAAATATTCTTCTATATAATAGTTATATACTTAGTATAAATAGCTATAAGATTTATAGCTATAAAAAAGTTAGTCTAATATTAGAACTAATATTATATTATAACTATACCTTTTAAAATAGTAATAAGATAGACTTTAGTAGTAGTATAAAGAATATTAAAAGTTCTATCTTAAAACTATAGATTATTACTATCTCTTACGTTCCTAGTAATCTCGTATATAAGATAGCTAAGTACTATATAAAGAATAATAAAATTAGTAGTTTTTTAAAAGTACTAAATTTCTTAAAGAGTTCTTATTATATATTTAATTAATATTAATAGATAAGAAGTAAAAGTAACTAATACTTACTACTACGCGGTCGATTCTAATAGAACTTATTACTAATACTATAAAAAATAGGAACTCTAATATAATTAAAAGTATAGTTATACTTTTTATACTTAGACTAAGTATTTTTATTAGACTATTTATTACTAATAGAAGCTTTATTAGCTTTTTTAATATCTTTATATAACTTCTTAAGTAGTTTATTATATAATTACTTTATAATAGTAGACTTATTAATATTAGAAAATAGGTTCTTAAAAGATAACGTAGAGGATAAGTTCTCTAGTTAGAAGTAAATAGTAGTATTCTAGTATAGATAAGACGAATTACTACCCCTTTAGAATATAATCTACCTAAGAGATATATAAGACTATTAGGTAACTCCCTTAGAGATTAATATCTAATATTATCCCCCTTCTTAGGACTTCTTAACCCGAGAAGTCTAAAAAATCTTTTTAGATATATTTTAGCCTATTTCTTATCCCTTTACTAATTTTAGAGTTATTTAGGTTTAGGCTAGTTTTATAAGTAATCTTAGTACCCTATTAGAGATAAAAACTACCTCTAAGTCTCTTTTAGTCCTATTTAGACCTATTTTAACTTAGAATTAGATCTCTATATAGGCTTTTAAAAGAGCTTTACTTTTCTCTTATTTTAATTAGTAGGATATTATACGGCCGCCGTATTAGTAGATTATATAACTTTAGTAATAAATAAAAGTCTTAGTACTTAACTATAGATATTTCCGGTCTAATCTTCTATTTTCTTTCTCTAATATCTCTTTATTATATTTCTAGGTAAGTATTTTATTCTTTTCTTAGAAAGTTTTAGGCGTATTTAGATACTAATAGGTATAGATTTCCTCTTTTTATACTCTTTAGTTTTTTTTTTTACCTAAATTAACTTCGTAACTCCTCTAGAATAGATAGTACTCTTAAAAAATATTTTATTAAGAACTATTAGCTTAAAGCTATTCTTAAGAATAATATATATATTAAATTATTATATATCTTCTATATTACTATTATAGTAGAGGAAGACGTTATTAATTAAACTTAGTAGTACTTTTTTAATTTAAATAATAATAAATAAAACTTCTATAAGTTTAAGGGTTATTAGTAGAAGTATTATAAGAATTACTTATATAAATAGTCTTCTTATTTTATAGTAAATTACCCTTAAATACTTTTAGATACTTTTAGATTATAACTAATTTTATTAAATCCTCTTAAAGTACCTTTATAGCCTTAAATATATTAAGGCTTAAATTAAAATTATTTTAAGCTTTAGCTAGAAGGTTCTCGACTATTACTATAAGAGGGAGTAGAAATATATTATTATATACTAAAAAAAGACTAATACTAACCCTAATATACTAGTTTTTTTTAACTTTACTACTATAGATACTCTAAAGAATATCTTATTTATATTAGCTACTTAAGTACCCTCTATCTATTTTTAGAAGAAAGTATCTACTATAGTAACTTAAGAGTAGTATTATTAAGTTAATAAAAAAGTAATAAACCTATATAATTAGCTTATAGTTAATTTAAAAGAGTAAATTCCTTTTAAACGCTATTAGATATATTTAATTAAATTTTTAATTAATATACTCTAAAGGGGGTAGTTTATTCTCTAATAAATTTTAAGGGTATAATAGAGCTTTTACTTTAGATAATTAATATACTTAAGTAGGTATTATATTCTATAATTATTACTAAGATAATAAGAGTTTTTAAAAGAAATTAAAATAGGACTATTCTAACGATAAAGCTAGTAATAAGTCTTTTAATCTTCTTTCTTCTAAGAAAGAGTATATAAGTAGTATTAAGAACCTTTTAGATATATTTAAATATTAATTAGTATATTTAGATTTCTAGTAATTTATAATATATTATTAAGATTAATCTTAAACTTAAGAAGACCTATAAAAAGACTATAAAGTAATAATACTATTATAAGACTAAGAGGAAGAAAGAATCTACCTCTAATAATAAGTAGATACCTATTAGGTATAGTTTAGTACTAAATCGTAGTTATAGTAATAATATAAATTAACTTACTTCTTATAATAGCTATTAGATTTAGGCTACTTATCTTAAAGAGTTTAATAGTACTTATAGTATTAATTTCTATAATATATCTTCTACTTAGAAATTAAAGAAGAATTAGGAGTATTAGACGACTTTTAACTTTATTTACTAGTTATTTAGTATAATATAGTAACTTTAGACCTTTTTAGATATATTTAAATAAAATTTATCTCTCTTTCTTAGAAAATAAGGTACTTAACGTAATATAGGTCTTTTCTATAATACCTAACTATAAATTTTAGTATTTAGAATAGGTTTATACCTAGCTAGTTTATTTAGTAGAATATTAGAAAACTTTAGCTCTTAAGTAGTTATAATCTTACTAATTACTTTTAACTTTACTCTTTTATAATTAAATATAATTAACTATACTATCTCTTCCTTTTCTTAATACTATTAAACTACTACTAAGAATATTTCTACTAATAAAAACCTTAGACCCTTTAGTCTTAAGAGAAATTTAACTTAAAAATATTTTTCTTAAAATATATTACTAATAATAGAAGGTATATTAAAATAGTTTTATTCTTAATAAGCTTTTCTATCTATTATTATCCTTCTTTTTAGTAACTAATAACTTAGTAGTTATTTTTTAGATTTTTTAAATACCTTTTAGTATCTTAGGGCGATTCCTTTCTTTAAATAAAATATTTTAAGTATATTTTTACTTATATTTATACTAAATTCCTAAGAGTTCTCTTTTAATAGGTAACCTTTCTAAGAAACTAGATAATACTAATTTTTATCTTTATCTCGTTCTCTATTAATTAATTTATTAATTTTATAGATATTATCTTCTACTTATTAGAGTATATCTATAGCTAGGCCTTTTAGGTATAATAGTAATCCCTTTAGGTTATATAGTTCTAATAGGAATATATAAAAGACCGGATAGATATCTAGAGTACCTAGTAGATCTACTTAGTAGACTACTATTTTAATTTTTTCTATTATTATATCTAGACCTAAGTATTTCTAGTCTAATTTCTTTTTTAGATAATAAAATCTAAAGTAATATATTAAAATATATACTTAGTCCCCTATCTCTAGTTTAAAAGGTATTCTTTTCTTATTTTAGAATTATTATTAGTATTTATTAGTAATCTTAAGTTTTTAGATATATTCGACCCTAATCTTAATTAATCTAGTAGCTATTATATACCTATAAGGCGATTCTCCGTCGTTAAGTAGTCGAATAGGCTAATTTATATCTTATAATATAAATCTATAATAAATATAAAATAATATTTACTTTATAATTAAATATATACTATTATTATATATAAACTCTATTAAGAATATCTATAATATCTAATTATCTTATTTAATATAATAATAGTATCTTAGGTATTATTTTAATATTTAATTCTACCTTTTAGTTTAACTATTAGTTTATAAATAATATATAAAAATAAGAATTCTTTTTAAGTTTAAATAGTAATTAAAAGAGTTCTAATACTTTATATTTATAATTAGGCCTTAATTAGATAGAACTATAGTAGGAGTATTATATAATCGAATAATCTTATAGATTTAGGCTTAGACTAAATTAATACTATTCTAATTACTTCGTACTAGGATATAGTATACTATTTTAGAGAAATAATATACTATAACTAGAATAATATTATATACTACCCTATTATTTTTACTTAGAAGTAGTTTAGTAATAAAATCTATCGTAACCTCTTACTAAAGATTACTAGAGATTAGTAATAGTTATAATAAACTATATAGTTTATAATAACGGGTAACTACTTTATTATAGTATATATAGTCGTAGATATACTTTTTTACTATCTTTATTATTCTAGTCTATATATATTTCCTTTATAGCTTAGCTAATATCCTTATTATATCGAAATAGCTGAATAAAGGAATATTATAATACTTTTAGATTACTATAACTATTTCTTCTATTATTATAAGGTATTTAGATCTATTTTAATATATTTTATTATCTTTAGAATTTATAAGAGTTTTTATATCTTTATTTACCTTTAACTTTTTATTAAGGTTATTCTTAATATTTATTAAGTTATCTAAATTATCGGAGTTCTCCTTTATTTCTAAGTTATCTTCTTTCTTTTTTATTAATATCTCTTAATAGTATTTTATCTTCTTCTAAGCTAAGTCTTTATATTAAAAGTAATAAATAGCTCTTTTTATTTTATTAGTTTTTTCTTAGGTTATTATAGCTCGCGTAATAGTAGTAATAAAAGCGCTAGCCTTTTATAGACTTCTACTTAGTAAATCTTATATTAACTTAATAAAAAACTTATTTTATTTTTATATTAGTTCTTTTACCTTTATAATATAATCGGGTTAATATAAGAATTCGTCCGTCGGGTTTATAGATCCTAATTAGTATTTAATAATAAAATTAAACTTTAATAATACTAAATAGAAATAAACTTAATATTAATTAAGAGATTTCGTCTTTATAAATTATTTTAGATTATTATAGTTTATAAGTACTTCGAAAAACTATTTATTAAGATAATATCTTTAATAGATTAAACTTTTAATAATTATAAGGAGTTCTTAGTCGTATATATTATAATTATACTTAACTACGACTAATTTTCTTAAGTAGAAGTTAATAGGTCTTTATTAGACCTTTTTATTATTATTAAATACTAATTAGTTTAATATATCTATAATTATACCTTCTAAGGTATTAATCTTTACCCTAGTTTCTTATTCCCTCTTAAAATAAGTAAGAATTAATATTATAGTAAATAAGCCTTTTAGTTTATTCTATATCTTTCTTCTCTCTAAACCTATATCTAGGGGTTAGCTTTTCTTTCTTCTTATAACTTACCTAACTTAGGTAGCTCCGGACGTCTTTTATATTATTTTATAAGTAGGTAGAGATATAGAATAAATATATTAAGTAGTCTAACTATTTAGTTAAGGCGCGAGTAGAGGGCCTTATATACGAGTTATACTAGATCTAGTAACTAAATTAATTACTATAAATTAGTATATAGTTACTATAATTTATTATTATATAGCTACTATAGATTTAGTATAGAGTTATAGTAAATTAATATAAATTATTATATAAATAAAGTAATTATATAATATATAGCGCTAGACTACTTATATACCCCTCTTAGGTTCGAATATAGATTCGAAGCTAAAGTTTATTTATAAGTTTTAAAGTTTATTTATTAGTTTTAAAGTTTATTTATTATTTTAAAGTTTATTTATTAGTTTTAAAGTTTTATTTTTAAAGCTTATTATTAGCTAATAGATCTCTCTCTTCCTATAAGTATAAGGAGCTATATTATAGGTTAAGAACTAGTCTTTATATTAGTATAGTACTAGGTAGATAGTCGCCGTCGTTATAGTATATATAGGTTCCTTATATAATTAGATATCTCTAGAGATATAAGGCCCTTAATTTTACTTTATATAGTATATTAATATAGTATTAATATACTAGTTTATTAGTTAAATAGTCTACGTAGTTAGCTAAATAGTCTACGTAGTTAACTAAATAGTCTATATAGTTAGCTAAGAAGCCTATATAGTTAGCTATAAAGCCTATATAGTAGGAAAATCCTTAAAGTTTAGAAGTAATACCTAATTCTTATATTTTTACCTAGGTAGTAATTTAGTAAGGTCGTTAGCTAGTTAACTATTTAATAAGATATATAAGATATTAATATTACCTAATAGTATCTTCTAATAAAGCTAGTAGTAATAGATATTAACGTACTATACTATAGTCTTAAGCCGTAGGGTAAATAAGATAAGTAGTTAAATCGTTTACTAGTTATTATAGTATAATAATTATTTATAATCTAGATCGAATCCGATATATTTAAATACTCTCTACTACTATATTAGCTTAGTACTAGTTAATAAGATAGCTATTAGTTTTACTTTAGTTATTAATTTTATAATATATTATTATAGTATAGCTTTCTAATTAATAGGTCTACTAAATAGGAAGAATATATATCCTTATAAGCTCTTTTAGATAGTCTTATAATTAGTAAAGAAGGTATCTAATACTCTATAGAAGTTAGGTATAAGTTTAGATATAAGTTTATTAATAATATATACTAATTTAATAGATATTAATATATTATAATATATTACTCGATTCTTTATATCTAGTAGATAGGTAATTATTTAATAAATAGCGTCTAGGTACTATTATAAGGGATTTATAAGGAATTTAACTAGTTTTAAATAAGCTTTTAAGATATCTAGATAGATAGCTTCTACTATATAGCTAATAGATCTAACTAGCTATATATATTATTACTTAACTAAATCTATTATTTCGTTCTCTAAAGGTATTAGTTCCTTAAGTAGTAATAGTATAGTAGGTAGCTTCGAATAAAGCTTTAATAAAGGATACTTCTAAGTAAACTTCTCGATATATAAGCTCTATAATAGCTAGATTAAGCTACTATCGTAATCTTTAATAGTTTAAATACTATAGAACGTCTATAGTTCTTCTAGAGATTTAATCTTATATTATTATAATAGCTTATACTTAAATTTATATAAAGTAGTTATATATACTAATATACTAAGAACGACGATATTATTAATAAAGAAGAAGACTAGTAGCTTCTTATTTTTCTATAGGTAGGGAGTATTCTTAATAGATATAAGATCTAGCTCTATAAGCGTTTTAGTAAGCTCTTTATACTAGAGTAATAGAGATATCTTTAGACTATAGAGCGCTCGGCGTAGTTTCTATAGATAATTAAAATTAGAGAATCCTTCTAGCTAATAGTAATAGACTAATATTAATAGCTTAGTATTAGTAAACGCGTTAATAGTATTATATTAATAAATTTCTATATTAAAGTAGGCGGTAATAGCTACTAAAGCTCGAAATATTCGAATAGCTAGCGTAGTAGTATAGGTATCTTCTACTATTATTTATAAATCGCTATATATATAGATCTAAGCCTTATATTTTAATAGATAGTTTTAATTATTAAGTTTATATTTATATACCTATATTAGTAGAAGAACTTTATTATCTTAAGTATACTAAGTATTATATTCGTTCTAGGTTATCTATTTATAAGTTTCTTTATATTTAATCGTTACTAGTTCTTATTATATAGCTTATAGAAAGTCTTCCTTATAGAAAGATAATAATTTTATTATATTCTTATAGTATTTTAGTTCTACTAGTAGTTCTATATATTTAAATTGTATTTTTAGTACTATTACTAAGGTAGCTATATAGGCTAACTAGTAAGCGTTAATAAAGAAGCTAGAGTTCTTCTATATAAACTTCTTCTTTACTACTCTAGTTAATCCTTTAGATAGAATATAATATTAATAAAGATTAGTATCTATTAGTTCTTAATACTTCGTATAATTTAAATTAGGCTTAGTTCTACGCTTATACTTTAAGGGTTAATTTAATAGCTATAGTAGTAGCTTAGATAAAGCTATTTCTAATAGATTTAATATTAGAAGCTAATTTAATATAGGTTCCTAAGTAGTAGCTTAAGTAGTAGTATAAATAGTAGCCTAAGTAGAAACTTAGGTAGTAGATTCTATAGCTTCTATAGGAGCTATATATTCGTCTTCTAGTAAGGCTTCTAAAGAAGTATCTTTACTATTTAGTATAGGTAGGTAATATTTATAAGCGAATTACTCTAGCTTAGAGCCTTAAAAAAGAGAATCTAAATTATCTTATAGCTAATAGAATAGATTCTCTCGAAATATAATATCCCTTATACGAATTATCTTACTACTATAAGCTTTACTTCTTACCTTCGATATCTAGATTCTATAAATATTCGATAAATCGTAGCTAACTAGATATTCTACTAATACTTATAGGCTAAGCTTATTATCTCTAAGTATCTATTTATATAGTACGTAGGCTTTATAGCTATAAACGTATAGATAAGCTAGTAATAGCTTTTTCTAATATATAATTTTAAATAGTATTTTCTAGTTTAGTACTTATATAG
This sequence comes from Darksidea phi, assembly GCA_030770425.1. Classification (NCBI taxonomy): domain Eukaryota; kingdom Fungi; phylum Ascomycota; class Dothideomycetes; order Pleosporales; family Lentitheciaceae; genus Darksidea; species Darksidea phi. The sequence continues at coordinate 61,834 of JASJFT010000146.1, forward strand.
ATATTTAGTTAAGTAGATAGACTATTATTCTATAAATCTTAGAGCTAAGAGCTAGAGGAAGATTTACTATAACTCTTATTAAGTAACTTCTCTTAATTAAACTTCTATCTAAACGTTTAGCTAAGCTATTCTACTTAATAGTATATAGCGCTTATATTTATAGTTTAATTCCTTCTTATAGATAATAGACTCGAGCTAAATCGTCTAATAGACTATAGCCTTATTCGTTATTAGCTATTAGAAAGGTAATAGTTATATTAAATTCTTATTTAATAGCTCTATCTAGCTATCTAAGTATTATCTAAAGAGTAAACTTATTATATTTAGCTATTATATAGACCGTATATAGTTTTAAGAATAGATTAAATATATAGAATATATATTAATAGCTATTATAGACTAGTATATCGAGCTTAATTAGATTAATAACTATAGTTTTAAACGATCGGCTAGTACCTAATTTATAGCTAAATCGATAAGAGATAATCTAATAGACTTTATTCTATAGATACTTCTTATAGTAAACTATTTTAGGAGCTATTATACTATTATCTATATAGAGGCCTATAACGTTACTAGTTAACTAATCGATTATATTACTATTTAAATAACCTATAAGTAGGTAAAGTTATAGCTTACTTAGTAATCTAGATTAAAGTAGTAGAGCTAAGATCTATAGCCGGTATTAATTAGTAGTAAATACTATATACTAAGTAGGTTATAGAGGTTTAGTATAATAGACTATAAGCTAGTATCTATTAATTCTAGTAAGCTTCGCGATATTCTAAGGTTAAGTTTCTAATTAATATAAAACGTTTCTTTCTAAGTCGAAATAAACGTTTAATAAGGATAGCTATAATAGTAATATTAGACTAGTAAAGAAGCTAAAGATTAGGACTACTCGTTTAAGCGTCGTCTTTTTTAGGTTCTAAGGTATTAATAGGAATATCTATATATTTCCCTAGGCCTAAATAGCTATCTCTAAGCCTCCGGCTAGAATAATATCGTTAGACGAAGCTAAGGCTTTCTATTAGAACTTAGTAGAATTATTATAGATATAAATATTTATAGCTAGATCTAACGTCTAGGAATAAAGAAGTAGATAAATATTATTAGCTATCGAGATATTATATACTACTAAAAATATAGTATAAGCTTCGTATTTATACTATAGTAAATTATTATCTATATTAATTTCTATTATATTAACTATATTATTATTCTAGCTAGTCTACTTTTACTATTTATAACGTTTATTCCTCTTATATATTTTAGTTAAGATATCCTTCTTATCCTTAGCTTCGAAGTTAATTATTTTCTTAACCTTTTTAAGGTCTTCTATAAATCCTCCCTTACGTAGTAAAGTATCGATATACTAGTACTATTCTTAGTAGTATAGATCTCTATATAAATATAGCTTTAATAGCTTATTATTTTATTATTTCTTCTTATTATATAGAGATTATTCTTAATTTAGTATAGCTATAAATATACTATTACTAATATTTAGCTTTATAGTCTACGTTATTTAGTAATAGTATAGATAGCTAGCTAGTAGATTAGGTAGTATAGAATTAATTAAGCTATTCGAACTAGCTTTCGTATTAAATATTATAATAGATATAATAGCTATATAGTCTAAATTAATCTATTTAATTACTCGTATTAGATTCTTATATAGCTAATATCCTAATACTTCTAGTAGGTTAAGCTATATAGCTTAATTATAGACTATTAGAAAGGTTATACTCTATTCTTTAAGATTCTCTCTATATATATATAGTATTTTAGCTAAGTTATATACCTTCTAAACCTCGTATTCTTAATTAACTAATAATAGAGTAAATAGCTATTTTAGAGTCTTAAGCTAATCGTATAGCGATTTCTAATCCTTAATTTAATAGATAAGGTCTTTAGCTAGCGTATTAGCTATATAAGCCTCGATTTAACTAAGCTTATCTTTAGTTCTATAGTATTCTTTTAGCTCTATATAGTAGAGACTTAGGTCCTTAGTATACTAAGGGGTTACTATTAAGCTAGATTTAGTTACTAGTAACCTATTCTTATCGATAGATAGTATAGAATTAATAGAGTATTTAGACTTATTTAGCTATATAGAAGCTTTAGATTCGGGATTAATATACTCCTATATATTAACTACCTTAGCTAGCCTCTATATAGTATAAATCTATAGGTCCTAATTATATAGGTCTTAGAGAATAGTAGCTAAACTAGCTTTAGATATAGTAGACGACAAGGTCGTTATTTTATTATATAAAGAAGAATAAAATAGATCGTATAATATAGGTAGATTAGACCGAGCTTATAACTATAAACGGGTAGAAGTATAGAATAAATATATTAAGTAGTCTAACTATTTAGCTAGGGCGCGAGTAGAAGACCTTATATACGAGTTATACTAGATTTAGTAACTAAATTAATTACTATAAATTAGTATATAGTTACTATAACTTATTATTATATAGCTACTATAGGTTTAGTATAGAGTTATAGTAAATTAGTATAAATTATTATATAAATAGAGTAATTATATAATATATAGTACTAGGCTACTTATATATTTAGATAAGTAAAAGTACTTTTTAACTAAATTTATTAATAAAATAATAATAATAGTTTATAAAGCTAATAAATACGTAAATATTACGTATAGTATAAGATATAGACTATTCTTAAATAGTTTTAATCCTTTCTAGGTTTATTAAGATTTCTTTAGGTATAATTAAATATCTTAAGTATTCTATAAACCTAGTATACTATTTATACTTCTTTAAATTATAGAAAAGCTTTACTTTATATAATCTTTATAATACTTCTTAAATATATATCTTATATTTCTCCTTTATATTAGAGAAGATTAAAATATTATTAAGGTATATAATATATATTATATCTACTAATTCTACTAGAATATAGTTAATATAGGTCTAAAAGATAGTTAAGATATTTATTAATCTAAAAGGTATTACTATATATTTAAAATACCTATAATATATTCGAAAGATAGTCTTTTATTCGTTCTCTTCTCTTATTTAGATCTAGTAGTAAGCTTTACTTAAGTTAAGTTTAGTAAACTACCTTATCTAGATTAAATATTCTAAAGATTCTTAAATTAGGGATAAAAGACTATAATTTTTAATTATAATCTTATTTAAGCCTTTATAGTCTATATATAGTCTTAAACTACTATCTTTCTTCTTTATAAAGAGAATTAATACTCTAGTAGAGGACTTTAAGTACTTAATCTAGCCTTTAGCTAGATACTTATTAATATACTTTCTTAATACCTCTAATTCTAAGACTAAGAGGTTATATAATAGTTAATAAGATAGAACCTCTCTAGGTTCTAGATCTATACTTAAATTATAAGGTCTATAGTTTAAAAGCTTTATTATAGAGTCTTTTAATCCTATATCTACTATATTAGTATAATATTTAAACTAATAAGTTAGTAGACTTTAAACTACGTCTAAAAAGACTAAATCGTAAATAATAATAGTATAAATATCTACTAAGGGACTTCTTACTATTTTATTAAATTCTTTAGTAGATTTAATTACTATTTTTTAGTACTAGCTAGTAGATTTATTTAATATTCCTTAATACTATATTTACCTTATTATAAAATTTAATTTTAGGTTATAGACTTTAATCTACGGTATTCTTAAGTATATAGAATATTAATTAAGATTTATAACTATAAATAATAAATTATATATTTAAATATATCTATAAATATTCTTAATATATATATTAATAATAATTACTTCGTATACTATTATAGTAGACCTATTAGCCGCCTCCGTAAGAAGTTTAGATAAGGATTCTACTATTAAATCTATCTTCTTAGCGACTTTAGCTAATAGAAGATTAAACTATAACCCTAAATTAATAAGTACCTCTAAATCTTTAAACTTAATTATTATAAAAATAGTTAGTAATTTTATAAGCTTTAAGTAAAGTATATTATATAATTAGTTTAAATCTTCTTTAGGTATCTTCTTAATAAGATTTATATAAGTTAAAAGAGTAGAGATTATTTCTTTAGACCCGTAGCTTTTTCTAATCCCTCTTTTTTAATTATCTTAACCTTCTTAAATACTTCGTAGTTTAATTTTATATATTTAGGCTTATTATAGTAGTAATAGACTACTCTAAAACTAGTAACGTTATTATTAGACTTAATATTCTTTTTAGGTTCTAATAAACGTTCTTTATTCTACTTAAACTTTTTTAAGATCTTTACTAAGCCTTCGTTATTTTTCTAATTAAATTTCTACCTCTTTTCTTTAGGTTTAGCCTTAGACTTTTCCTACTTATATTAATAGTAATATTAACTTATATTAGTTATCTTTTTATAATCTTAAATACTTAATTACTTTTTAGGATTCTAGTAAAATAAATTATCCTTAATCTACTCTAGTAGGTAGTTAAAAAATTCTAAGACCTAATTACTTTTAAATACCTAATCGATCTCCTCCTAAAGAGGTCTTATATAGTTAAGAAGATTAGTAGAGCTTTAATAAGGACGTTATTTATAATTTTTAAGAACTTCTATTATCTATTACTTTCTTTCTAATTCTATTCCTAAGGTATTTAGTATCTTCTTTAATAATTATTCTTAAGTTAGTTCCTATATAGAATTAAGGGCTAGTTATTATTATTATTCTATTCTCTAAGACGTCTTAAGCTCTTCCGAAATATAATAAGTACTAAAAGATATCTTCTAATATTTTTAAAGAAAGTTTTATAAATTATCTATAAAATAAATCTTATAGTTTATTACTTAAAGGTTATAATCTTAATAATTCTTTTTTATAAATATATAGGGATTCTTTAGACGTAAAAGGCTATTTATAGAGGATAATACTATTATTCGAGTATTAATAGGAGGAATAACCTTTAGTTAGATTACTATAAGATCTTCTATCTTATATTATCTATATTCTTTACGTAGTTAGACTAGTATAGTCTTATTAAGTTTATTTTACTTCTACTTACGTAGTTAAGTAAGTTTAGTTATAATCTAGTCTAGAGTAGGACTTTCTAAAACGTTTTTAACTATTTAGCCTAATAGTATTAATAAATAGGATTAAGCTAGGATATAAGATATTTATTATCTTCGATATAATACTTAGATAGTAATACTATCTATATTAGTAGTATTAGTTCTTTACTCTAGTAATATTAGATAACTTTATCGCTCTAGACTACCTTATATAGGGAGTAATTTAAATATTAAGAAATAGATTCTTAAAAGATAACGTAGAGGATAAGTTCTCTAGTTAGAAGTAAATAATAGTATTTTAGTATAAACGAGATAAATTACTACTTCTCTAGGGTATAATCCGCTTAAGAGATATATAAGACTATTAGATAACTCCCTTAGGGGTTAATATCTAATATTATTCTTTTTCTTAGAACTTCTAGACCCGAGTAACTCTAGAATTAGTAGAGGGGTAAGAAATAGATTAAAATATACCTAAAAAGATTTTTTAAACTTCTTAGGTCGAGAAGTCCTAAGAAGGGGGATAATATTAGGTATTAGCCCCTAAGAAAGTTATCTAATAGTCTTATATATCTCTTAGGTAGATTATACTCTAAAGAGATAACGATTCGTTTTATCTATACTAGAATACTACTATTTACTTCTAACTAGAGAACTTATCCTCTATATTACCTTTTAAGAATCTATTTCCTAATAATTAGTAGTAGTAGGTCTTTTATATAGCTACTTACTACTTACTTCTATTAAAGTTAGTAAAGAACTAATACTAAGACTAATATTTTATTTATAGAGATAGTTAGTATTTTATATAACTACTTACTACTTACCCCTATTAAAGTTAATAAAGGATTAATATTAAGACTAATACCTTACTTATAGAGATAGTAGATTATTATATTATATTTATTCTAGTAATCTTAAAGATACTATTAGATTTATAATTACTCTTAGATATATTAAGAAGATTAAACTCTTAGATAAGATCTAGAGAGGTACTATTCTATTCTTTATCTTTAGTCTATTCTACTAAAGTTAATAAAGGATTAATACTAAGACTAATATCTTATTTAAAGTATATCTAACTATTATTAAAGATCCTATACGAGATAATTATCTACTATTATTAGAATAAGTATTATTCTCTTCTTAATTATTAGTTCTTCTTACTAAAGTTAGTAAAGGACTAATACTAAGACTAATACCTTACTCGAAGTCTACTTAATAGTTATTAAAGTACTAGTACTAGAAGATTATTTACTATTATTAAAATAAGTACTATTCTCTTCTTTCTAAACGATCCTCCCTATTAAAGTTAGTAAAGGATTAATATTAAGACTAATATCTTACTTATAGTCTATTAAGATAGAATATTAAAAAATTATTTATTATTCTTATAAGTATTAAGATTCTAACTAGTATAAGCGGACTATACTAGATTAGTAGAACTAGATTATTTACTTAGCTTAGTAGGACTAGATTATTTACTAAATAAGATAGGAATTAGAATATTACTATTAATAACCCTTATACTATATATTACTACTAAAATTAGTAGAGAATTAATACTAAAACTAATACTTACCTATATATTTAGTAAAAGTAGCTAGTAGTAGGATAGATAAATTAATAATATCTACTCTAGTAGATAGAGGTAGATTAATAACGTCTACTCTAGTAGGTAGTAGTAGGTTAGAGAGATCTACGTCGTAGTTCTAGCTATTAATAAAGGGATTATTTATATATAATTAAAGTTTAGATAGTTTAAAACTTATTAATATTATTTTTATTATAAAAAGTTAGTAGATAACTAATACTAAGACTAATATCTTACTCTTAGTAGTCTTAGAGAGGGGTTTATCTATAATTATAATAGTAAGTTCTTAATAATCTAGTAGAAAAGTAATAAAAGATTTATAGAAGTAGGGGTTAGATAGATATATATATAAAGTAAAATAAAGTAATATTATATAACTAGTAATAAACTAGTAATAAAAGTTAAAAGTAAAGTAAAAGAACTAAAACTCTTAAAAGTAAAGTTAAAATTCTACTAGCTAGTATTTCGAATTATAGAAGAAGGCTATAGTATTAGTTATAATATTAAATTCTTATATAAAATCTTATTTTAATTATAATTTAGTAAAAAATTCTAATATAATAGTACTATAGATAAAGATATAGTAGCTATTAAAAATTATAAAAACTTACTAATAGTATTTACTACTTACTATAATTACGTAACTAGTTATTAGCTAGTAAATAGAAGTAAAAGAACTAAAGTTCTTAAAAGTAAAGTTAAAATTCTACTAATTAGTATTTTAATTCGTAGAAGGAGGCCGTAGTATTAGTTATAATATTAGGTTCTTATATAAAATCTTATTTTAATTATAATTTAGTAAAAATTTTTAATATAATAATACTATAGACGGAGATATAGTAGCTATTAAAAATTATAGAAACTTATTAGAAGTATTTACTACTTACTACGATTACTAAATAGTCTTACTATAGACTTTATTACTAGCTAGTATAAATATAGTTATAGATAAATAATTTTAAATTTTTATTCCTAAACTTTAATAATAATATATTATTATTATATTTAATATTAGCCTTTCGCGACTATATATTATCGGCTATTAAACTAATACTAAAATTAATACCCTTAACTATAACTAATTAAAAGAAGTATAAGATTAATACTAAATACTTCTTAAATAAGAATACTAAAAAGAATCTATAAGCGTATAATAAAGCTATAGATAAATAATTTTAGTTAATTAAAGATAAGAATATAACTAATAAGTACTATATAACTATATAGAAGAAATTTTAACTATTAGTTATCTATATTATTAATAAAATATTAAGTTTATTTAAGAAAGAGAAAATCGAAAGCTAACTACGTCTATAATCTAAGAATATTACTATTATATAGTAATAAGTAAGGTATTAGTCTTAATATTAGTTTATATTAACTATTTATAGATTTAACTTAGGATTATATTTTATATAGTAAGTTATAATCTATATCTAGTCTAGAGACGTTAATATATAGATATAAAAAGTCTATTATAACTATTAAGATATTATATTTTAGCTTAATAATAAGTATATACTATTTATATTTATTTATAATATAGTAAAAGAGCTATATATTTATAAAAATAATAGAGTTCTTCTAAACTTATTTCCTATACTAGTTAATAAAGATAATAGTAATTAAAACTATATCTTTAGTAACTTAGATAATAATTTATCTAAAGAGATAATTAAGTATTTCTATTAATTTAATTAGAATATATTAACTATTTTATAACTTAGCTACTAGTAGTTCCTATAAGAATTTTAGTAATTAGCTATTATTAGAGTATACTAGAAAATTATTACTCTTAAGACTAAAATCTTTATAGTATATATTCTATATATATTATCTAGAACTTTTAGTATAAGTTTATTTACTTAATAGACTAATACTTATATTAATATTTAATAAGTATATATAAATAATATCTAGTCTAAAATTAATTAATCTCTTTTTACTATAAGTTCTATATATTATATTAAATAGACTAATATTAATATTAATACTTTATAGGTATATAAAAATATATTATAATTTTCTTTCTATAATATAACTAGTAATTTTATATTAAAGAATATAAGTTTTTTTAGAGTATACTACTAGTATAGTAATATTAATAGTAACTATAATATAAAGTTTACTTTAAAGTATAATTTCCTTACTATATAATATAGTTTTATTTTTAAAAATAGACTATAGCTCTACTAGTAGTATACTTATAACTATTACGAGTAAATAAAATATTAGTCTTAATATTAGTCTAGTCTTACTAATAACTATAATTATTAGTTATTAAAGAGATAACTACTTATTATAGCTATAAGAAGGGAATAACTATTAATAAGAAGACTAGTCTTCTACTTCTACTATTCTAGGTACTATTTTTATATATAGAGTATACTATCTTAGTTTTTATTTTCCTATATTAAGACTATAAGAAGTTTTTAAGTTATAAAATTAAGCTAGTAAAAGATAAAGAGATATTTAAACTACTAGAACCCTTTAAAGATATTTTTACTTCTATATTTTTAAAGTTCTATATAAGGGATTATAAGTTACTAATAGTTAAATTAATTCTCTTTATAATTTATAATATTATTAATTATATTCTATAAGATATAATACTATAAATTATACTTCTAGATAGAGAGAAGTAGAATATATAAGTATATTAGTAAAAGATTTACTATAAGTTAATATAACTAATAGATAGTCTATATCTATAGTATACGCGTTCTATACTCTCTATACCCCTAATATTACTTAATATTCTCTATAACTAGTCGTTAAATTATATATTTATATAATATCTATATAATATAATCTATTTATATAACTTTATTATAAATATATAATCTTAGTAATTATATATAGTAATATTCGTACTATAACTTATAATATAAATATAATCCTAGTAATTATATATAATAATATTCGTACTATAGCTTATAGTATAAATTACTATTATTTAGTAGATATTTATTAAGTATAGATTATTATATTACGTATTATTAGCTACGCTTTATTTCTATATACTATATATAATAATTTAATTATTTTTAGATATATAAATAATAGTAGCTATTATATATATATTAGACTTAATATAATATTTAGATATTATATTTATTCCTCTTATATCTTATATTTTCTATCTTACTAGTAGTTTATCTATAGTACTAGTATATTAGATATATTAATCTCTTATACTATTATAATTCTTAATAGTTAGATTACTTTATTTATATAGATTTATACTATATCTTATAATATTATTATCTTAACTTTCTACTCTTTACGTATTTATTACTTCTTTTTATCCTTACTTTTATCTACTTAGACTTTCTTTTTTTTTAAAGTACTATTATATTCCCTATTATAGAATCTTTTAATACTATTATTCTCTTCTAAATTAATCTATATAAATAGATTAACCTTTACTATTTCTTTATTCTTTTTTAATTAACTCTATAGTCTATTCTTTAAATTATCGAGTATACCCTTATTAGCTAGTATATAATTACCCTTCTATAGTACTACTATTATCCTATCTACTATATATATATCGAAAAAATCCTTTAGTACTATATTTCTTATAATCTACTTTAAATATTAGTATTATAGTATAGATATACTAGAATTAAGATAGAATATAAGTTATACTATAAAGGGTTAATATTAAAATAAGTAGGGATTATATATATTTAATATAATAAGATCTAATAAAGGAAGTACTATAGTTATAGATATAGTATATAATAGGTATAAATAGTTATAGATTAGTATTATAATAGTATTCCCCCTCTAAATAGCTATACGTCTTAGATAGCTCTATAGAAAAAAAATTTACTAATATTAATATTCTTTAAATCTATCTTAGGGTAGGTTTATCTAGATAATCGTTATAAAATTAATAAACTATACTCTCTTAACCTTTTAGGTCGGATATTAGCTACTAGATAGTAGAATAGTATTTCTATTTAACTAAGTATATTAGTTATCGTAGATTTTTATTATAGTAGTCTAGTAAAAACTTAAATTTCTATTATTTAGTTAGCTCTTCTATTTTATCTTCTCGTTTAAGTATTCTTCTTTTAAGGTATTAAAACTTAGCTTTATTTATTATATTTTATTCTAAGAGTTCTTAAGAGAGATATTTTAGTCGAAGTAGTAAGTTATAAAATACTAGGAATATTTTTATAGTTACTAGAAGTTCTAGGATATATACTTAGTCGTAAACTTTTAAAACTTTAAATAGACCTACTATCTTATTATTTTCTTTTTTTATTAGTTTATTAGTTTTTATATTTCTTATATTTATAAAAATCTTATCTTTTATAATAAATCTTAATATATCTTCTTACTTCTTATTTATATAGTATTTATAACGCTTAATAGATTATTTAGTAATAGCTTTTAACTAAATAATAATATAATTAAATCTATTAGTAGTATTATTTACTTTAAAGAATTCTTATTATTAGAATAAGAATAGATTTAGTAGTATTAATTAGTTAAGCTTAACTCTAAGTTTTAGGTAGAACCTATAATTAGTAAAAAATAGAAAAATACTAGTTATTTTAAAGGTAATATTATTTATAATAAATTCTATAAAAAGAAGCTATTATATTTAGTTATTTTAGTAGAAATTTATAAATACCTAAAGGTATACTTTAATACTACTATTTACTTATTTAATCTAGCTATTAGTCTTAGGGTAGAATAACGAGAAGTATTTTAGTATAATCCTAAGCCTTATAAATAATTAGTCCTAAAACTATAATATAAACTAGATTTCTTAATTAGATAGAATATTATTAAAATAATTATAAAGGGAGTAAACTTAAGATATAAAAATATCGATTAACTTAAATATATTAATTTTTCTAATAAAAATAATATAGTATATCTTTATAAGTTTATAGATTATAATAAAAATATATTTATATATATAGTTATACTATTATAATTCTAAGAGTAGGATAATATAGTCGATAAAGATATTAGACTATATTTAAAATAGAATTAGTAGAGGCTTAAAAAATTCTTAAGATAATAATCTAAAGCTTTTAGTTTAAATATAGAGTTTATATACTTAGACATAGGTTTTAATATTATATATTATATATAGCTATTAATAGTCTTAAATAACTAGTTCTATTATTTTAATCTATTCTAGATATTTATATTATATATTATACGTATCTTTATACGGAATCTAGGTTAAAGCTAATAAAATATTTATTATACTATTAGATTCTAATAGATTAAAATTAAGTTAATAAATTCTATTACTAGAATAACTACTTATAAAAAGATCTAATCTTATTTATAAGTATTAGGTAAAGAACTAAAGATTAACTATAAAGAATTAAAATAGAAAATCTAGAAGATCCTCTACTCTCTTATATCTATTCTACTTTACCTTACTCTACTTACTCTATTCGCTAAGATATAGATTAAGTAGATTATTATTAGTTATACTCTATTTACTCTATTTACTAAGATATAGATTAAATAGATTATTATTAATTATACTCTATTTACTCTATTTACTAAAATATAGATTAAATAGATTATTATTATATAATATTAGATTACTAACTAAGTCTCTATCTTAGCTTTTAATCTTCTTAGAATACCCTATATTCTATAGTTTACGTAGAATTATAATACTTACTCTCCTCTTTAAAGCTTTATTCTTAAAGTTATATTCTTTTTCTTATAACTTTATTTAATAGTAGTCTAACTACTCTAGTAATTCTTTTTATACTACGCCGTAATCTATATATATATACTAGTAATTCTTTTCTTAGTCTAGTATCCTAGTTATTCTATCTCTTATCTAGGTATAAGAGTAGATAATATTCTACTCTATAAATATTTAAGTCTTATTCTTTATTTTTCTTTTAGATTCTAATAATATCTAAAGATTCTAAGACTTCTATAGCTTATTATTTTTATCTTATCTATTATATTCTTTACTCTAGTTATATAATACTATTAGCTTAATTATATTTAAACTATTAATTTACTAGTTATAAATATAAGATATTACTATTCTTAGCTTATTATAGTAAATATCTCTCTTAGAATATTTCTTATAGTTTAATAGTAACTAATAAGTTTCTTACTCGTACTAAGGAAGAGCGCTCTCGACTTCTATCTAAACTAGAGTCTATTAAGAATAAAGAGTTAGTTATTTAAGCTTATAAATAGTATATCTATATATAACTAGCTTAATATAATATTTATTAATATAAGCTTCTTAATTATAAGCTAGCTTCGATCTTTAAGTTAGAAAAGTTAGAATAGATAAAAGTTACTTAGTCTACTTCTTCTAGCTTATCTATATTACTATAGTAACCCTTACTATATAAGTCTACTAATTTTTTTACTTTTCTAGATAGTTAGAAGTCTTTATCTCTAGATATTTCTAATAATACTATTTAACTAGATTTTAGTAGTCTTATAGATTCTTAACTAGTTTCTATATATTTTAGTTAGTAGACTATTCTACTTATTTAACTAAATATTTCTACTAATATTTAAACTTCTATAGTCCTTAAATTTCCTCGACCTTATACTTCTTATCTTCGAGTTTAATATTAGTAGCTACTTTAGTATCTTCTAGTACTAGTTCTAGTAATAATATATAGAATACTAGGTATATTCTTATACCTTTAGCTAGCTTTAGTCTATAATTAATTAGTTCTATTTTTTCTTTAATTTTAAATAGTTTGATTTATAAATTATCTAATTTATTATATAGTTATTTAATTTTTAAATTTTATTATAAAAGAAAAACTTTATCCTCTCTCTTAAGGATTAGTCCCTTAAGTCTTCTTTTATTTACTATTTTAGCTATTATAAGGTTTCTACGTACTATCTATATATTAAGTTCTTTATATAGTTCTTATATTAAATAGACTTTCTCTTCTATTCTAGTAGATATACTTTTAATATCCTTTAAATCTTTATAAGTTATTAGCTTATATCTATAGTTTATATAATATAGTAAGTATCTAGTTATTATAAACTTCTTACTATTATATACTAATTATACTATTAGTAGTAATTTAATCTAGTTATTCTATAACTTATTAATATAGAATCTTAGATACTTTTTTAGAATCTAGTTTATTTATTCTATCTAACTATCTATCTATAAATAGAAGCTAATTAATAGCTTCTTTTTAATATCTAGTTTTATAAGTAGTATACTCTAAAACTTTAAAGTAAATAGTTTATCCTTATTTATAAGAATCTATTCTAGTAATCTATAATTAGTAATAAGTATCCTCTTAATCTTATAAGCTATATTTTCTACTATAATTAATTTATTTATTAGAATAAAGTATACTATTTTAGTTAATTAATCTACAATTACTATAATAGTATTATATAATCTTTCTAATTCTAGTTTTAATAATAGTAGTAATTTTATTATAAAGTCTATTATAATATAAGTCTATAGTTATATAAGTAGTACTAGTAGTTAAAGTAATCTATAGGGCTTATATCTTTTAGGTTTATTCTTTAAATATTCTAAATAGTTATCTATTACTTTCTAAACTTTCTCTCTTATATTAATAAGTAGGTATTCTTTATCTATATATCTAATTATTTTATTAATACCTAGATATTCTAGTATTCTACTCTTATAAATTTTCTATATTAAGTCTTTTCTAAGACTTAGTAGTATATAAGATCTTATCTCTAAGTCGTTTATTAGAGTAAAGTATTCTTTTTTATTAAAGTATATATTATCTTCTTCTAATATTCTATTAATATTCTTAATAGTTTCTTAAATCTTATTTCTTTATTTTTTCTTAATATCTACTACTACTATAATTTTAGCTAGTCTTATATAGTTATATATAAGAGTTTTATTAGGTTCTTTTTATAGAACTAGTTTATATACGATAGGTTTATTAGTACCTTAAAGATTTAATTTTCTACTAAGAGTATCTACTACTTTATTTAGTATTTTTAGTTAATAGCTTATCTTAAAGTTATAATCTACTAGTAATTCCGACTATTAAAATTATTATTAGTTAAGTTTCTTTATAGTTATAAAGCTTATAAGATTCTAATAGTTTATAATAATCTTAATCTTATACTTAGCTTTTATAAGCTATAGTCTCTATTATTCGAATACTAATATAATAGTATTAAGTTCCTTATTATAAATATTATAGTTTACTTCTTTTTTACTAAACTTATATAAGTAGTAAAATACTAATCTCTATTTTTTATCTTCTTCTTACTAGATAAGTATTACTTCTAGTACGTAATCTAATACGTCTATTTCTACTCTAAGAGATTTTATTAGATTATATATCTATAATATAGATATTAATATAAATAGATTCTTAAGCTTATTAAAAGCTTTTTATTATTTTTAGTTCTACTAAAATTCTTTTTTCTTCTTAGTTATCTCTATAAGTAGAGATATAGTCTTTAAGTAATCTTTAATAAACTTCTAATAGAAGTTAATAAATTCTAAAAAGAATTATATATCCTTAACTAATATTAAAATTAACTATTTTCTTATAGTCTATACTTTCTTAAAGTCTATAGATACTCCTTCTTATAAGATAATAAAATCTAGGTATTTAGTCTCTATTTTATAAAATTTATATTTATCTAGATAAAGTAGTAACTTATTCTATTAAAGCTTTTATAGTACTTTCTTTATATATTCTTTATATTCTTTTAGTATTTCTTTACTATATATAAGAACGTTATCTAGATATACTATATAAAATATATCTAAGTATTTATTTAATATTTTATTAATAACTAATTAAAATATTACTAGTATATTTATTAGTCTAAATAGTATAACTCTATACTTATAAAGTCTATATTAGGTCTTAAATACTATATACTTCTTATACTCTTTTACTATTTAGATTCTATAGAATTCCTCCTAAATATTAAATTTTATAATCTACTTAACCTCTTAGAACTAGTCTATAAGTTTTTTAATTAATAGTAGTAAATATTTATTCTTCTTTATAATATTATTTAAACGTTTATAGTTTATATAAAGTTATAACTTTTTATTTTTCTTTAAAATAAATAGAATTAGTAATACTATAAAGTTTTAACTTTTCCTAATATATTCTCTTTCTAAATTCTTTATTAAGTACTTTTTTAATTCTTTCTATTAATCTACTATTAATAAGTATATAGGTCTAGACTTAAGCTTTATATTCTATTCTAGATATATCTTATAATTCTATTCCTAGTACTTTAGTAAATTAGTTTTTAGATATTCTTTAAATAGCTCTTAGAACTTCTTATAGTCTTAAGATATTATTAGCTATAATTCTTTTTATACGATTACGACTCTTCGTATTATAATAATATTAACTCTCTATAGATTCTTCTTATAGATTCTTATAATCTTATAAGATAAAATTAAGTTTATTCTTTCTTTTTAAAATATATACTAGATCTTATAGCTAGATCTATCTAGTCTCCTAATTCTTATAACTTAAGCTATTTACTTATAGTCTAGTATTTTACGTAACTTTTAATTTATTTATAAATTATATATTACTAGCTAGTTATAATTAATAATTATATTAATATCTTTAATTTTTATAATATTAAATCTATAATAGTTTCTAATATTTCTTACTTTTAAGGTTACTTTTTATATTTTAAGATAAATTATACCTTCTTTATATTCTATAGGTAATCTATCTTTAAAATCTACTTATATAAATTTTTTTTTAATCTAATAGAGAATTCTATATTTCTCTATTAATTTTAATAATAGAAGTATAAACTTAACTTTACTATTTATAATAGCTTAGACTTTTTATTTATAAATTTACGTATCTACCTTTAATCTAGCTAGTTATTAGATATTCTCTTATATAATTTATAGAGTTATCTTTTAAATACTCTTATTAGTACGACTCTAGTATAGCTAATAATAATCTAGTTTTTTAATTCGTTATTATAAAGGTTCTATTCTTTAGAGGTATTCTCTAGTTCTTAGATTTTTTATTAGAGGGACGACTCGTCTAACTATTTTAACTTTAGGTCTTCTTCTCTCTTAATCCTATAAGATATTTTCTAGTTTAGTATCTATTATAGCTTTATTTTTAGATCCTCGTCTAGAAATAGTATATTCTAATTAATAGGCTTCGCGTTTACCTTATTATTTTAGGTATTATAATATCCCTACTATATACTTAAGACCTTTAGCTACCTACTAACTTTTAAGTTCTTAGAATTATTCTTATTTTATATTAGGTAGCCGTATTACTCGTACTACTCTATAAGATATTCCTTTTTTTTTTAGATTTTAGTAGAAGATATCTTCTTCTCTTTTAGCTATAAGTTCTCTTTATACTAGATATAGAATATATACCCTTTTATAATATATTTAATATAAGACTTTATAGTTAGGTTTCTTATATATAATTTTATAGTTAATATCCTACTTATAATCCTTAATATCTACCTTAATTAGTCTATATAGCTATTACCCTATAATATACTTTATTAAGAAGTACTTTTTATATTTATTATTATAGTAGTTATTCTATTCTAGCTATTCTTAGTCTTCGTATTCTTTAATCTAGTTATTATAATTATAGAGATAGTATTCTACTATTAGATATTCTTTATTCTAAAGGTATATATATAGGTAATCCCTAGAAAGTATTATAACTTTCTTCTTTTATTATATATAATATTTATATTCTCCTATATACTATATAAATAGTAGATTTTTATAATCTAAACTATCTTAATTCTATATTATTTTATAGTCTTCTAGTTCTTAGAGCTTTAAGGTCTAGTCTATTATCTATTAATCTTAATCGCCGGTAATATATACTAGCTTCGTTTCTCTAATATAGTATTTTATAATATATTAGCTAGTTCTATATATTTAATATTTATTATATACTAGTTATTAGAAAATATCTTCTATAGCTATTTTCCTTAACTTTAAGAGTATTAATTTTCTTATTTTAAGTTCTAGATCTTCTTATTATCGAGAAACCTCCTTAATCTTATTCTACCTACTAATATTATACTATATCTTAGGTATTAAGTTAAATTTAGTTTCTTTTTTTTTATTATATCTAATTATATTTATATATCTAGCGCCGTCCTAGCTTTCTATACTTTTCTTTTTTTTACTATATTCTTTAATAAAGTATTTTTATATACTATAGTATAGATATATCTTTTTATCTTAATATTATTTTATCTCGTCTATTAGAACTTTTTATAACTTCCTATCTTATTCGTATTTTTTATTCTTTAGATATTTCTTTTTCTAAATTATATTAATATCTATTTTATCGTAACCCTTATAAAATCTATACTTTTAAACTACTTACTCTTTTCTACTTACTCTTACTAGTTCTATAGTATCTTATTTTTTAAGTACTCGTTTATATAGTCGATTATTAATATAGATTATTATCTTAATTAGTTCTATTAGGTCGTCTAATTTTTTAAATTAGACTAACTCGTTCTTAATTAGCTTCTTAAGTCTATTATAGTATATAACTATAAAAGATATATTATTCTAATTAATCTTATACTATAGCTATTTAAATTTAATAGTATATATATTTACTAACTTAATCTATCTTAGTCTTTAAATCTAGTATTTAATCTATTAGATTTTATTAATATCTCTAAAGACTATATATATTTATTTCTTAAATAAATTCTAATCTTTAAATACTACCTTTATTTTATTATATTACTTTAATAAAAAGTTCTTATTAGCTATATAATTATTAATTAGGAGTTATATTTATATAGCTACTTTACCTATTATATATATACTTATAGTAAGAATCTTATTCTAGTTACTAGTAAATATAGTAGAGTTAAACTAGTAGTATAGGTCTAATTATATAAGAAATAATCTTAAGTCTTTCTTTTTACTATTATATTTCTTTAGTATTAGAATTTTTAACTTTATTCTAAATCTCGCTCGTATTTATTATAGCGATTCTTATAGTAATATTATAGTCTACTATAACTTAACTATCTAAGCTACTTATTACTAAATTAGAGCTACTAGATTTATTACTAGTATCTTAGTTATACTCTCTTTAGAGATATTATATAAGCTAGATAAAGTTATTATATTAATATAACTTTAGTTTAAAGTAGTTAATATATTATATATTATATATACCTTTATATAGAATCTAGATTAAGACTAATAGAACGTTTATTATACTATTAGATTCTAATAGATTAAGATTAAGTTAACGAATTCTATTACTAGAATAACTACTTAGGAAAAGATCTAATCTTATTTATAAGTATTAGGTAAAGAACTAAAGATTAACTATAAAGAATTAAGATAAAAAATTTAGAAGATTCTTTACTCTCTTATATCTATTCTACTTTATCTTACTCTACTTACTCTATTTACTAAGATATAAATTAAGTAGATTATTATTAGTTATACTCTATTTACTCTATTTACTAAGATATAGATTAAATAAATTATTATTAATTATACTCTATTTACTCTATTTACTAAGATATAGATTAAAGAGATTATTATTATATAATATTAGATTACTAACTAAGCCCCTATCTTAGCTTCTAATCTTCTTAGAATACCCTATATTCTATAATTCGCGTAGGGTTATAATAATCTAGTAGATATAAAATTATATATTTAGTATAAGATTTATATATAGAGTTTATTATAAGATAGTATAAAGAGATATTCTTAATATTATATATAATCTTAGTAAAGTATAAAGTCTAGTATTAATATCTATATAATTTTTTAAAGATATTTTAGCTAGTATCTTATACTTAAGTTTAAGAGAGTAATAATTATTTCTATAACTATTAGTATAGTAGAGTATACGAAGTTAATTAATTTATTAATAAATTAATCTATAGTAAGAAGGATTAGTAGTACTATACTTATAAGAGTTTAGTTAAGAAGGTCTTTTAAAACTTTATTACTAAGGACTTCTAGTAGAAGGACTATTTATAGTCTATTTTTTACTTTATTATTAAAAGTATTATTTTTATTTAGTTAATTCTCTAGTATTCTACTTAGTATATCTAGTTATATAACTTTTAAGTCTAGTTAATAAATAATCCTAAAGTTAAATTATAATAGGAACTTCGACTAGTAAATCTAGTATTATAATAGTACCTTTATAGTTATAAAGTATTCTAAATTCTTATAATTAGTAACGATTTTAAATAATTTTATAATTCTTTAGAGTTCTAGTTACTATTCTTCTAAAGACTTAATAATTATTAATAATTCTTTATTATAGATCTTATAATTATATTTAGTAATATTATATTTACTTAAAAAGTAGATAACTATATATAAAATATTATTATTATTATATTAGAAGAGGATACTATCTAATACCTAATTAGAAGTATTAGTTTCTAAGACTATCTTCTTAGTAAAGTCGTATATTACTAGTACTAGCGCTATAATAAAGAAATTCTTAAGCGACTTAAAGATAATTATCTATTTAATAGTTTAGTTCTATAAAGTATTCTTATATAAAAGTTTATTAAGTAGAGTATATATCTTTAAGAAGTCTTAAATAAAGTATTAGTAAAAGTTTACGAAGTCTAGAAATTTCTATAGATCCTTTAGATAAGGGGGTTATATTTATTTTAAAATTATAGTAACTTTCTTAAAGTCTATTTTAATATTATTAGAGGAGATAATAAGTCTAAGGTATTTAGTCTTTATAACCTTAAACTTATATTTATAAATATTAATTTAAAGATTAGTATTAATTAATCTCTAAACTACTTTTTAAACGTACTTCTAATATTCTTTTCTATTATCTAAGTAGACTAGGATATTATTAAGATACGTAGTATAGATATAGTCTAGTAGATTATAAAGAATATAATTAATATAATTTTAGAAGAATACTAGTATATTATAAAGATTAAAAGATATAACTAAAGTTTTAAAAAGTCTAAAATATATAATAAATACTATTTTCTACTTATATCCTTTAATAATATATAATTTATTAAAGGTAATAATAATATTAAGTTTAGTATATATCTTTATATTATAGAGAGTATTAAGAGTTTTTTAAATAAGAGGTAGTAAATAGTAGTTCTTAATAGTAATATTATTTAGGTCTTTATAGTCTTAATATATATATACTTTCTTATCTAGTTTTACTATTAGAAGTAGAGGGGTAGTATATTATATATAGGATTTTTAGATAAAACTCTTATCTAGATTATTATCTAGCTATTTACGTATAACTTAGAGTTTAAATAAAAAAAAGAATTAATTCTTTTAATATAGAGATTCTTTATTTAGAATAATATTAATCTTATAATTCTATACTTATCTTAGTAGAAGTTTATCTACTTTTTTAGGAAAAAATCCGGCTACTATATTCCTTAACTATTCTAAAAGTTTCTTTTTTAGCTTATTATTAGATAGAGGTAGTTTCTTTATTAGAAACTTATTAATATTTAATTCTTTAATATCTTAAAGGTATAGGGTATATTTATAGTTAGTAAGAAATTTATAAAACTATAGTAGGAATTTATTTAGAAGAGTAGTTATAATTTTACTATCTAGAATATCTTTAAATTCTTCTTTAGTAAGATTTAGAATTTAGTCTTCTTTATTCTTTAGTAATATTTTAAGTACTTAGTCTAGCTTATTTTATATAATATAGGTAGCTTTTATATTAAATTATTTATAAAATTATATAAAGATTATAACTTATATAAGATAAATATTAGAGAAATTAAAAGGTTTATAATTTAGTTTAATTAATAAGAGAATATTAAGTAGTAGTAGTAGTTCTTTCTTAAATTTCTTTAAGTTAACTCGGCGTTCTCCTACTTATATAGCTAGGAGTAGTTTAGTTATAATATAATTTTATACTATAATTACTTAATATTCTAGAATTTTTTTATATTTAATATTTAAGTTTCTTATTTTATAGTAGAAGCGATCTAGTATAAGTTTAAGAGGTAGGTCTATTAGAATTTCTCTATTCGATTAATAAAGATTATACTCGTTAATATCCTTAATATATAAAGATAGTTAATAATTTATTATATTAGTATATAGCTTAGGGTATAATAGTTTAATTTTATCTAATATATTTTTACTAAAGGGGGTAGCTAAGAAAGCTACTTATATAATCTTAGTTTTATAGTAGTAATATTTCTAATAGTACTAAAAGTCTATATTAATTATTATTAATATTTAATTAATAGACGGGTTATATTTCTAAAGTTAAGAAAGACTAAGGATAATAGGGGTATTTTAGACGAGATTAGTAATATATAGTAAGTAATTTTCGTAGTAGTTCCTAATCTATATAAATAAGATAGTATATTAGATAAGTATATTACTAGTATAGCTATTAACTAGTAAGAGCTTCTTTAGAAAGGATATAGTATAGATATTAATAGTATATTTTTAAGTAAAGATTTAGTTAAGAAAGATAATAACTAAGTATTTACTATTAATAAAACTCTATATATTAATAGTAGTATATATAAGTAGAAAAGAAGTATAAATAAATAATAATTTACTATTTATAAATCTAAGTTAAAGGGAGGCCTTTTTACTTAAAATAATTCGAATCTAGTATAGTTACTTATCTAATAATTCTTTCCTATCTAATCTTTAGTTACGATAATAACTAGAAGTTATATATTTTTTAAGTTATTAATATAAGAGATACTTATAAAGAATAATACTAAGTTAACTAGTATATTAATATAGAGGGCTTTAGTCTTAAGTATAGAAGTTTTAGTTCTAATATATCCCTAGGGTTAATCTATAATATAATTAAAGAACGGATTATTAAATAGATATTAATAAGGAGATTAGTTATTAGTATTCTAGTTATTATATTAAAACTAGAGACGGCCGTATTATAGTTATATATATTAGTTTTAGACCTACTAGTATTAAAGGTATTAAAACTAGATATATATTACTTATTAATTCTAAAATATTTATTATATAGCTTATTCTTAATTCTAGACTCTATTAAATTACTTATTATTTCTCTTCTTTTCTTAGTATATATTTTTATAGTAGTCTATTTTACTATAATAGAAGTAGATATTAATAGTCTTATATTCTTTATAAAAGATATATAGGGTATATATTATATCTAGAATTATAAAGTTATTAGTATAGATTAAAACTATTATTAAAGAAGAAAATATAGGTACGAAGGTTAATTAGAGGGTATTACTTAGCTAGTTATTATTTAAGCGAAAGCTAGTATATATACTTTTAATATATTCTTCTATTTATTTTCTTTTCTAGATTTATACGAAGAGTTTTACCTATTTCTTATAGTCTATATAGTTTAGTTATTTTTCTTAAAGAATAGTTATAGTATCTAGTATAGTAGAGACTTTAGTATATAGAACTTAAACTTTTTCTATATTAGTTTTTTCTACTTTAGTAGTCTATTTATAGAATTCGGCTTAGAAGTTTAAAAATAACTAGTTATTTATAATAACTTTATCGAATATAATACTTATCTTAATTTATTTATTAAAAGTAATATAGTAGATATTAAGTATAGGACCCTAGGACTAAGTATAATTAACTAGGAGTTATAATAGCTAAGGTAGCCTTCTAATTAACTAATAGTAAAATTGGTATATTAAAGCTATTCTAAGATAGCGCTATAAGAGTATAAGAATAGGGGGTTCTTATACCTAAATAGAACTTAGCGCGCTAAATAAGCTAACTACCTATTAGACTAATCCTTAGGATTACCTAATCTACTAATTAAAATAGAAAATAAGTAAAATAACTAGATTACCTAAGGAATAGATTATAATATTATCTCTCTTTTAGAATAAGGTCTTATCCTTAAGGGCCTAGTAAATAAATAATTAAGAAAAAATACTTTTAGAGGAGAAGAGAGAAGATAGGGGAAGTAGATAGATACTTATATTTATTATTCCCTATTTAAAAAATAATTTAACTAGTATTCTCTAAATTATCCTTAGAGTATATTAACGTTATATAGTTCTATATATATCTACTTATTTTACTATATAAATTATTATTTAAAAAATATTTTTCTAATATATATACTATATAACGCGCTTAGTATATCTAAAGAACGTTATAGAATATATAAGAGAATACTAATAACTTAATTTTTTATATTATCTAGAAATTATATACGCGTAGTTCTACTAGAAGATAAGACTTACTTCTTTTATATTTCTACCTATAGTAAAGTAAAACTATAGAGGGGTACTCTAAGCTTAGAAATAGTTATTATAAGCTTTAGGTATTATACTATCTATTTTAGTAGACTATAAAGAAGAGAAGTTCTAAGCTTAAGGGTAATTACTATAAGCTCTAAGCTATATACTATCTATTTTAGTAGGTTATAAAAGAAAGGTACTCTAAGCCTAAGAGTAGTTACTCTAAGCTTTAGATATTACGTTACCTATTTTAACGGACTATAAAGAATAGGGGCCTATACTTAGTACTAGTAGTTTTTCTAAGTTCCTATCTTAACTAATACCTTATCTTTTAACTAGGGGCTAAGAAACTTATCTTATAATACGGCTTCTAGCTACTAGACTAGTCGTTTAGGTAGACCTAGCTTATTAAGATACTTATTATAGAACTCTTTTACTTTTTAGATTATATTTATAAAATCGTTTATTAGATAATAAATTAAATCTAGGTTATAGCCTATCTATTCTATTTAATAGTAGAGCTTACTATAAATAATCTAGCTATTAAGAATATAGACTACTAGTTACTTAGAATACCTATTTACTTCTATAACTAGTTCTTTAGAAAGTACTTAACTAGATAACGGGTCTTATATAGCTTTATATAATTTATCTATATAGAAAATATTATATATCTTTATATAAAAGGGTAACTAAACTATATAGAAGTTATACCTTTAGCTAATAATAAGATAAGATTTATATATTTATTAATCTAATTTTAGACTTAGTCTTAAAGTAGTAAATTCCTTAGATATAATATAGACTTAATTTCCTATATTAAAATCTAAGAAGTAGTATTTTTTATTAGCTTATTAGCTCTAGACTTTTTAAACTATTATAATATTAACTTAAACGTAGTCGTAAACCTATTAGACTATATTAGCTTAGATTTTTACGAATTCTTAGATTATTTATATAGTTATATTATCTAGTAATTTAAAAGATTTATAAACGTATTCTTACTAATTCTAGTAGTAATAAGTCTTATAGTCGAATTCGATCTTAAATAAAGAAAATTCTATTATATTATATAAAAGAATTACCTAGACCTAGTCTATACTAGGTAGAAGATCGGACTAATTATTCTAATAGAAGTTTATAAAGGGGCGTAATTATTAGTTTAACTATTAATTAAAAACTTTTATATTACTATTAGTCTATAAATAGTAGACTATAGATAATAACTAACTAATTTTTATAAATCTATATAATTTTTTTATAAAGCTTAATATAAACTATAAGTCTTAATCTAAGACTATAGTATATAGGGGACTAAAGACTCGCTATATATATATATAGTAAAGAGTAGTTATATCTTTAATAGTAGTAGTCTTAAAATAAAGTAATAAGAAAGTATATTTTAATAATCTATATATTATTATAAATATATTATTATATTCTTTATAGTCCTTCGGAAAGCTTTTAAAGTTTATAAAGATATTCTTCTATATTTTCTTAAATATAGGGAGTAGTTTAAGAAGATTTAAAGTCTTATTTTAAGATTTATAACTCTATTAGTACTACTTATAATTTCTTATATAATATTTTATATCCTTATTTATTATATTCTAATAGTATAGATCTTTTAGAAGTCTAATAGTTTTCTTTATACTTAGATAAGTAATAATCTACGTAGTATATACTATCTAGATAAGATAGATCTTAAAAAATTCTACTTTAAATACTACTAACTTCTCTTTTTAAAAAAGAAGCCTAAATAGGATTAAGAATAGATATTTACGTTCTTAATAGGCTAATTCTTACTCTAGTTTAAGTATAATATATATATAATTTTTATAAAGTATATAATTAAGAAGTAGATAAGAATAAGCTTTAATTTTATACTTAGGACCCTAAGTATTAGTAGTAGCTATTAAAATAACTATTATAGTAGAGATCTATCTAGAGGGAATAAAGATATAAGTTCTAGTAGCTTTATCTTTTTTCTTTTAAGTTTTTAACTTCTTCTATTTTTAAGAGAGGGTATCTATAATAATATTAGTAGTTCTAGAGTAATAATAAATAGTATAATAGTAATCTATAAGTTTCTTAGTCTAATAAGCCTATTATAGGGTTAGTTTATACTTAGTTAAGAAATACTCTAGTACTTAGTAATTAGTAATAACTTAAAAGGGTTTATTTAGTTATAATCCTATAAGTTAAGCTCTCTATTTATTTAAATCTCTTATAACTATAAGTATCTCTTTATTATAAATCTTATAATTTATTTCTATAAACTTTATTATCTTTATAAAGTAGACTATAAATTATTAGATTCTATTATCTTAGAGCTATATAAAGATACTTACTAGAACGTTATTACTTATATTAGTTTCTATATAGATCCTATAATAAAATAAGTAATATCTTATAATAATATCTGAATATAATAATACTTTACTTTTCTTAAATATAGCTCGCTTTTTAGGTCTAAAGGTATAGAATTTTCTCTTTTATAGTAGTTAGATAAGTAGGTAGACTATATAACTATAGTCTTTTAACTACTTATAGTAGTAGTTATAGAAGTTTAAATAAACTTATAATTCTTTTAGAGTTATAAATTCCTTCTAGTCTTTAATAGCTACTATCTTATTAAGGTCTATATAGATTTCTTTAGTATTAATAATAAAATTTAAAAACTTTATCTTAGTAACTATAAACTTACTCTTTTTAATATTAATTTATAGTCTAGTCTTCTTAAACTTATCTAGGATTTTATTTATATATTTCTTATATTTAAGAAGATCTTCTAAGTAGATTAAAATATCGTTTATATAAGTAGTATAGATCTTATTAATTTTATTCTTAAGTACTTAATTAATATAGTATTAAAAGGTTACTAGCCTATTATATAGTCTAAAAGATAGAATATAATATTTATAATTTCTATATTATATTTTAAAAGTTATAAGATCTTCTATATTAGAATCTAGTTTAATATAATA
Organism: Darksidea phi; assembly: GCA_030770425.1. Lineage (NCBI taxonomy): Eukaryota > Fungi > Ascomycota > Dothideomycetes > Pleosporales > Lentitheciaceae > Darksidea > Darksidea phi. Next base: position 88,661 of record JASJFT010000146.1, read on the forward strand.
AAAGACTTAACGTATATTTAGCTTAATAAATACTTTTATTTTAAAAAGTTATATTAGTATTTCTTTAATTAAGAGAATAGCTATAATATCTTTCTTTATAACTATATTAATCTTTTAGTAATTAATATAGAACCTCTACCCCCCTTTTAACTTCTTAATAAATAGAATAAGTAAAATAAAGTTAATATTACTAGTTATAATAAAGTCTTTTTTTAGATACTCTTCTAAGTAAGCTTTTAGTAGCTTTAGATATTTAAAGAATATATTATAAAGTAGACTTATACTAAACTTACTTATATCCTTCTTAAGAATAATTTTATAATTAATATTCTTTCTTTTAGAGGGTAGCTTATCTAAGTCGACCTTAGAGAAGTAGTTTAGAGTAGCTTCTACGTAATCTTTATAAGAAAGCTTCTCTACTATTATATCTTATACGTCCTATTCTACTAAATCTTTTAATTATCTATTTTTAATTAATAAGTTAACTTTATATAGACTAGTAGCTTCTAGTATAATCTTTTTCTTATTTATAAGCTTCTATATATCTAAAGACTTAAGAAAATATATATTAAACTTATTACTAGCGGCCTACCCTAGTAGGTTATTAGGAATAGATATTACTTTTTTTTTCTTTCTATTATTTTTTTAGTAACCTTATTAGCTTTTCTTAGATTTAGTATTCCTTAAGTTATTATTAGTATTATTATCTATATTTCTTTATATTTTCTTAAAGGTAGCTTATTAGTTCTTTATTATCTATAATAAGGCTTTAGTAAACTTATAGACCTCCTCTTAGGGGGTTATAAGGACTTTAATAGAAATTTCTAAACTAAGTATTAGATTCTTTTTAAGTAAGTAGACCTTCTTCTATACTTTAATCTATTAATTAATTAGATTATTATAATATAAAGCGTCGTTCTAGTATTCTAGCTTTAGTTTTAAATCTAACTTTTCTATAGTAGTTAAGTTATATTTTATTTACTTTAAAGTATTATCTAGCTAGTATAAAGTCTAGTTATAATAGTTAATTAAGAACTAGATTTACTTAAAGAACTTTCTTTTAAATATTATATTATAATATTTAAGCTTATAAAAGAGGAACTAGATAAATATATTCTTTCTTTAAATTAATAGATTAGCTTAGATAGCTATATTAACTAAGTAACTATATTTCTTATTAAATTTATTAAGGGGGATTAGTTTCTTTAGTTAATAGAAAATAGGCTTTAGCTTTTTCTTTACTACCTTTAAATATTTAGAGTAGACTAATAGGTATATACTAATATTATTATCTACTAATTCTCTTAGTCGTATAGCTAGACTATTTATTATAAGTTAAATAAGGAGTATAAATAATTTTAAATTAATAAGTTACGATATCTTAATAAGCCGTTAATAATTAAGAGATTTAATTACTTCTATATAAACTATTAAGAAGGAGCCCTCTTCTAATAATTTTTATTTTTTAATACTATAGAGGAGGTATTAAAGTTATATTCTAAACTACTTTCCTCTTTATATAGGAAGTCTAAATAAGCTTCTTTCTTAAAATTATTAGAAAAGATAGTATTAATTTTTACTTTTATAATATTCTATATTATCTTTTATATAGGGTAGCTAGAATAGTCTTATTACTTATTCTTCTTTCTATAGTTAAAGTAATAATTCTACTTCTTATACTTCTTTAGTATATAATTATAAAGCTTAAATACGTCTTTAAAATAAGTAGACTTCTTTTCTAACTTATTAAAGAAGAATCTACTTATTACTAGCTATTTTCTCTTAAAGGTAGCTAATTAGTTACTTTAGACGAGCTATACCTTTTAATATTAGTTATTCTTAAGTAGTACTTTATTAATAAAGGTTATATAGTTATATAGCTTACTAAAGATAGAATTACTATTATTAAATAGATCTACCTTATTTTTTAGTTTAAAATAAAGCTTATCTATAAATTCTTCGTTTTACTAGTAGTAAAATAGATAGGTCTTTATTACTAGACGCTTAAAATCCTTAATAAAGTTACTAACTTCGCTAAATATATTTATATATAGTTAGTAGAACTCTACCTTTACCTTCTTCTTCGCGTAGGGATTATTATAGTACTTTTTAATATATTCTAATAAGTTTATATTAGATATAAAGTCTATCTTCTTCTCTTTAGAATTTAACTATATTCGAATATAATTCTTTACTAGACCTACTAGTTAGAATATAATATAGGCTTAACGGGTTTTAGCTATTTACTAGAGGGTCTCTTATATATATTAGTTCTTATTAATAATAAGTTTCTACTCTATATTATAAAGTTAGTTCTTTAACTTAGATTCTCTATTATTTTTAAATAAAACGGGGTTAGAGTAGAACGTAGTTTTCTAGAAGTTAAAGATTTATAGAAATTTACTTTAGTAGCTTTTTATAATATTCTTCTTTTAAATAAAAATCTATATTTTATTACCTAAAATAATAGTTACGAACCCTAGTAAGGCTAATAAAGATATTATAGAATAGATACTAGAATAGAGAGTAAAAGTATTTTTTATTTTCTCTATAGTAAAGGGTAGTATCTTTAAATCTAATAGATACTTATAAAGGTTCTTATTAGGTAGAGAAGTCTATATTAGATCTAGAAATATAATTAGTTTAGTAGTTAGCTTTTTTCGCGAGAAGCTTAACTAGAAGGTTAGATATTAAACTAAATTCTACTAGAATCTTCCTAAAAACCTAGAGGTTTAAAGGGGGATATAATAGACGAGAGAGGTCCTTTAGAGGCTAATATTTAAGCTATTTAGCTATACTATTATAAAGGGGAGTTCTACCTCCTTTATATCTTATCTATTATTAGGATTATACTATAATAGTAGAGTCTTAAGAGTAAACTTAGGATTATACTAAGGAAGAACTATAAGTCCGACCTTAGTATAGATAATTATAAGGGAGGACTACTTAAGATCTTCCTCTAAATTCTACTACCTACTTATAATTTTCTAGGCTTATTAAAGCTTTTCTTATAACTTTTTAATTTACCTTCTATAATTATCTCTTTTCTTAACTAATTAGTTAAACTTATTAGCTATAATATTTATAAAGGTATTCCTATTAACTATACCTACTTCTATAGTACTTACTAGCCTCTTAGCTATAATAAGACGAAGACTATTATCTATTAAGGTATTAGTAATTAGATCGGGTCTCTCTTAGATAGCTAGTATATTCTAGACTATATTATAGTCTAAAAGCTCTTTCTATTCTTCTATATTTATTAAATAAGAGATTTAGAATTTATTTTTTTCTCTAAGTAATTTAACTCTTTTAACGTACTTATTAATCTTCTCTTTAAGACTATCTTTACTTATACTTTCTTCTTAAGGAAAAAAGATAGCTTTAAGGGTCTAAGAATTAATATATATATTTTTATTAATAAATATCTCTAAAGAGGTTAATTTATAGGTCTTAATTAACTTTTATTAGTATACTTTCTCTTTAGAAAAGAGTATTTTACTTCTAGTTTAGCTCTAAGATCTAGTCTAAGCTTATATACTCTTTATTCTACTTAAAGCTTAGCTTAGGGTCTTATTCTTTTCTTTATCTTTCTTCTATAAGAAGAGCTTATAGGAGGGCGGTTTATTTAGTAGAATAAACTTTAAAGAGTCTATCTAGCCTAGAGAATCTATTATCTTATTATTATACTAATTTAATAATTTAGTTAATTATATAAAGATAAGTTTATTATAGGATTTAGAATATAGGTCTAACCCTATATAATACTTTTATAGATCCCTTCTCTTTAAAGAAGGTACTAGGTATTTTAGTAATATTAGGACTTAAAATAGTTAATTTTAAAACTTATCTAAGAAAGTATTATATACTATTTACCCTAAGTACTATAGACCTCTAGGGATTTAGGAGGAAGTTAATATTTAGCTACTATCTTTAGTCGAAAGTTAGAGATCTTAGATAATATAGAACCCTAGGACTAAGTATAATTAATTAGAAGTTATAATAGCTAAGATAGCCTTCTAATTAACTAATAGTAGAATTAGTATATTAAAGCTATTCTAAGATAGTACTATAAGAGTATAAGAACGGGGGGTTCTTATACCTAAATAGGGCTTAGTACACTAAATAAGCTAACTATCTATTAGACTAATTCTCGGAATTACCTAATCTACTAATTAAAATAGAAAATAAGTAAAATAACTAGGTTACCTAGAAAACGGGTCGTAATATTAAGAATCTTTTATAGATTAGTAGTAGTTTACTATTTCTATTTAGTTAGATTATCTAGGTTAGACTATATAATTTTAAGTTAATTATAATAGATATTAAGTATATTATTAGATATAAGATTAGAAATATATTAGATATATTTAAATTTTATATTAAAGATTACTCTATTTATAGTATAAATACTATAGATCTTATATTTCTAGTTTTTATACTTAGTTTAATACTTACTTATAGACTTATTAGCTCTATTAAATTTATTAGAGTTAATAGTAAGATAATAGTAAGAGGTATAGATAAAGGTCTAGATATATAGAATATTAACTTTACTTTAGAGCTACTAAGTAACTTAATATACTTCTTTAAGATCTATAGTAAAAGAGAAAATATAGTATTATACTCCTATATCTAGGGTATTTAGTATAGCTTCGATACCTTAATAAGTTAAGAAAATAGATTTCTTATTTCTTAGTATAATTAATATAGTAGAGTTGCTTACTACGTCTTCTATTTAAATAAGAAAGGCTAGTATAGGAATCTAACTAATTATAGTAATAAGTTACTTATCCTACTAATATTATTAATTCTTAATAGCTATAGTATTCTTAAAGTTCTTAATATTCTTAGTATTCTAGGTATAGTATAGGTCTTAGGTCTAACTTAGTATCTTCTAGATTTAGAGTAGTCGATTAGGCTATTAGAGGAGTATTTTACCCTAGTAGTAGAATTAAAAGGAAGAATAGTATAAACTATTATAGTATAGATATACTAGGATTAAGATAGAATATAAGTTATACTATAAAAAGCTAATACTAGGACGAGTAGGGGCTATATATACCCGATATAGTAAGGTTTAATAAAGAGAGTACTATAGCTATAGATATAGTATATAATAGGTATAAATAATTATAGATTAATACTATAATAATTAAAAACTATTATTATAGTATAGGGTAATTATTCGATAGATATTTTTTAGTCGAATTAAGATTTTAGATAACTTTAATAATTAATACTCTATTCTATATCTAGTCTTCTATATATAGAGGATTTTAAACTTATTATATTATTTTATATTATATTCTTCTCCTTTAGACCTATCTCTTCGGTATTTATTATTTAATAGATACTTCTATTATTACTTAGATTAATTAAATCTAATATATTATTTATATAGTCGTTTACTATAATTAGTATATATACTAGCTTAAGATCTACTTTACTTATATACCTCCTTATTTCTTCCTTAATTATTTTAGTAACTAGATCTTATCTTTCTTTATATTAATTATTCTACTATATAAATAGTATCGTATATATTTTTATCTTATATTAGACTCTATATATATTTAGAACTAGTATATATCTTATAATAATATCCTAGTCCTAGATATTACTTAGTATATACCCGACTTCTACTCTTTAATTATCTACTATATTAAGATTATAATAAAGTATATTATTATACTACTTAGTATTCTAAAATATTATATACCTTTAGGAAGTACTACTAATAGCTTCTAGTCCTTTTCCTATAACGTAGACGTTAGTATTAACTAAATACCCTTATTTAAGAACTATCTTTAGTTAGACTATATTAATTAGTATATACTATATATTATTATATTTAGATCTTATCTTTTTTAAGTCTTTTATAATAAAGATAAACTTATTAAGTAACTTCTTTATTCTTTCTATAGTCCTTTCTCTATCTACTACGTCGAAACTATATTTACTATCTATTATCTATTATATCTTCTATATAATCTATATATAAAAGATAGTAGTCTAAAGTCCTAACTAATAGGGTATTATCTTTTATACTCTCTTCTATAGTAGCTTTTAATAGATAATACTTATCTTAGCTATTATCTATAAGGTAGATAATTTAAAGATATATCCTTTAATCTCTATATCTAAGCTATCTTATACCTTTTATTAAACTCTTATTATAAAGTATACGAATAATCCTTCTATTAAGCTAAACTATAGATAAATAGTATAGCTATTATATATTTTACTATAGACTATTCTAGATAGTACTATTATTCTAGCTAGTTTATAGAGAGGTAGATTATTCTCTTATATATATATATATTTTAATAAATAGATTAATAAATAAATTAAATTAATTAAGATATAGCTCGTATAACTTATAAGCTTTAATCTTATATTTATTTCGTCGTATAGTTATTTATAGTTATTATTCTCTATAATTAATATATTATTTATATCTATATCTATATTAATTTTCTATAGTTCTATCTTTTCTATAGGGCTTATTCTAATAATCGAACCTCGATATATAGTTATAGTATAGGAAGAAGTACTAGTAAATAAGATATTTAGTTCGGCGATATTAGAACTACTATATAGTAAATTAGATAATAATTAAGACGTATTATTTAATATCTTAATTAGCTTAGTTAATATCTTAGTCGGCTTAGATCTTACTAAACCCTATATAGAAGTTAGAAACTAGAGATTATAGATATCTAGTTATATACCTTATTTATATATAGTTATTAAGAAGGTTCTTTTTTTTTAACTTAGATAGTACTATCTTTATATACTTTTTAATAGTAGAAATAATATTACTAGTTACTTTATATTTTACTAATACTATTATCTATATATTTATATCTATTAGTACTACGTATTAGAGAGTATCTTCTTAATTATCTTATCTTATCTTTTCTAGACTTTCTAGACTATATACTAGGTATAAGTATTTCTTTAATAGGAATATAGTCGTATTAATAATATTTATAATAGATTAATAATATTTTATCTAAAAAACTACTCTATAAACTTTAATATAGTACTACTTTACTACTAGTCTAGCTTAATAAGAATAAGTAGTACGTAGCTTTAGATAAGTAGTATATAACTTTAAATAAATAATATTTATCTAAGAATAACTTATTTATATATTCTTTTATAATAATTACTTATTACTTCTTATCTATTAAAGTAGTATTAAAGTTATAAACGTTTCGGATAATAAATATATAATAGAATAATTTTTATTCTATCTAATACTCTAATTCTATATTATAGCTAATAATATAAATCTATATTATCTAAGATAGAATAACTATCTAGTTATCGTAGTATATATATATTATATAGGGCTACTTAAAGTAGTTATAAATATAGGTTATATATAGGTTTATATATTTATATCTTATCTTTATAATCTTCTATTATATTCCTTTATTTTACTTCTATTAGTTCTATTATTTAGCTTCTACTATATAATATTAGTAATAATAGTATAGTCTAACTAGTATACTTACTATATATATTTTTAGTTAGGATAAGAGTTTCTATAGATATAGTCGTCGTATACCTAGCTATACTTTTATCTATCTTCTAATTATTCTTATCTTTTATCTTATTCGATAGTCGTACCTAAAGTCTACTTTAGTAAATATTACTATTTACTTATTATACTAATTATCTTATATTTAAATTTAGGATACTATTTAGTATATAACTTAATACGTAAGAGTATTTTATTTTAATAAGTTATCTTATCTATATTATCTCTATCTTTACTTTAATACTATATAGTTATATATCTAGTAATTTAAAATCCTTTATATATTTTTCTATATTATTATATATTAATTCGTATTATATATTATTAAGTTTAAGTTTATATTTTATAATATTAGTAGGTAGAGTCTTTTATTAGATCGTTATCTTATAATATATAGGTTTTATACGCTATACTACTTATTATTATAAATAATAGCTCTTTACTAAAATATATATTATTTATATTACTATTATAATAGATATAGAATATTATATAGAAAGATTAATATAATAGAGGTTTACTAGTAAAGCTAAAGTAACTATAGACCTTAGCTAAGTACTTAATAGATTTATTTTTAACTTTTACTTTATACTATTACCTAAAATATACTTTTTCCTAAAGAGTTTACTTATATTATTCTATAAAAAGGTTATTATTATACTATTATCTATAGTTTATTTTTTCTAGAGAGTCTACTTATATTATTCTATAGAAAGACTATTATTATACTATCGCTTATAGTTTACTTTTTCTAGAAAGTCTACTTATATTATTCTATAAAAGGGCTATTATTATAGTCTTATCTATATTAAGATTATATATTATCTACTATATTATCTTTATTATCTACGACGCGTCTATATTCCTAGCGTCGCCCTTTATAATAACTACTACTAGCCTCCTCTTTAATCTTAGTCCTAGTCTATATCCTCTTATTCTTACTTTTCTTCTTTATTTTCTATTTCTAATATTACTTAAATACCTTTATCGTCTTATTCCTATTAGATTTAAATAATAAAGAGTATAGCTAATTATATAGTTTAAAGTTAATATAATTATTAATAAATATCTTCTTAAAATTCTTAATTAATAGTATAATATATATACCTCTCTATATTATTAGTATAGAGAAGACTTATCTACTTCCTAGAGTTATCTTAAAAGTTAAAATTATTATATTATTCTTAATTAGTTCGATTATACTATAGATTAGATATAGTTACCCTTTATCTATTATCTATAATCTATTTACTATAACTCTAGTATATATTATTTATTTATATATATTATTCTTATTACCCGTATTCTATATTATAAAGATTAGATTAATCTTATTAATAACCTTTTTATATAGCCTCTATCTTAGATTTATAAGGTATAAATCTATCTAAGTATTATAGTTAAACTTATTTATAATAATATAGTCCTTTTATTAATTATCTTTATATTCTTATAGTCGATAGTATATTAATTAACGTAATATAATCTCTATATCTATTAGGTACTTTCTAACTTTATACTAGTACTATATTAAAGAGTATATTTATATTACTATTTAATAAATCTAGATTAGATATTCTTTATATATAGATTTATCTAATAGGTTAATAGTAACTATTAGTATTTAAGAGTTAATAAGATACCTCCTCTTATAACGAATAAAAATTATAAGAATATTAGCTAAGTTAGTAATTCTAGATAATACTATTACTTATTAAATCGTAATCTATTTACTATATAGTTAGCTCGATTTTTATATCTTAGAATTTATCTACTATCTAATATTATATAATAGTAGTATCTTTAATAGAATAGTAATATATATATTATAAATTTACTTTACTATACTAGATATAATAATACTACTATCTAATATAAATTATACTTTTATAAAGAGTATTACTATTAAGTAGCTATTTAATTACCCGAGTTATAGTAGTAGGTCTTATTTATTAATTAACTTATATACTTCCTTAAAAAGAAAACTATATAGTACCTCTCTATTTAGTCTAGTATTATAGCCGTCTAGACTTTCTCTTAATTAAATAAAATATTTCTAATAAATAAGACTATATAACTTTAGGAGGTTAAAATAACTAGTTAAAGTTATATCTTTTATACGGGGTTAAAAGGCTTTAAATATATACTTTAAGATATTAATATACCTAAGTATATTATCTAAGTATAATAATATATTATTATTATATATCTAGTATTATACTATAGTAATAAAGTTATATATTACTTTAGTAAAATAAATAATATATAGTTCTTTATTATATAGTATTAGTATTATTACTACTACTAGCTATTATATAATTACTCTTTATTTATCTCTTATCTACTAGAATATCTTACTAAAATTAATATAGATAAATTATCGTAGACTAGAATACTTTAATACTATCTTAAATTAATAGTTTAGCTATACTTTTTCTCTAATATTATTTACTAGCCTTCTAGTATCCTTATAAGCTTATTTTATCGATATTATATTTTCTACTAGTTATTATAACTATTTAACTATATATATAATAAGATCCTTTAATAGTTAATATAATATATCTACTAGTATACCCTTATATATATTAAAGTATAGGTATTTCTATTAGGAAATAGGTTTTTAAAAGATAATATAGAGAATAAGTTCTCTAGTTAGAAGTAAATAGTAGTATTCTAGTATAAATAAGATGAATCGCTACTTCTCTAGAATACGATCCGCCTAAGAGATATATAAGACTATTAGATAACTCCTTTAGAGACTAATACCTAATATTATCCCCCTTCTTAGAACTTATAAGACCCTAGGACTAAGTATAATTAACTAGAAGTTATAATAGCTAAGGTAGCCTTCTAATTAACTAATAGTAGAATTGGTATATTGAAGCTATTCTAAGATAGCGCTATAAGGGTATAAGAATAGAGGGTTCTTATACCTAAATAGAGCTTAGCGCGCTAAATAAACTAACTAACTATTAGACTAATCCTCGGGATTACCTAATCTACTAACCGAAATAGGAAATAAGTAAAATAACTAGGTTACCTAGGGAACGGGCCGTAATATTATCTTCCTTCTAGAATAAGGCCTTATCCTTAAGGGCCTAGTAAACGAATAATTAAGAAAAAACGCTTTTAGGGGGAGGAGGAGGAGGGAGAAATAAAGAAGATAGATAGGTACCTATATCTATTACTCCCTACTCGAAAAATAATTTAACTAATACCCTCTAGATCGTCCTTAGAGTATATTAACGTTATATAGCCCTACGTATATCTACTTATTTTACTATATAAAATATCGTCTAAAAAATATTTTTCTAATATATATACTATATAACGCGCTTAGTATATCTAAAGGGCGTTATAAGATATATAAGAGGGTACTAGTAACTTAGTTTTCTATATTATCTAGAAGTTATATATACGTAGTCCTAAAAGATAAGATTTACTCCTCCCGCGTTCCTACCCGTAGTAAAGCGAGGCTATAGGGAGATACTCTAAGCTTAGGGGTAGTTACTATAAGCTTTAGACTATATACTACCTATTTCGACGGGTTATAAAAGAAAGATACCCTAGGCTTAGGGGTAGTTACCCTAAGCTCTAGATATTATACTACTTATTTTAGTAGGCTATAAAGGGTAGAGGGTCTATACTCGACGTTAGCGATTTTTCTAAATTCCTATCTTAACCAATACCTCGTCTTCTAACTAGGGGCTAAGGAACTTATCTTATAACGCGGCTTCTAACTACTAGACTAACTATTTAGGTAAGTCTAGCTTACTAGGGTACTCGTCGTAGAAGTCTTTTACCTTTTAGACCGCGTTTATAAAATCGCTTACTAGATAATAGATTAGATCTAAGTTATAGTCTATCTATTCTATTTAATAGTAGAGCTTACTATAGACGATCCGGCTATCGAGGATATAGGCTACTAGCTACTTAGGATACCCGTTTACTTCTATAGCTAGTTCTTTAGAGAGTACTTAACTAGATAATAGGTCTTATATAGCTTTATATAACCTATTCGTATAGAAAACGTTATATATCTTTATATAAAAGGGTAACTAGACTATATAGGAGTTATACCTTTAGCTAATAATAAAATAAGATCTATATATTTATTAGTCTAATTTTAGACTAGACCTTAAGATAGTAAATCCCTTAGATATAATATAGACTTAATCTCCTACGTTAAAATCTAGAGGGTAGTATTTTTTATTAGCTTATCGACTCTAGGCTTTCTAAGCTACTATAATATTAGCTTAGGTATAGTCGCGAACCTATTAGACTATATTAGTTTAGATTTTTACGAACTCTTAGGCTACCTATATAGTTATATCGTTCGGTAATTTAGAAGATTTATAGATACGTTCTTATTAGTCCTAGTAGTAATAAGTCTTATAGCCGAATTCGATCTTAAACGGGAAAAATCCTATTATATTATACGGAAGAATTACCTAAGCCTAGTTTATACTAGATAGGAGGTTAGACTAGTTATTCTAATAGAAGTTTATAAAGGGGCGTAATTATTAGTCTAACTATTAATTAAAAACTTCCGTATTACTATCGGTCTATAGGTAGTAGGTTATAGATAATAACTAGCTAATTCTTATAAATCTATATAATTCTTTTATAAAGCTTAATACGAACTATAGGCCTCGATTCGAGACTATAATACGTAGGGGACTAAAGACTTACTATATATACGTATAGTAAAGAGTAGCTATATCTTTAGTAGTAGTAGTCTTAAAGTAAAGTAATAAGAAAGTATATTTTAATAATCTATATATTACTATAAATATATTATTATATCCCTTACGATCCTTTAGGAAGCTTTTAAAGTCTATAAAGATATCTTCTTATATCCTCTTAGATATAAGAAGTAGTTTAAGAAGACCTAAGGTCTTATCTTAAGACTTATAACTCTATTAGTATTACTTATAGTTCCTTATATAACGTTTTATATCCTTATTTATTATACCTTAGTAGTATAGGTCTTTTAGAAGTCTAATAGTTTTCTTTATATCTAGGTAAGTAGTAATCTACGTAGTATATACTACCTAGATAAAGTAGGTCTTAAGAAACCCTACTTTAGATACTACTAACTTCTCTTTTTAAAGAAGGAGCCTAAATAGGGTTAGGAATAGGTACTTACGTTCTTAACAGGCTAATTCTTATTCTAGTTTAAGTATAGCGTATATACGATTTTTATAAAGTATATAGTTAAGAAGTAGATAAGGATAAACTTTAGTTTTAAACTTAGGATTCTAGGTATTAGTAATAGCTATTAAGGTAGCTATTATAGTAGAGGTCTATTTAGAGGAGATAAAGACGTAAGTCCTAGTAGCTTTATCTTTTTCCTTCTAAGTTTTTAACTCCTTTTATTTTTAAGAGAGGGTATTCGTAATAATATTAGCGGTCCTAGAACGATAATAAATAGTATAGTAGTAATCTACGAGCTTCTCGGCCTAGTAAGTCTATTATAGGGTTAGTTTATACTTAGTCGAGAAATACTCTAGTATCTAGTAATTAATAATAACTTAGAAGAGTTTATTTAGTTATAACTTTATAAACTAAGCTCTCTATTTATTTAAACCTCTTATAACCGCGAGTATCTCTTTATTATAGATCTTATAGTTTATTTTTATAGACTTTATTATCTTTATAAAGTAGACTATAGATTACTAGGTTCTATTATCTTAAAGCTACGTAAAGGTACCTACTAGGATACCGTCACTCGCGTTAGTTTCTATATAGGTTCTACGATAGAGTAAGTAATATCTTATAATAATATCTAAATATAATAATATCTTATTTTTCTTAAATATAGCTCGCTCTTTAGACCCGAAGGCGTAGAATTTTCCCTTTTATAGTAATTAGATAAGTAGGCGGACTATATAACTATAGTCTTTTAGCTACTTATAATAGTAGTTATAGAAGCCTAGATAAGCTTATAGCCCTTTTAGGGTTATAGATTTCTCCTAGTCTTTAATAGCTACTATCTTATTAGGGTCTATATAGATTCCTTTAGTACTAATAATAAAACCTAAGAACTTTACCTTAGTAACTATAAACTCGCTCTTTTTAATATCGATTTATAGTCTAGCCTTTCTAAGCTTATCTAGGATTTTACTTATATATTTCTCGTACTTAAGGGGGTCTTCTAAGTAGATTAAAATATCGTCTATATAGGTAGTATAGATCTTATCGATTTTATCCTTAAGTACTTAATTAATATAGTATTAAAAAATTACTAACCTATTATATAGTCTAAAAGGTAGAATATAATATTTATAATTCTTATATTATATCTTAAAAGTTATAAGATCTTCTATATTAGGGTCTAGTTTAATATAATAGAAGGCTTAACGTACGTCTAGCTTAGTAAAGACCTTTACTTTAAAGAGTTATATTAATATCTCTTCGATTAAAGGAATAGTAGTAATATCTTTCTTTATAATTATATTAATTTTCTAGTAGTTAATATAGAACCTCTACCCCCCTTCTAGCTTCTTAATAAATAGAATAGATAAGGCGAAGTTAACGTTACTAATCGTAATAAAGCCCTTTTTTAGGTACTCTTCTAAGTAAGCTTTTAGTAGCTTTAGGTATTTAAGGAATATATTATAAAATAGACTTATATTAAACTTATTTATATTATTCTTAAGAATAATTTTATAGTTAATACTCTCCCTTTTAGGGGATAGTTTATCTAAGTCGACCTTAGAGAAGTAGTCTAGAATAGCTCCTACGTAACCTTTATAAGGGAGTTTCTCTACTATTATATCTTATACGTCCTATTCTACTAAGTCTTTTATTAAGTCTTTTAACTATCTATTCTAAATTAATAAGTTAACTTTATAGAGACTAGTAGCTTCTAGCGTAACTTCTTTCTTATCTACGAGCTTCTATATATTAGGAGGCTCGAGAAAATATATATCGAATTTATTACTAATAGTCTATCCTAGTAGATTATTAGGGATAGGTATAGCTTTCTTTTTCTTTCTATTATTTTTTTAACGACCTTATTAACTTTTCTTAGATTTAGTACCTCTTAAACTATTATTAGTATCGCTATCTACGTTCCTCTATATTTTCTTAAGAATAGCTTATTAGTCCTTTATTACTTATAACGGGGCTTCGGTAGGCTTATAGGCCTCCTCCTAGGGGATCGTAAGGGCTTTAATAGGAATCTCTAAACTAAGTATTAGATTCTTTCTAAGTAAGTAGGCCTTCTTCTATACTTTAACCTACTAATTAATTAGGTTATTACAATATAAAGTATTATTCTAGTATTCTAGCTCTAGCTTCGGGTCCGGCTTCCCTATAGTAGTTAGATTATATTTTATCTACTTCGAAGTATTATCTAGCTAGTATAAAGTTCGATTATAATAGTTAATTAAGGACTAGATTTACTTAAAGAATTTTCTTCTAAGTATTATATTATAATACCTAAGCTTATAGAAGAGGAACTAGATAGATATATCCTTTCCCTAGATTAATAGATTAACTTAGATAGCTATATTAACTAAATAACTATATTTCCTATTAAACTCGTTAAGGGGGATTAGTTTCTTTAGTTAATAGAAGATAGGCTTTAGCTTTTTCTTTACTATCTTTAAATATTTAGAGTAGACTAATAGGTACGTACTAGTACTACTATCTACTAATCCCCTTAGCTATATAGCTAGGCTATTTACTATAAGTTAAATAGAGAGCGTAAATAATTTTAAATTAACGAGCTATAATATCTTAATAAGTCGTTAATAATTAAGGGGTTTAATTACTTCTATATAGGCTACTAAGGAGGAATTCTCCTCTAGCGGCTTTTATTTTTTAATACTATAAAGGAGACGTTAGAGTCGTACTTTAAACTACTTTCCTCTTTATATAAGGAGTCTAAATAAGCTCCTTCCTTAGAATTATTAGAAAAGGTAGTATTAACTTCTACTTCTATAGTATTCTATATTACTTTATATATAATATAGTCGAGGTAGTTTTATTATTTATTCCTTTTCCTATAATTAAAGTAATAGTCTTATTTCTTATACTTCTTAAAAGAGTAGTTATAAAGTTTAGAGGCGTCTTTAAAGTAAACGAGCTTCTTTTCTAACTTATTAGGGAAGAGTCTACTTATAGTCGGCTACTTTCTCTTAGAGACGGCTAATTAGTTACTTTAGGCGAGCTAGACCTTTTAGTACTAGTTATTTTTAAGTAATACCCTATTAGCTAAAGTTATATATTTATAAAGCTTACTAAAGATAGAATTACTATTATTAAATAGATCTACCTTATTTTTTAGCTTAAAGTAGAGCTTATCTATAAATTCTTCGTTCTATTAGTAGTAAAGTAGGTAGGCCTCTATTACTAGACGCTTAAAATTCTTAACGAAGTTACTAACTTCGTTAAATATATTTATATATAATTAGTAGAATTTAACTTTTATCTTCTTCTTTACGTAGGGGTCTTCGTAGTATTTCTTAATATATTCTAATAAATCTATATTAGATATAAAGTCTACTTCTTCTTTTCTAAAATTTAGCTATATTCGAATATAGTCTTTTACTAGGCCTACTAGTTAGGATATAATATAGGCTCGACGAATCTTAGCTATCTACTAAGGGGTTTCTTAGGTATATTAGTCCTTATTAACTATAAGTTTCTACTCTATATCGTAGAGCTAGTTCTTTAACTTAGGCTCTTTATTATTTTTAAATAAAGTAGGGTTAAGATAGGACGTAGTCTTCTAGAAGTTAGAGGTTTATAGGGATTTACTTTAGTAATTTCCTATAATATTCTTCTCCTAAATAAGAACCTATATTTCGTTACCTAAGGTAATAGTTACGAACCCTAGTAAGACTAATAGAGATCTTATAGAGGGGGTACTAGGATAGAGAGTAGAAATATTTTCTATTTTCTTTATAGTAAAGAGTAGTATATCTAATTCTAATAGGTACTCGTAATAGTCCTTATTAGGTAGGGGAGTCCGTATTAGATCTAGGAATATAATTAATTTAGTAGTTAGCTCTTTTCGTAAGAAGTTTAACTAAAAGATTAGATACTAGATTAAATCCTACTAAAACCTTCCTAGGAGTCTAGGGGTTTAAAGTAGAGTATAATAGGTAAGAGGGGTTCTTTAGGGGCCGATATTTAGGCCGTTTAGTTATACTATTATAGGGGGGAGTCTTACCTCTTCTTTATCTTATCTACTATTAGGGTTATACTATAATAGTAGAGCCTTAAGAGTAGACTTAAGGTTATATTAAGGAAGAATTATAAGTCTAGCCTTTATATAGACGACTATAGAGGAGAACTATTTAAGATCTTCCTCTAAACTTTACTACCTACTTACGATTCTTTAGACTTATTAGAGCTCTTTTTATAGCTTTTTAACTTACCTTTTATAGTTATCCCTTTTCTTAACTAATTAGTTAAACTTATTAGCTATAGTATTTATAAAGGCGTTCCTACTAACTATATCTACTCCTATAGTATACGCTAGCCTTTTAACTATAATAAGACGGAGACTATTATCTATTAAGATATTAGTAATTAGATTAGGCCCCTCCTAGATAACTAGTATATCCTAGACTATATTATAGTCTAGGAGTTCTTCCTATTCTTTTATATTTATTAAGTAGGGGATTTAGAGTCTATTTTTTCCTCTAAGTAATTTAACCCTCTTGGTATACTTATCGATCTTTTCTTCGAGACTATCTTTACTTATACTCTCCTCTTAAGGGGGGAAGATAGTCTTAAAGGTCTAGAGGTTAATATACGTATCTTTATTAATAAATACCTCTAAGGGGGTTAGTTTATAGGTCTTAGTTAGCTTTCGTTAGTATACTTCCTCTTTAGGAGAGGATATCTTACTTTTAGCCTAGCTCTAAGACCTAGTCTAAACTTATATACTTCTTACTTTACTTAGGACTTAGCTTAGGACCTTTCTCTTTCCTTTATCTTTCTTCTATAGGGAGGTCTTATAGGAAGGTAGCTTTAAAGGGCCTACTTAGTCTAGGGAGTCTATTATCTTATCGTTATACTAATTTAGTAATTTAGTTAATCGTATAAAGATAAGTTAGTTATAGGGTTTAGGATATAGGTCTAATCCTATATAATACTTTTATAGGTCCCTTCTCTCTAAGGAAGATACTAGGCGCTTTAGTAATATTAGGGCTTAAAGTAGTCGATTTTAAGACTTACTTAAGGAAGTATCGTATATTATCTACCCTAAGTACTATAGACCTCTAAGGATTTTAGGGGGGTTAATATTTAGCTACTATTTCTAGCTAAAAGTTAGAGATCTTAGAATAATATAAGACCCTAGGACTAAGTATAATTAACTAGGAGTTATAATAACTAAGGTAGCCTTCTAATTAACTAATAGTAGAATCGGTATATTAAAGCTATCCTAAGATAGCGTTATAAGGGTATAAGAATAGAGGGTTCTTATACCTAAATAGGGCTTAGCGCGCTAAATAAACTAACTAACTATTAGACTAATCCTCGGGATTACCTAATCTACTAACCGAAATAGGAAATAAGTAAAATAACTAGGTTACCTAGAGAACGAGCCGTAATAGAACTTCTTAACTCGAGAAGTCTAAAAAACCTTTTTAGATATATTTTAACCTATTTCTTATCCCTCTACTAATCCTAAAGTTATTTAGATCTAGGCTAGTTCTATAAGCGATCTTAATACCCTATTAGAGATAAAAACTACCCCCGAGCCTCTTTTAGTCCTATTTAAGCCTATTTTAGCTTAGAATTAGACCTCTATATAGACTTTTAAAAGGACTTTACTTTTCTTTTATCTTAACTAGTAGAATATTATATAGCCGTCGTACTAGTAGATTATATAATCTTAGTAATAAATAGAAGTCTTAGTACTTAATTATAGATATTTCTAGTCTAATCTTCTATTTTCTTTTTCTAATATCTCTTTACTATATTTTTAGGTAAGTATTCTATTCTTTTCCTAAGAAGTTTTAGGTATATTTAGATACTAATAAGTATAGGTTTCCTCTTTTTATACTCTTTAGTTTCTTTTTCGTCTAAATTAGCTCTATAACTCCCCTAGAATAGATAGTACTTTTAAGAAGTATTTTATTAGAGACTATTAGCTTAAAGCTATTCTTAAGAATAATATATATACTAAATTATTATATATCTTCTATATTACTATTATAATAAAGGAAGATATTATTAATTAAGTCTAGTAGTACTTTTTTAATTTAAATAATAATAAATAGGACTTCTATAAGTTCGAGGGTCGTTAGTAGAAGTATTATAAGAATTACTTATATAAATAATCTTTTTATTTTATAGTAGATTACTCTTAGGTACTTTTAGGTACTTTTAGATTATAATTAATCCTATTAGATTCCCTTAAAGTATCTTTATAGCCTTAAATATATTAAAGCTTAAATTAAAATTATTTTAAGTCCTAACTAGGAGATTCTTAACTATTACTATAAGAGGGAGTAAAAGTATACTATTATATACTAAAAAGAGACTAATATTAACCCTAATATACTAGTTTCTTTTAACTCTACTACTATAGGTACTCTAGAGAATACCTTATTTATATTAGTTACTTAAATACCCTCTATCTATTCTTAAGAAGGAGCGCTTATCGTAATAATCTAGGGGTAATATTATTAAGTTAATAAGAAAGTAATAAGTCTATATAATTAGCTTATAGCTAATTTAAAAGAGTAAATTCTTTTTAGATA
The DNA here is from genome assembly GCA_030770425.1 of Darksidea phi. Lineage (NCBI taxonomy): Eukaryota > Fungi > Ascomycota > Dothideomycetes > Pleosporales > Lentitheciaceae > Darksidea > Darksidea phi. Next base: position 107,945 of record JASJFT010000146.1, read on the forward strand.
CTATTAGGTATATTTAGTTAAATTTTTAATTAATATACTCTAAAGGGGGTAGTTTATTCTTTAATAAATTTTAAGAATATAATAGAGCTTTTACTTTAAATAATTAGTATATTTAAGTAAATATTATATTCTATAATTATTACTAAGATAATAAAAGTTTCTAAAAGAAATTAAAACGGGACTATTTTAATAATAAGACTAGTAATAAGTCTTTTAATCTTCTTTCCTCTAAGAAAGAGTATATAAGTAGTATTAAGAACCTTTTAAATATATTTAAGTACTAATTAGTATATTTAAACCCCTAATAATTTATAATATACTATTAAGATTAATCTTAAGTTTAAGAAGGCTTATAAAAAGGCTACGAAGTAATAGTACTATTATAAGACTAAGAGGGAGGAAGAATCTATCTCTAATAATAAGTAGGTACTTATTAGATATAGTTTAATACTAAATTATAGTTATAGTAGTAATATAAATTAATTTATTTTTTATAATAGCTATTAAATCTAGACTACTTATCTTAAAGAGTTTAATAGTACTTATAGTACTAATTTCTATAATATATCTTCTACTTAGAAATTAAAGAAGAATTAGAAGTATTAGATAACTTTTAACTTTACTTACTAATTATTTAGTATAATATAGCGACTTTAGACCTTTTTAAGTATATTTAAATAGAATTTATTTCTCTTTTTTAAGAAATAAGGTACTTAGTATAATATAGGTCTTTTCTATAATATTTAGCTATAAATTTTAATATTTAGAATAAGTTTACGCCTAGCTAATTCGTCTAATAGAATATTAGGAAACTCTAGCTCTTAAGTAGTTATAATCTTACTAATTATCTCTAACTTTACCCTTTTATAATTAAATATAACTAATTATATTATCTCTTTTTTTTCTTAATATTATTAAACTACTACTAAGAATATTTCTACTAGTAAAAATCCTAAGCCCTTTAACCTTAAAGGAAATCTAACTTAGAAATATTTTTCTTAAAATATATTATTAATAGTAAAAGGTATATTAAAATAGTTTTATTCTTAATAGACTTTTTTATTTATTACTATCCTTCTTCTTAGTAACTAATAACCTAGTAGTTATTTTTTAGACTTTTTAGGTACCTTTTAGTACCTTAGAATAATTTCTTTTTTTAAATAAAATATTTTAAGTATATTTTTACTTATATTTATACTAGATTCCTAAGAGTTCTCTTCTAATAGATAACCTTTCTAAGAAACTAGATAATACTAATTTCTATCTTTATCTTGTTCTCTATTAATTAATTTATTAATTTCGTAGATATTATCTTCTACTTATTAGAGTATATCTATAGCTAGACCTTCTAAGTATAGTAGCGATTTTTTTAAATTATATAGTTTTAGTAAGGATATATAAAAGACCGAATAGATATCTAGAATATCTAGTAGATCTACTTAGTAAACTACTATTCTAATTTTTTCTATTACTATATCTAGGCCTAAGTATTTCTAATCTAATTTCTTTTTTAGGCGATAAGACTTAAAGTAGTATATTAAAATATATACTTAGTCCTCTATCTCTAGTTTAAGAGGTATTCTTTTCTTATTTTAGAATTATTATTAATATTTATTAATAGTCTTAAGTTTTTAGGTATATTTAGTCCTAATCTTAATTAATCTAGTAGCTATTATATACCTATAGGGCGATTCTCCGTCGTTAAGTAGCTAAATAGACTAATCTATACCTTATAATATAAATTTATAATAGATATAAAATAATATTTACTTTATAGTTAAATATATACTATTATTATATATAAACTTTACTAAGAATATCTATAGTATCTAATTATCTTATTTAATATAATAATAATATCTTAGATATTATTCTAGTATTTAGTTCTATCTTTTAGTTTAACTATTAGTTTATAGATAGTATATAGAAGTAAGAACCTTTTTTAAGTTTAAATAGTAATTAAAAGAGTTCTAATACTTCGTATTTATAATTAGGCCTTAATTAAATAGAACTATAGTAGAAATATTATATAATCGGATAATCTTATAAATCTAGGCTTAGGCTAAATTAATATTATTCTAATTACTTTATACTAGGATATAGTATATTATTTTAGAGAAATAATATACTATAACTAAAATAGTATTATATACTACCTTATTATTTTTACTTAAGAGTAGTTTAATAATAAAATCTATTATAACTTCTTACTAAGGACTATTAGAAATTAGTAATAATTATAATAGACTATATAATTTATAATAATAGATAACTACTTTATTATAATATATATAATTATAGACGTACTTTCTTACTATTTCTATTATTCTAATCTATATATATTTCCTTCGTAGCTTAGTTAATATCCTTATTATACTAAAATAATTAAATAGAGGAATATTATAATACTCTTAGATTACTATAGCTATTTCTTCTATTATTATAAGGTATTTAGGTCTATTTTAATATATTTTATTATCTTTAGGGTCTATAGAAGTTTTTATATCTTTATTTATCTTTAACTCTTTATTAAGGTTACTCTTAATATTTATTAAATTATCTAGGTCGTTAAAGTTCTCCTTTATTTTTAAGTTATCTTCTTTTTCCCTTACTAATATCTCTTAATAGTATTTTATCTTCTTCTAAGCTAAGTCTTTATATTAAAAGTAATAAATAATTTTTTTTATTTTATTAGTTTTTTCTTAGATCGTTATAGCTCGCGTAATAGTAGTAATAAAAGTACTAATCTTTTATAGACTCCTACTTAGTAAATCTTATATTAGTTTAATAAAAAACTTATTTTATTTTTATACTAGTTCTTTTATCTTTATAATATAATCGGGTTAATATAAGAATTTATTTACTAGATTTATAAATTCTAATTAGTATTTAATAACGAAATCGAACTTTAATAGTACTAAATAGAAATAGACTTAATAATAATTAAGAAATTTTATCTTTATAAACTATTTTAAGTTATTATAGTCTATAACTATTTTAAAAAACTATCTATTAAGGTAATACCTTTAATAGATTAAACTTTTAATAATTATAAGAAGTTCTTAGTCGTATATATTATAATTATACTTAGCTATAACTAATTTTCTTAAGTAGAAGTTAATAGGTCTTTATTAGACCTTTTTATTACTATTAAATACTAATTAGTTTAATATATCTATAATTATACCTTCTAAAGTATTAACTTTTATCTTAGTTTCTTATCCCCTTTTAAAATAAGTAAGGATTAGTATTATAATAAATAAGCCTTTTAACTTATTTTATACCTTTCTTCCCTCTAGACCTATATCTAGGGATTAGCTTTTCTCCCTTCTTATAGCTCGCCTAGCTTAGGTAGCTCTAGGTACCTTTTATATTATTTAAATAAGTAGAAATACTTTTTAACTAAATCTATTAATAAAATAATAATAATAGTTTATAAAGCTAATAAATATATAAATATCGTATATAGTACGAGATATAAACTATTCTTAAATAGTTTTAATCCTTTCTAGATCTATCGAGATTTCTTTAAGTATAATTAAATACCCTAGATATTCTATAGACTTAGTATACTATTTATACTTCTTTAGATTATAAAAAAGCTTTACTTTATATAATCTTTATAATACTTTCTAAATATATACCTTATATTCCTCCTTTATATTAAAGAAGATTAAAATATTATTAAGGTATATAATATATATTATATCTACTAGTTCTACTAGAATATAGTTAATATAGACCTAGAAGGTAGTTAGAACGTTTATTAACCTAAAAGATATTACTATATATTTAAAATATCTATAATATATTTAGAAGATAGTCTTTTATTTATCCCCTTTTCTTATTTAAACCTAGTAGTAAGCTTTACTTAAGTTAAGCTTAATAAACTATCTTATCTAGGCTAAATATTCTAAAGATTCTTAAATTAAAGATAAAGGATTATAATTTTTAATTATAATCTTATTTAGACCTCTATAGTCTATATATAGTCTTAAACTACTATCTTTCTTCTTTATAAAGAGAATTAGTACTTTAGTAGGGAACTTTAAGTATCTAATCTAGTCTTTAACTAGATACTTATTAATATACTTCCTTAATACCTCTAATTCTAAGGCTAAGAGATTATATAATAGTTAATAAGGTAGAACCCCTTTAGGTTCTAAATCTATACTTAAATTATAAGATCTATAGTCGAAAAGCTCTATTACGAAGTCTTTTAATCTTATATCTACTATATTAATATAATATTTAGACTAGTAGGTTAATAGGCTTTAAACTACGCCTAAAAGGGCCGAATTATAGATAATAATAATATAAATATCTACTAAGGGACTTCTTATTATTTTATTAAATTCTTTAGTAGATTTAGTCGCTACCTTTTAGTACTAGCTAATAGATTTATCTAGTATTCCTTAATATCGTATTTACCTTATTATAAAATTTAATTTTAGGTTATAGACTTTAATCTATAGTATTCTTAAGTATATAAAATATTAATTAAGGTTTATAACTATAAATAATAAATTATATATCTAAATATACTTATAGATATTCTTAATATATATATTAATAATAATTACCCCGTATACTATTATAATAGACCTATTAGCTACCTTTATAAGAAGTTTAGATAAGAGTTCTATTATTAAGTCTATCTCCTTAACGGCTTTAGCTAATAGAAGATTAAATTATAACCCTAGGTTAATAAGTATCTCTAGATCTTTAAACTTAATTATTATAGGAATAGTTAGTAATTTCGTAGACTTTAGATAAAGTATATTATATAGTTAGCTTAGATCTTCTCTAAATATCTTCTTAATAAGGTCTATATAAACTAAAAGAGTAAAGATTATTTCTTTAAGCCTATAGCTTTTTTCGATTCTTCTTTTTTAATTATCTTAATCTTCTTAAACGCTTCGTAGTCTAGTTTTATATATCTAGGCTTATTATAGTAGTAATAGACTACTTTAAAACTAATAATATTACTATTAGACTTAGTATTCTTTTTAGGTTCTAATAAACGTTCTTTATTCTACTTAAACTTTTTTAAGGTCTTTACTAGGCTCCTATTATTTTTCTAGTCGGATTTCTACCTCTTTCCTTTAGGTTTAGCCTTAGGCTTTTCTTATTTATATTAATAACGATACTAACTTATATTAATTATTACTTTATAATCTTAAACGCTTAATTACCTTTTAAAGTTCTAGTAAAATAAATTATCCTTAATCTACTCTAGTAGGTAGTTAAAAAACTTTAAGACCTAATTACTTTTAAATATCTAATTAATCTTCTCTTAGAAAGATCTTATATAGTTAAAAAGGTTAGTAAAACTTTATAAGTAGGTAGGGGTATAGAATAAATATATTAAGTTATCTAACTATCTAGCTAGGACACGAGTAGAGGGCCTTATATACGAGTTATACTAGATCTAGTAACTAAATTAATTACTATAAATTAGTATATAGTTACTATAACTTATTATT
>JASJFT010000147.1:0-36130 GCA_030770425.1 Darksidea phi
TAGGTTCTACTATAAATAGGAAGAAAGCTAAGCTTAATAAGCGCCCCCCGCTTATATAAGCTTCCCCTTTCTTTATACTTACTACTATCCCGTAGTATATATTTAGTTTATAATATCTAGTATACTACTATATCTAGAAGAGCTATATATTATTATAATAATAACGTAGAATTCTTAGGATATAATAAGAATAATAGATTCTTAGATATTTTAAACTATCTTTATAAATAGCTATAATCTTATTCTTAACTAGCTATAGCTATATAAGGTAAACCCTTAAATAGATTACTAAAAGAAATCTTTTAAGTAGTAGAATAGGAGTATAGTAGCCGAGTATATTAAAGTTAAGATAATATTTAACGACTTAATATAATAGCTATAATCTAGAGAAAAAGTATATATATTATACTTAAGAAGTTTTTATACTTAATTACTTATAAGTAAAAAAGAGTATTAACTTTAACTTCTTAATATAGTAGAAGCTATAGAATATTTATAGATATTTATTAGTAAGATATAAACCCTAAAGGGTAATAAATCTTAGAATACTTAATACTAGAATAAATAGAGTCTACTTTAGTTAAAAAACTAAATTCTATAACTTTATAATTACCTCGTCTATTATATAAAGTAATATCCTAAACTAGTATAGCTATCTAAGACTACGGTCTTCTAGATTATAATATTAATAATAAATATCCCTTTATAAAGAGTTATAACTCTCTATTAAAAGGGGTAATAGAAGTTTAAAAACTATCTAAATATTTTCTATAATAATTCTAATAAGAAAATTAACTCTAAGAAAGTTATAAAAATACTAAAATATCTTTATAATTAACTTTAGTACTTTAGTTCTAAGCTTACTAGTAGAATTACTCCTAACTTAGAGTATAACTATACTATTAATCTTAAAAAGGAAAAAATATTATTAAATCTATTTATTTATAATCTCTTTAGAAGAGAACTTAAGATTTTAAGGAAATACCTTAATAACTCTCTAAAGAAGGGGTAGATTTAATCTAGTAAGTCTTTAATAGAGGCCCTAATACTTTTTATACCTAAAGTTAATAGTATACTTTAATTATATATTAATTATAAGGATTTAAATAAAGTAATAATTAAAAATTATTACCTTATATCTCTTATAAGTAAAATACTAGACTAATTATCTAGAACTAAGATCTTTATAAAACTTAATCTCTATAAGGTATATTATTAATTATATATTAAGAAGAGTAATAAGTAAAAGATAGTATTTAAAATATACTATAGCTATTTTAAATATCTAGTAATACTATTTAGTCTTATAAATATATTTACTATATTTTAGTTATATATCTATAGAGTCTTAAATAGTCTATTAGATAAAATATATATTATCTATTTAAATAATATCCTTATATACTCTAAAGAGAAGAAGGACTATAAATAATATATTTATAAAGTTCTTAAGAGATTATATAATTAAAGACTCTATTATAAAGTCTTAAAGTATACCTTCTCTATAAAGTTAGTAGAGTTTCTTAGCTTTATAATAACCCTCTATAAGGTAATTATAAATCTAATATAAGTCTAAATAATTAAAGAGTAATTAGAGTCTAAAGATTATTAGAATATTTAAGTATTTCTTAAATTTATAAACTTTTATTAATAGTTTATATATAACTACTTAGATATTATTTATTTACTTCTAGAATATATAACCTCTATATAAAATCTAATATTAGACTAATAAGATTCTAGTAAGAATATATTAGTAGAAAAGTTAAAGAAGATTAAAAAGAATTTTATAAAATAGTATACCTCTTAGTTTTAGTTAGAAGATATATATAATATATTTTTTATACTTTATAAGCTCTTTATAAGAGCTTTTATTCTTTAGTACTTTAACTTAATAAAATTTATAATAATTATTACTAATACCTCTAAGTTTACTATAATAGCTATTCTATTATAGCTATAAATAATAGTACTCTTAATAAAAAAATATTAAAAACTAGTTATATTCTTTAGTCGTAAGTTTACTAGGCTATAGATTTAGTAGAATACTTATAATAAAGAGTTATTTACTATTATAAAAATCTTTAAATAGTAATAATACTATTTTAAGTATACTTTAAATATTATTTATATACTATACGATTATAATAATCTAAGATATTTTATAACTATAAAGATACTCTTACTTAAGTAAGTATACTAGACTAAAGAGTTAGCTTATTTTAATTTTAAGATTAAATATAAGTCTAGTATAGAGAATCTAACTAATATATTATTATAATAATTTAATTATATTAAAGGCTTTTAACTTAAAGAAAGAAGAGTACTAAGAAATATTATACTTTCTATATTCTAAAATAAACTCTAGATATAGGTACTTCGGAAGCCTATAGCTTTATATACTAAAGATTAGATAGTATATAAATTTAATTTTACTAATAAGAATCTATAAGTAATCTATTAGAAACCCGAAGATAGTATAAACTATTCTACTATAAAATCCTCTAGTATAATACTAGTTTTTAATAATATATTATCTATTAACCTTAATCTATTTATAAACGGGGATAATAAATCTAAAGAATAATTAGAAGGCTTAAATCTAATTTTAATATTCCTTTAATATTATAAAGTATTTTCTACCTTTATATTATATAAGTCTTTACTAAAAGTTATAAATAATAACTTATTCTTTAGCTAGGAAACTTCTAAACTACTATTAGACTATATCCGGAAAGTATAGGAATATAATATAGTCTATTATAAGAATATATAGTATATATAAAAGTCTAAGAGTAAAGAAGAATAAAAGGGTATACCTTTATAGATTATAAATCTAAAGGATATTCTTTAGAAAGTAAAAAAAGTATAAATTCCTAATAATAAAGTTCTTTATTAAGCTATCCTTATAAAGAATTATAATAACTCTTTAGAGAATTATTATAGAGTAGATAAGACTATTAAACTCCTATAAAGAAAGTACTATTAGTTAAAGTTTTAAATAAAGGTTAATATATATATACGAGACTACGTAGTATATTAAATAAATAAAATATAAAGGTATAAGCTATAAAGGTTACTAGAACTAATTCCTCTATTATAGAAGCTATAGTATAATTACTTCTTAGACTTTATTACTAACCTATTAGAATCTAAGAATTTTAAGGGTAATATTTATAATATAATACTAGTACTCGTTAACTACTTTTTAAAGCTAGTCTAGTACTTATCTATAATAAAGAATATTACTATAAATATATTAGTTAATCTATTATTTATAGAAGTATTTATAAAGATTAGACTCTTATTATTACTAATCTTAAATTAGAGCTTTATCTTTACTAGTAAATTCTAATTAGATATATATTTTTATTTTAATATTAAATAATAAATAAGTATAGCCTTTTATCTATAGATAGATAGCTAAACTAAATATTAGAATTAAAAGCTTAAAGTATACCTATAGATATACCTAAACTATTAGTAAAATAACTAGTATTAACTACTCCTAATAATAGAATATATATATAACTCTAAGATTTATTTAAGTTATAGTATATACTTTATTAAGATTATAATAGATATTAAATCTAAGGATTTTAATAATATAGAAGATAAGTATTAGCTCTATTAACTATCTAGTAACTAGAATATAAATAAAAAGACTTTAAGTATATATTAAAAAGTTATTAACTTTCTAACTAGTTAGATATAATAGTTTTTTAATATTTAGAATATATTAACTTATATTTAAGAAAGCTAGTAATACTAGTATAACTTAAAGAGAATAAGTAAGTACTTTACTATTAATAAAAAGATAATCTTAAAGATTACTAATATTAAGATTAAGTATTCTTTAAAGAAGTTAAATATAAAGTACTTAAGACCCTTTACTATTTAAACTAAGTATAGAAAGCTAAGCTACTAACTTAAGCTATCTCTATTAATATTCTAATTATATCTTATCTTCTATATATCTCTCTTAGAGAAATAAATAAAGTTAAGAAAAGATTTAAACTTTAAACTTAGACTTATATAGTATTTAGAGCTTAATAATAGTAATTAATATAAAGTTAAAGCTATTCTCGCGTATAAGATAGTATATAATAAGAAGCTCTTTCTTATAAAGTAGCTAGATTAGCTATATAAGAATAGTATATAAAAGTTCGAGGTCTTTCTTAATAATTATAATAAGATTTTTATAGAATATTAGATAAATCTAAATAATTAAATATTAGATTATCTAAAGTAAAAAGCTATTAGAAAAGTATTATAAACTTTATAAAGGAACGATAATACGCGTAAGAAGTTCCGAAGAGATAGATTATATAAGTAATATTAATATAAAGAAAGAGCTAAAAGATCTAATTAAAAGATACCCTTAAGACTCTACTTAAAGGATACTATATAAGTAAAATAATTAGTTAAAGAAAGAATATTATCTATATTAGTAATAAGCTATAACTTAAAAGATTTAATAAGACTAGTCTTTATATATTATAGTAATAGATAAGCTAACTAGTAATAGTAGTATTAAAATTAATAAGCTAGATTTTTAATATAGGTATTTATTCTATTTATATACCTTAATAACTAAAAATCTTAGTTAAGTACTATATTATCTATAGACAACCTAAGTAAGCTATATATATTAGATAAGAAGTTTCTAAAGAAGCTTTATAATATCTTCTTTTAAGAAGTAATAAATATTATACCTCTACTAATAATACTTATAATTAGTAGTCCTAAGGGATATACTAGTTAAGAAGTTATACTTAATAAAGTAAATCTTATAGATAGTAGAGATTATAAAGTTAATAGATACTAGATAACTAATACTACCTAGTTTATACTAGAGGAATTAGTATAGAAAGTTATTAAAAAGATAATAAAATATATTTAATAATATTAGAAGTTAAACTTATATATCGTAGTTATAGCCTAGTATAATTCTATCTTACTACTAGTATCCTTAATTAGATACTTCTACTTAGCCTTATATTAGTTCTAACTAGTATTAATATTAAAAGTATAGAATTATATATTCTACTAAACCTTCTTAAGTATATTAAAATCTATATTCTTATTATTATAAGTAGCTTAGGTATTATAATACTAAATATACTTAATAGTAAAGATAAAGAGGTTAAAGTAGTAGTAGAAAATAGACTTAATCTATACGAATTATTAGTAGAACTACGTTAGTAGGAAGAGGGGAAGACTAATATATACTATTAAGTAGATCTAATAGTAAGCTTTATACCTACTATAGATAGTATAGATATTAGTCTTTTAATACTAATTACTCGAAGTAATTTAACGAAACTTAGCTATATTAAACTCCTATATAAACTAAAAAAGGTAGTTTATATACTAATAATATATAAGAAGAGATTAAGACTTTAGATAAATAGAAAAAGTATAAATATACTTAAGAAGGGTAGTATTACTATACTAGTTAGTAAAGATAATTATAATAAAAGATAGAATCTTAAAAGTATTAAAAAATAAAGTAAAGAAATTTAGAAGTAAATATACCTTCTTATACTTATATTAAAAAAGATCGTTTTATATCTAAGCTAATAATACTCTAGATATTTATTAGTAAAAGTTTAAAATATAAAAATAAAAGTATCTAAAGAGATATAATATATAATAATTTATTATCTCTTAAGTAAATACTTATAAAAATATAAATAGAATTTCTCTTACTAGAAGAGTTATAAGTAAATAAGTAATTTAATATAATTATAAAATATAATAGATAGTAGTTAGTAATTACTAAGTACTACTAGGTTATACTATTATAATAGGTAGTAAGATTAAATTAAATAGAGTTTAAATTAGTCCTATATTATAACCCTACGTAGTCTATAGGATACGAGGTATCCCGAGGAAGCTATAAGCTAAGGGGATAGCTTAGTTAGTAATCTAATATTATATAATAATAATCTATTTAATCTATATCTTAGTATAATAAAGTAGATAGAGTATAGCTAATAATAATCTATTTAATCTATATCTTAGTATAATAGAGTAGATAGAGTATAGGATAAAAAGATAGATATAAGAGGGCGAGGGATCTCTTATTATTTTCTATCTTAATTCTTTATAATTAATCTTTAGTTCTTTACCTAATACTTATAAATAAGATTAAATCTTTTTCTAAGTAGTTATTCTAGTAATAGAATTCGTTAACTTAATTTTAATCTATTAGAAACTAATAATATAATAAACGTTCTATTAGCCCTAATCCGAACTTTATATAAAAGTATATATAATATATAATATATTAACTACTCTAAACTAAGGTTATATTAATATAATAACTCTATCTAGCTTATATAATATCTCTAGAGAGAGCGTAACTAGGGCTCTAGTAATAAACCTAGTAGCCCTAATCTAGTAATAAGTAGCTTAGATAGTCGAGTTATAATAGGCTATAATATTACTATAAGAATCGCTATAATAGATATAAGTAGGACTTAGGATAAAGTTAAAGATCCTAATACTAGAGAAGTATAATAATAGAAAGAAAGACTTAAGGTTATTCCTTATATAATTAAATCTATACTATCGGTTTAACTCTACTACGTTTACTAGTAACTAGGATAAGATTCTTACTATAGATATATATATAATAGGGAAAGTAGCTATATAGATATAGCCCCTAATTAACGACTATATAGCTAACGAGGATTCCTTATTAAAGTAATATAACGAAATAAAGATAATATTTAAAGATTAAAATTTATTTAAGAAATAAATATATATAGTCTTCGAAGATATTAATAAGGTCTAGTAGACCGAATACTAGATTTAAAGGCTAAGGTAGACTAAATTAGTAAGTATATATACTACTAAATTTAAATAGCTATAATATAAGATTAACTAGAACGATATATCTCTTATAGTTATATACTATAATAGACTTAAGGAACTAATTAAGAACGAATTAGTCTAACTTAAAAAATTAGATAATCTAGTAGAACTAATTAAGATAGTAATCTATATTAATAATCGACTATATAAATAAGTACTTAAGAAGTAAAATACTATAGAACTAGTAAGAGTCTATAAAAAAGAGTAGATAGCTTAAAAGTACGGATTCTATAAGAATTATAACGAAATAGACATTAGTATAGTCTAGAAAAAGAAATATCTAAAGAATAAGAAACGTAAATAAGGTAAGAGGCTATAGAAAGTTCTAGTAAACGAAATAAGATAATACTAAGATAAAAAAGTATATCTATACTATAATATATAGGAATACTTTATTAAGAAGTATAGTAAGAAAAAGAAAAATATAAAAAGCTAAGACGACGCTAGATATATAAATATAATTAGGTATAATAAAAAAAAAGAAACTAAGCTTAACTTAATACTTGAGATATAGTACGACGCTAGTAGGTAGAACGAGGTCGAAGAAATTTCTTAATAATAAGAAGACCTAGAGCTTAAAATAGGAGAATTAATACTCTTAAAGCTAAGAGAAGTAGCTATAAAAGATATCTTCTAATAACTAGTATATAATAAATATTAGATATATAGAACTAGCTAATATATTATAAAATACTATACTAGAGAAGTAGAGCTAGTATATATTACCGACGAATAAGGCTAGTAAGTAATAGACTAGATCTTAAGACTCTAAAGACTAAAAGGCTATAGAATAATATAGGACTAAGATAGTTTAGGTTATAAGAACCTACTGTTTATATAGTATATAGGGGAATATAAGTATTATATATAATAAAAGAAGAAAGTTATAATACTTTTTAGAAATTACCTATATATATACCTTTAAAATAAGAAATATCTAATAGTAGGATATTATCTCTATAATTATAATAGCTAGGTTAAAGAATATAAAGACTAAGAATAGCTAGAATAGAATAACTACTATAACGACGAATATAAAAAGTACTTTCTAATAAAATATACTATAGGGTAATAGTTATATAGACTAACTAGAGTAGATACTAAGGACTATAAATAAGATATTAACTATAGGATTATATACGAGGAACCTAACTACGAAGTCTTATATTAAATATATTATAAAAGAGTATATATCCTATACCTAGTATAAAGAGAGCTTATAGCTAGAAGAAAAGAGAATATCTTCTATTAGAGCTTTAAAAGGAAGAAATATCTCGTAGAATAGTATAAGTAATATAGCTACCTAATATAGAATAGGGATAGTTCTAAGAACCTTAAAGTTAGTAGATAGCTAAGGGCCCTAGATATATAATAGGGATACTATAATATCTAAAATAATAAGGTAAACGTAAAGCTTATTAATTAGAATATACTATCTCTAGACGAGGATCTAAAAACGGAACTATAATAGGTACTAAACTAGGAAATACCTTATAGGATTAGAAGGGAAGAAAATCTAAAGTTAGAATAGCTAGGCGAGTCGCCCCTTTAATAAAAAACCTAAGGACTAGAGAATAACCCTAAGGATTAGGATCTCTATAATAATAAACTAAAAAACTAGATTATTATTAATTAAGTAAGAGTCGTACTAATAAAAGTATCTAAAAGATAACTCTATAAATCGTATAATAGAGTATCTAATAATCGGCTAGACTAGAGATAGATATATAAATTTACGAATAAAAGGTCTAAGCTATTATAGATAGTAGAGTAGAGTTTATACTTCTATTATTAAAAGTAGTAAAGGAATATAAGATTCTTTACTAAACTAAAGCGAAATCTATACGAGTAGAATTTAGAGATAGATTATCTATAGAATATAGAGGAGATATAATTCGTCTTAAAATATAAAAAGTAATCCTAGAGATAGAGAATATTAAAGACTATCGTAGATTTAATATTATAGAAATTAGGGATATCGATATAATTATTAGTTATAATTAGCTAGTAAAATATAATCTACGAATAGATTAGAAGCTATATAAAGTACTAGGCTATAAGTAGGTAGCTCGAGTCGTAGGAATTAGAAGACTAGGTAGATCTAGCTACGAAATCTAGTATATACCTTAGAAAGGGAGAATAGACTTAATTTTATATTATAAGATTATAAGGATTTATAAGAAGAATCTATAAAGAGTTAGTATTATTATAGTATAAAGAGTTATAACTACGTAGAAAGAACTATAGCTAATAATACCTTAAGACTATAAGGAGTTCTAAGAATTATTTAAAGAATATCCGAATACTAATTTACTAGAGTATTAGGAGTAGAATTATAAGATTTATCTAGAGGAAAGTATAAAGCTTAAGCCTAGACCTATATACTCGTTAATAGTAGATTAATAAGAAGAATTAAAAAAGTACTTAACGAAGAACCTAGAAAGAGGATATATTAAAGAAAGTTAAAGTTCTATAGCGTTACTAGTTCTATTTATTCTAAAGAAGAATAGAAAGTTATAACTTTATATAGACTATAAACGTTTAAATAATATTATAAGAAAAAATAGATATTTACTACTACTAATTAGAAAACTTATAAATTAGCTCTAAGAAGTTAAGTAGATTACGAAGTTCGATATCTAAGAAGAATTCTATTAGATTCGAATAGTAGAAGGGTACGAGAAGTATATAGTATTTAAGACCTAATATAAACTATATAAATATAAAGTTATACTATTTAGATTAATAAATATACTAGTAATATTTTAGTTAATTATTAATAGAATATTAAATAAATACTTAGACGTATTCTATATAATATATCTAGATAATATTCTAATATATAGTAAAGGAATACTAGAAGAATATAAAGAGTATATAAAGAAAGTATTACGAAAATTATAGTAAAATAAGTTACTACTTTACCTAAATAAATATAAATTCTATAGGATAGAAACCGAATATCTAGATTTTATTATTTTATAAGAAGAAGTATCTATAGACCTAAAGAAAGTATAGACTATAAGGGAATAGCTAACTCTAATATTAATTAAGAACGTATAATTCTTTTTAAGATTTATTAACTTCTATAGAAAGTTTATTTAGGATTACTTAAAGACCGTAGCTCTACTTATAGAAGTAACTAAGAAAGAGAAGAAATTCTAATAAAACTAAGAATAATAGAAAGCTTTTAATAAGCTTAAAAATCTATTTATATTAGTATCTATATTATAAATATATAATCTAATAAAATCTCTTAGAGTAGAGATAGACGTATTAGACTACGTACTAGAGATAATACTTACCTAATAAGAGGAGAATAAAAAATAGAGATTAGTATTCTACTATTTATATAAGTTTAATAAAGAGGAAGTAAACTATAACGTTTATAATAAGAAACTTAGTACTATTATATTTATATTTAAATAATAGAGACTATAGCTTATAGAAGCTAAGTATAGGATTAAGATTATTATAGACTACTAAAATCTTATAAGTTTTATAATTACTAAGAAACTTAATCGATAATAATTCCGATAGTTAGAATTACTAACGAACTACGACTTTAAGATAAGTTATTAGCTAGAAATACTAAATAGAGTAGTAGATACTCTTAGTAGAAGATTAGACCTCTAAGGTACTAATAAACCTATTATATATAAACTAGTTTTATAAAGAAAACTAAATAGAACTCTTATATATAACTATATAAGGCTAGTTAAGATTATAGTAGTAGTAGATATTAAGAAGAAATAACGAAGTAGGGTCTAAGAATATATTAAAGAAGCTAATAGAATACTAGAAGAAGACGATATATACTTTAATAAGGAAGAATACTCTACTCTAATAAATAATTTAGAAATAAGATCTTATATACTATTAAGTCTTAGAAGAAACCTAATATAGGAAATCTATAAGAGTAAGATACTAGAATATTTAGAAATTAACGAAATAGTTAGATATATAGATAGAGAATACCTATTTACTAATATAAAAGAGGAAGTTTAGAAAGTAATAGACAACTATTTAGAATATTCTAAGAATAAATCTAAGAGATATAAGTCCTATAGATTACTTTAACTATTAGTACTACCTATATAACTATAGACTTATATTATAATAGACTTTATAGTAAAGTTACTACTATTATTAGAACTAGGATTAGGAAGACTATATAATACTATTATAATAATTATAGACTAATTAACTAAAGTAGTATACTTTATCCTAATAAACGAAGTAATTACTATAGAAAATATAGTTTACGAGGTTAAGAGGATACTTATTATTAATTATAGATTACTAGAATAGATTCTTATAAATAGAAATAAACTATTTACTTTAAAGTTTTAGAGTATACTACTTATAAAACTAAATATTAAAAGAAAGCTATTAACTAGCTTCTATCTATAGATAGATAGTTAGATAGAATAAATAAACTAAACTCTAGAAGAATACCTTAGATTCTACGTTAATAAGTTATAGAATAATTAGATTAAATTACTACTAATAGTATAATTAGTATATAATAGTAAAAAGTCTATAATAACTAGATACTTACTATATTATATAAACTATAGATATAAGCTAATAACTTATAAAGATCTAAAGGATATTAAGAGTATATCTATAAGAATAGAAGAGAAGGTCTATTTAATATAAGAACTATATAAAGAACTTAATATACGGATAGTACGTAGAAACCTTATAATAACTAAAATAGTAAATAAAAAAAGACTTAAGGGACCGACCCTTAAAAGAGAGGATAAAGTTTTCCTTTTATAATAAAATCTAAAAACTAAACGACTATATAATAAACTAAATAATCTATAAATCGGACTATTTAAAATTAAAGAGAAAATAGGACTAGTTAACTATAGGCTAAAGCTAGCTAAAGATATAAGAATATACCCGATATTCTATATATCGTTACTAGAACTAGTACTAAAAGATACTAAAGTAGCTACTAATATTAAACTCGAAGATAAGAAGTATAAGGTTAAGGAAATTTAAGGACTATAAAAGTTTAGATATTAGTAGAAATATTTAATTAAGTAAATAGAATAGTCTACTAGTTAAAATATATAGGAACTAATTAAGAATCTATAGAACTACTAAAGACTAGTTAAGTAGTATTACTAAAGATATCTAAAGGTAGAGGCTTCTAACTATCTAGAAAAGAGAAATTAGTAGACTCGTATAGTAAGGGTTACTATAGTAACTCGAGTAGGTTAGTAAAAGCGGACTATTTAGCCTCCTCTTACTTTAGCTATTCTAACTCTTTAATTAAGGAAAGTTCTCGATAAACTATTTCCTCTTAATAAATTACTAGAAATTTTAACTACTTCTTAAGGTACTCCTTACGAGCTAGAAGAGAGTGGTAGGCTTTATTATAAGTATTACGAGTATTATAAAGTTATTAGTAAAGATTAGCTTTAAGAGTATCTACCTTTTTAAGCTCTTTCTATAAAATAATAAGGTTATACTTTAAGTTAGATAATAGATACTTAGAATAATAACTAAAGACTAAGTCGACTAGATAGTAGTAATAAGAGTTCTAGTAGTAAGAGTAGAGTATTAGTATCTCTTAGCTACGGGAACGAATATACTTAGTAAGCTTATAATAATAAATATAGAACTTCTTCTAAGGAACTTTAGATATTATTAGAATCTAGAAAGAAAATAAAGAATAGGGCTTAGATATCTATAGAGTAGAATATTACCTACTCTTATACCTAGATAAAGGGTAGAATAACTAAGGTACTAGACTAAGAAAAGAAATATTAATATACGTATATAGGTTATAGTATAGTATAAAAAGAATTACTAAAGTAGTTAAACTACTACTAAATAGAGTTATAGGGAAGTAGATATAACTTTAAGAATAAAGCTTTAAAGAGGAGAATAAGTATTATAACTTTATATAATCTATAAAATATAGAATATCCTAAGGAAGCTATAAGCTAAGGGAACGACTTAGTTAGTAATCTAATATTATATAATAATAATCTATTTAATCTATATCTTAGTATAATAGAGTAGATAGAGTATAGCTAATAATAATCTATTTAATTTATATCTTAGTATAATAGAGTAGATAGAGTATAGGATAAAAAGATAGATATAAGAGAGTAAGGGGTCTCTTATTATTTTCTATCTTAATTCTTTATAGTTAATCTTTAGTTCTTTACCTAATACTTATAAATAAGATTAAATCTTTTTCTAAGTAGTTATTCTAGTAATAGAATTCGTTAACTTAATCTTAATCTATTAGAAATCTATTAAACGGGGTCCGGGCCCGATAGGTTATTTAGCCTCGTTTAGGGTTTATACTTAAGATAGGAAAGAAGGAGTTAGAATAAAGAGGTAATAGTTTAATTATATTAATAGGTAAGAATTAATCTAGATTCGAATTAACTATATACTAGAAAACTATTTAAGAGATTTATAATTATTATATATTAATTTAGTTTCCTAGAATCTATAGCTCTATACCTATAGATCTACTAAGCTATAGCTCTATAGCTCTATCTTAATAGATTTACTAAGCTATTATATAACCTCTTTAGATTTATTCCTACTAAGATATAGATCTATTACGTAACTTCTTTATTTTCTAGTTATAAGATCCGCGTCGTATTCTTTATTAAAATTAGTAATTAGCTTAATCTCTAGTAGTTTTATTTACTAGTAGTTTATAGTATATATTTAATTCGTAATACTATCTTCTCTCTTTAAACCTTTAGCTTAGAGGTTATTTTAAATCTAGTATTTAGCTATATTAGTATTAGGGCCCTACTTTAGGAGGTTATTATTATTTATTATAGTATCGCGTAAAACTTAGGAACGTATTATTCTTATTAATAAGATTCTTTATTATAGTTCTAAAATATTTCCCTATAGTTACTATTTATAATTAGAAATACTATATATTACTTTATTTAAAGATAGTAGGTACTATAAGATATATATTTATATTAATATATAAGATTCTTATTATATATCTAGTATCTTATTATTAAAAGGTTTATCTATACTAAGTAATAAAACTCGTATATTAGGGCTTATTACTATTAATAAAATCTATCGATCGTACGGAAGAGAAACTTTAATAATAACTAAAGAAGATTTAAAAAGCTTAGAACGAGCTTCTTAATAAGCTAGTAGAAGCTTAGATACGAGTATATTATTTAGAGAAGTAGAGAATAATCCTTTATAAAAAGTTAGTAGTATAATCCTAGATATTAGAAGCTAAGCTAGATAAAGAGGAGGTAGAGCTTTAGTAGTTAAAGTAGTAGAAGGATCTAGAGACCTCTCTAACTATTCTAAATATTACTTATAATATTATAGATAGTATTACTCCTCTTAATTTATTAAATACCTCTTACTATATTATAGGTAAGATTAGTCTTCTTAACTTATTATAAGATAAGTTTATCTTATTTCTAAGTTTTCTTTAGAATTATAGTTTTAATACTTTATAAACTTCTTAAAATAATTAAGATTATCTTTAGATTTCTAGATTTATTCTTATAGTTTCCTATTCTCGTCTATCCCTTACTATTATATTAGATAGTAATTTTTTCTATTTTTAACGTTATTATCTAGAATTTCTTTTACTTTTTATTCTTTATTATCTTCTCTATATATATCTACTTTATATACTACTAATCTAGTATCTTATAGTACTTTTTCTAGTAAGCTAATATAGAATATAGGATAGATTTTTATTTATAAGAGTAGTCTTAATCGATAGTTTATAGGTAAGATTTATTTTTTAATCTTATAGGGTCTAATCTTAGTATAGTCTAGTTTACTATTAGGTCGCTTATTTTTAATATTTTTTCTTAGTAATTATACCTTTTCTTCCTCTTTAAAAGTAGGTACTTTCTTCTATTTCTTATTATAATACTTACTTATTCTATTTTAAAGAAATTCTATATCTTTCTTAAGCTATTAGTATATTTATAGAATAATTTTTATTATTTTTTCTTTATTTTAGCTATAAGACTAAAGTTATCTAGGTTCTTTATATATTTCTAGTTTAATTCTATAGTTTATAAAGAAGGGTATTATCTTTATTATATTATATTATAAACTATTATATATAAATTATACTATAGGTAGAAGTATAACCTAATTATTTTAGTAATAGTTTAGATAATATCTAAGATATTATTCTACTATTTAATTTATTCTTTCTATTAGTCCGTCTATCTATAGATAGTATGTAGTTAATATACTATATTTTATTCCTAGTTTAGTTATAAGAGTCTACTAAAATTTTACTATAAATTTAATATTTCTATCTAAGATTATCTTATCTAGTATTTTATATTTACTAAATATATATCTTAGTAAGGTATAAGTAAGTTATTCTACTATATTTTCTTTATTTATA
Organism: Darksidea phi; assembly: GCA_030770425.1. Lineage (NCBI taxonomy): Eukaryota > Fungi > Ascomycota > Dothideomycetes > Pleosporales > Lentitheciaceae > Darksidea > Darksidea phi. The sequence goes on from JASJFT010000147.1 coordinate 15,284, forward strand.
TATAGGATAAAGTAGATATACTTTATAAACTTATCTACTACTACTAGTATAGTATTATAGAATATTCCTATTATTAGTTTCTTAGACTATAATAATTATATAATAAAGTCTATAGTTATAGTCTTCTATAATTCTTCTATATTCTCTATTAGTTATAGTATTCTATAAGGTATATATCTTATATATTTATTATAGTAATAGTCTATATATTTTATAAGTACTTAAGTAACTAGTTATCTTATATATAGAAAGTAATATATTCTTATTAGTTATTTAAGGGTTTTTTCTACTCCTTAGTATCTATATACTAGTACTTTATAGTATTATCTAATAAATTCTTTTTATATTACTTTAAGTACGTAGACTTTTTAGAATATATAAATAATTCCGTTCTTTTTTTAAATTACTCTTTAGATTTTATTTTATTTATCTATTACCTCTATAGTAGCTATACAGATCTATTAAGTCTATTTATTTCCTTTTTATTTAAGTATTATTTCTTATATTTCTATTAACTTTAGGTAGTTATAAGTAATTATTCTATCTAATTATAGCTTAAGAATAGCTATACTAGACTTTTCTATTCCTTAGTAATTAGGTCTCCTACTAAGCGTATTTACTTATTTATTTTCTAATCCTTTAATATATATAATCTTAATATTATAAGTTATAAGAGTTTATATCTATTATATCTATCTTCTAATTAAAGGTTTATTTATTAAGAATTCTATTAGATTCTTATAATTCGTATAGATTATAATAGAATATTTAGATTCTTATAAATTAGATCTCTATTCCTTTAGTACTTTAATAATTATTAGTAATTCTTTATTATAGATATTATAGTTAAGTTTAACTAGTAATATCTTTTATAAAAAGTAGTATACTAGTCTTAGATTATTTTTATTATCTTTCTATAGTAGTACTACTCCTATTATATAATCTAATATATCTATTTTAATAATTAATAGTTCTTTAAGATTATATATCTTAATTATAGGTTTCTTAGTAAATTATTCTTTAATCTTCTTAAAGACTTATTAGTATTCTTTTTTCTATTTAAAAGGCTAGTCTTTTCTAGTAAGCTATATAAGAGGTATCGTTATTATACTCTATTATAGTATTAACTTTTAATAGAAGTTATAGAATCCTAGAAATAACTATAGTTCCTTAAGGTTTTATAGTATAGACTATTTCTTAATTTTCTTAATCTATTTTAGGTCTACTTTAATTTCTCCTAGTCTAATAATAAATTCTAAAAACTTTATTTCTTATATATAGAATTTATATTTTCGTAGATAAAGGTATAGTTATACTTCTTTAAGTATCTATAGAACCTTTTTTATATATTCTTTATATTCCTTCTCTATTTTAGAGTAGATTAGGATATTATTAAGGTATACTATTATAAACTAATTAAAATAGTTTTATAAAATATTATTAATTTATTTCTAGAATATCGCGGGTACGTTAGTAAGTCTAAAAGGTATTACTTAGTACTTATATAGTTCTTTCTTAGTTTTAAAAGCTATTTTTTATTTTTTATCTTCCTTAATTTATATCTAGTAGTACGCGTTTCGGATATCTAGTTATATAAACTATTTAGCTTTTCTTAGTTAATTTTATATTTCCGATATTAAAGGTAAAGGATATTAGTTCTTAATTATAATATTATTAAGTATTTAGTAATCGATATATAGTCGTAGTTTTATAGTATCCTTCTTAGGTATAAAGAGAATTAGGTATTTTATAAATAAATTTAAATATTAAATATATTTTTTTATAAGGTTTTCCTCGAGGTATTTTACTATAATATCTTTCTTATTTTCTATTAACTTATAGATTAGTCTAAATCCTAGAGTCTTTCCTTCTTATAGTAGGATTATATAGTCCTAGGACTAGTACTAGAATAGGCTTTCTTTAGATTCTTAAAATAATTCTTCTTATTCTTTATATTATTTTAGAATATAGTAATCTTCTTTAGTTATATTAGTCTTTTCCTATAGGAATATTACTTATTAATTTAACTACTAGATATATAGATTAGCTTCTTATAGCTATAGTATTTCTAAGATTATATCTTAGTCTTCTAATATTTTTATAATATTAAATATCTTATTTTTCTTTTTCTAATTATATAGAATAAGCTTATCTTTAGTTTTATACGTTATAGGTTTATTAAAGGGTTCTCCTTCGATAGTATATATAATACTAGGGTATTATTTCTTCTATTAAGGAATCTTCCTTTATTAAATAAAGTCCTTACTAATAAAGTTTTTTATAGCTCTACTATTAATTAGGGTAATAATTATTCTTTTCTAGTAGATTTCTTAGAGGTAGATATAGTCCTATCCTCTAGTTCCTTAAATTCTTATTTTCTTAGACTAGTATTTTATATTAATCTTAGTCTAGATATACTTTAGATATTTATTCTCTAGATATTTATATTATAGTCTTTTTAGGATATAGTTTAATAATAGAAGTAGTCCTAGTATAATTCTAATATATCTCTTTTATCATTAATCCTTAGATTATTATTATCTATATACTACTTCTAGTATAACTACTTAAGTAATTCTCTTATTATAATTCTTTACTAGGTAATAATTATTTTTTTATTTTACTTTCTTATAGAGTTAGTATTCTTTCTATATATATAAGATCTATATAATCTTAAAATATACTAAATATCTTATTTTATATTATAGGTCGTTCTCTAGATTAACCTTATATCTTTAATTATTATATTTTATAGAGATTATTCTTATAAGAATCTATTATTTAATTATTATATACTATAGTTATTTCTTATTAACTATCTTTATAATATACTATATTTCTTTTTAAATCTCTTAGTTAGGTATAAGGTCTATAATAATAAAGTTCTATTCGACCTATTATTTAAAGTCTTTAAATAGTTAGTATATTAGATAAGACCTAGACTATTCTTTATAGATTTCTTATATTATTAGAGATATTATAGTTTTTTTTATAAACTATAAGGTTTAAGTATAGGTTATATTAAGTTCTAGTACTAGTCCTATTTCTTTCTTTAATAGTTAAGTTATTTATAGATATCTAGTATTTTTATATATTATAACTAGGTTTTCTTCTTCTAATTCTAAGGACTTATTACTATTATTAATTATTTATAATAATATATCTAGAATATTATTAAAGTCTTTCTACTTCGTAGATAAGTCTTTCTTAAGTACTTCTTCTTATACTTCTAATAAGAATAAAACTCTCCTTTAAGACTTTTAAGTCGTAGCTATTTACTATTTTTATAGCTAATAACTAGTATTTAATTTAACTTTATAGTACGTCTTATACTAGTCGTATATATAAGTTATCTAATATATAGTATTATATTCTTATATTATAGCTACTCTATTCCTTTTACCCTACTAAACGTATTAGATTTTCTCTTTTTTTAGATCTAATTTATAATCTTTTACTAGGTATCCTTACTTCTTATACTTAAAGTATACTCGTCTTTTATAGAGTTCTTATTTTTTAAAGTTCTATTTTTTTCTCTTAGACTCTAAACTAGCCCCTAGGACTATTAGCTCTAGTCTATAGTACTTTTCTTCTTTTTTTTTTTTATAAAATCTAATCTTTTCTTTCTTCTCTTAGTTCTAAAGGTATAGGTTATCGTTAATTTTAATAGCTTATTTAATTATTTTCTATATAGTTTATAGTCTATCTATTTAGATTATTTTATATTAAATATTATCTTTTAGTCCTTCGTAGTAGTATAATATAAGGGCTACTTCTTTCTACTAGATCTTAGTAGTAAATTATTTAAATTTAGACGTATATATAGTAGTAGATTTAGTCTACTTAAGTTATATAATCTTTTACTCTACTAGTCTTTCTAAGTTAATATTTTTAAAGGTAATATATAACTTATTCTTAAAGTACTTATAACTTAAGAAAATAGCCCTAGTTTTATTACTCTAATAGGTCTTATTAAGTCGTAGTCTTTCGTTTAAATAGGTTTTAAATTAAACGATAGCTCTTCCTATAAACTATACTACTATAAATAATACTTTTAAGATTTTATTAGATAGTCGCGTCTTATTAAGGTTAAGATAGATTACTATATTAGCTAGGAATCCCTTAAGTTTAGATCGTATTCTATTAAACTTTTCTAGTTCTTCTAACTTTAATAGCTTCCTTATATATCTCTTTAGTTCTTTAGTTAATATTATAATTTATACTTCTAATACGTCTTCCCTTTTTTTAAATATATATTAATTCTTAATAATTCTTTTAAAATTTTCTATAGTTATACTATCTTTTAGAAAACTAAATTCCCGATAACTTTCTATCTTAGAGGGTTCGGCCTAAGTTAGTAGCTATACTACTCTACTTTATTAAGTTCCTTCTTCTACTATCGTAGTTAGCTATTTCTACCTATTAGATAGTTAAGGTATTAAACGGGGTCTAGGCCTAATAGGTTATTTAGTCTCGTTTAGGGTTTATACTTAAAATAGAAAAGAAGAAGTTAGAATAAAAAGGTAATAGTTTAATTACGTTAATAGGTAAGAATTAATCTAGATTCGAATTAACTATATATTAGAAAACTATCTAGGAGATTCGTAATTATTATATATTAATTTAGTTTCCTAGGATCTATAGCTCTATATCTATAGATCTACTAAGCTATAGCTTCGTAGCTTTATCTTAATAGATCTACTAAGCTATTATATAACCTCTTTAGATTTATTTCTACTAAGGTATAGATTTATTATATAACTCCTTTATTCTCTAGTTATAAGGTCCGCGTCGTATTCTTTATTAGAATTAGTAATTAGCTTAATCTTTAGTAGTTCTATTTACTAGTAGTCTATAGTATATATTTAATTTATAATAAAACCAATGGTATAATAAATATTCTATCGATTCTAATCTAAACTCTATATAAAAGTATATATAATATATAATATTCTAAAGCCTTTATAAAGGTATTATAAGTAAGTAAAATAATTATAAAAGTTATACTTAGTAAATAGCTCTTATATAAAGATAGTAAGTATCTATTAAATAGAAGTTACTAAAGATTATCTATAAGAGGAGTAGTAATACTATTACTACTAGTATAAGAATCTATAAGAATATATATAGACTATAAGTTATAATAGTAATAAGTAAAAGTTATAAATATATACTAATAATAAACTAATACTTAAGTTATATATACTCTTTAATTAAATTAATTATATATTATAAGATTAGGATTAAGGGCTATAAGTTTAAAAAGACTACGAAAACCCCCTATTAAGATAGTAGAGTATAATATAAATACTAAATACTTAAAAGGTCTTCTCTATAAAATTATTTTTTCCTTAAAAATAGGGTTTTTTTAGGAGTATAGATACTTAGGTAAACTTTTCTAAAGAAAATAAGGGGACTAATAGAATACGTCGTAGTAAATAACTCTCTATAAGGGCTGGAACGGCCCTTAGGAAAGGGGGAGGCCATGTTACGCCTACTTCTACCGGAGGACTCCCGGATCATCATCGGCCCGGCTACGGTCACGTGCCGGACCTTATATAGTCCTACGTCCTACTATCACGTCTCCTTAAGGATTCGTCTCATCTCCATCCGAATATAACCCTTTTGCTGCCTCAGCGTTTGTGTACCTGCCTGCCTACACGTGCCTCACATATTACTAGAGGTAGGAAGGCGTAGATACACACTTCAGCCTTATATTCCACCTAGTATTATAGACTACTTATTACTTATTCCGCTAATATTAACAAAAGCTTTTATAGTAAACTAGGCGATATACTATCTTAAGATACGTTTACCGCAAAGCTAACTTGTGCCCCGCTATGAAGTTGGGCTCTGGTCCGTCGTAATTTGTGCCCCGCACCACCCCACCCACACTTGCGATTGATGACCAAACTTTCCAAGAATCCCAACTATTAGTACATCACTTGCGTCGTCTGTACAGTGGAATTCGGATCGACGGCTATTCATCACTTCCCGTCATCCTCGGCCAGGAGCGTCTGTATAAATACCGTCACTGTTAGCCATCCGCGCGTGCCCAAGGAACTGTAGCTTACACTGTACAGCATCTACAAAAATACCGCATAACGTTCAGTACTTTCCACATTGGAACTTTTTGGTAAACAACAACCTTCGTAGCATCAACAGCTCGACGCTAACATGCAGACAGACATTTAACGCACATTTTGCAGTGTTTTAGGTGAATAATTCCCAGGCCGTACTATTGCAGAGCCACTGATACTCAGCAGCTATGGGAAAAGAAGTCCGGAAAGAGAGGGACTGGACCGCCTCAACAAAATGTACCGTGATTCTCCGAGAAGGTGTCGCATATGTAAGATACAATAATGGTCGGGAAAGTGCTCTCCAAACAGAGCAAATGGTGACTCTCGAGGAAGGCGATCGAATTGTGTCTTTGCAAGAATTTACTATCGAAGTGGGAGATATTGAAAAGGGATAGGAAGATAGGGGTACAGACCTGGGCATCAATTGTTGAGAAATCGCCGATTAGATATCATCGTGCAACAACTTTCATCCCAGTTTAGGAGCGTCGGCTGCAGAAACAATGCAAGCAAAGTTACAATAAGGCCCGTAGCATTCGAGTTGATCACGCGGAAACGCGAGACGTAAACACGCTGTATCAGTGAGGCCTTGTTCACCCTCTTGTCTCCAATGTTCAGATCGTTGTATCCTCCTTGACAGCGCGGCGAATGGCAGCTTTTGGACTTTCGAACGATCCACGCTATAGTAAAGCCATAGTACATCGGACGATTTCGGAAGTGCCTCCCTCTCTAACATAATCTCCATCGCTGAAATTGCGCTCCACCGGTATTGTATCCATCGATCTGTTGATCCCATGATGCTGGATTGCCCATCGTATATCGGTAGAAAAGGTTTCCCGATCCCAGTCCAGGCAGGTCGTATAACAGGGTGATCGAGACCGGTGCCATCTGTCAATTCGTTCATGTCCAGGATAGATCCAACTCCAGTGATAACGGTAGACTGTCGCCCTTGACAGACTTGCTTTGCTATATTTCTCTCCGTATGTCCCTCTGAACCATTCGCTGAATCATTCGCTGAACGTTTGGTACCTAGAGAAGTAGTGTCTCGATTGGATCGGCCGTTTTCGGGGTCGAGATAGTATAGTATGAGTTCTTTACGAGGTCTTGGCCAAGCGTACCATGTTGGGACATCCGTTAGATTCGCGAGAAGCACAGCGTCCTCAATGCCAAACGCCGCTTCAAATCTTGCCACGTCTTCGATGCGGCTCTTCTCTTGAACCCTGAATCCCTTCTTATTGCCTTTCTTAGCACTTCTGCGTTCTTCCTCTGCTTCAGCCAAGATAAGATCCCGCTTGTTTAGCCACTCACTCCACTTTACTCTGGCGTTGTTGGGATTCACACTAGACCGGATGAGATTATAGGTGCTGTCGACGCCTTTCCTCAATTGAGAGCTTCCGCGAGGCGTACTGGATCGCTCGGCGGCCCACGTAAGCTGCCAAACGGAGACAAGGATGTCAATCCTTGAGCGCAATGCCTGATTTGACTCTGCTTTACGTACTAAATTGACGATATCCCTTCTCTTCATGAAGTCAACTAGGAAGCTGGATGGAATTACTTCGGAAGTCATCCTGTAGTGGGCGCGACAGTTGACGGGGGCGCGACAATTAATAGGGGCGCGACAGTTGATGAAAGTGGACGGGGGCGCAACAGTTGATGGGGCCGCGACAGTTGACGGGGCCGCGACAGTTGACGGGGCCGCGACAGTTGACAGGGCCGCGACAGCGAGGCTCAGCCAATCGGGACGGAAACCGGTATAATGCGGGGGTACTTATGAGTAATATTCTGTAGACCCGCCAGCCATGAACGCACGGAAGAGTGAATTCGCACGAGTAAAAGACCGATGATGTGACTGATCTCCAGCCTCCTCACTTCAAGGCATGAGCTCACGGCAATGTCAGGACGGGCATGTCTCAGAGGAGTTCTCCCACGTTTCTCTTCAGCCTACTTATTACGCATGAGCGAGAACAGCAGTTACAAGATAGGCTTGCATCTCAGCCAATCCGGTGTAATACCAACAATATGCTACAGTCTACCGATGTCAACTTTGCATGAGCCACTTTGTCTACTGACTTTTGCCAATTGGCTTGCCAAGCAAACAGGGCAGTGTGCGTATAGTCATTTGACCTAGTAGTTGAGAGGTTGCATACTACAGCTATCTCCAAGTATAAGAGGCACATGAGACGCCAGGCTTGCCATAACAACACAATCAATCAACTTGAACTTCAGCTCGGCTAAATACTCGATTCAACCGACGTCTTGAGTCTTTGAGGGGTCAATTGCAGTAAGTTCATTCACCTATTATTGTTCGAGCTCATTCAAATGTGTTAGGTTAAACAACACCACGATGCCGGATAACCCTCCTCCCACGAAAAGGTGCAGCGGCTGTGATGCGGTTGTCTCAAGCACTACTACGAAGTGCTTGAATTGTGGAGGATCAGATTTCACCCCGATCTATTAGGCGGGCCTATTTATTGATGTGGCGGGGGTTCAATGCATCGGTCACACTCATTCAATCAAAGTTGAGAGGTCATCAATTGGACGTATTGGAATTTGAGAAGCAGTATCATTCGTTGAATTAGTCCTCTGTGCCATCCTGCCTCATTTGATCTGGCGGCGGAAGTTTCCCAAGTTTGATTAACTCGCGTAATCCCTTTTTGTCGCTCCACTTGTCGTAACATTCTGCGTACTCTGTGGCAAGGAATTGCTTTATCAGATGGGCTATACTGTCGCTACGCCTATTGTAGGCATCTGGACAAAGCGTTCCAGGCCAATTCTCCATTCCTGGTGGGTAAAATCCAGCATATTCGAAATCAATCAATGCCTTTACCTTCAGTGTTCGTGGATCCATTATGATGTTTTGAGCCGCAATATCACCATGTTGGAAGACGTACTCAGGCAGGTTTAAAGGGAGAGTCTTCCAGCATTCTTTTCCTATCCACGGAGGCTGGACGTCAGGGCTTAGCCAAGAGGGGGGCATAACAAATCCATCGATACCCCGGGATTGAGATTTCATGGTCGCGAGCTGTGGCAAAACTGTGCCAGAAATGAACTCGAGAGCATTTCTGTAAGCCTGGTCTGAACAGTCCTTGCACGGCGTATCGTCTGTATGCTTCTGTCCCTCTGGCTTTGAGCAACTTCGGCCAGGAAACGTGTCCAGACGAGGACCTCCAATGAACTTTGTTTTTAAATACCTCCGACCGTCTGGATAAGTTCCATGGTCAAGCAGTTGCGGAACAGGTATGTCCGTCTCCCTCGAGACTAGTTCCAAGGCTTTAGCCTCGTTCGTGATGCGCTCATGGTTCCTATCTGTGGTTACTATTGCACGATCTTTTGGTGGAAAGCTAGGCCATTCACTCCCTAATCCGCCGAAATAGTATGACTGTTTCTTACCAGGATCTAAACCACACGAAACGACTGCCATCAGGCCGTTGGCTATTAACTGGAAGTCGCGAAGTCTTTGTGAAGATTTCGGATGTGTACTCGTATGTCATATCGTTTGTTTTGAAGAATCCGATATCTGCATCTAGTCAGCAGCGTTCTGAGATAATTTAGAAAAAGTACGTGCCACTCTGTGCCTCCATCCTACGAATGTAATCGTATTCTGACTCGAATGCCTTAGAACTTTTCAGACTGCTTATTGCTGGCTTCATCATTGCGACATCCGAAAGTTCTGTTGTGCTGCTCGCAAGCGAGAGGTAGAAGATGGAGAGCGCTGCGAAGCGAAGCTTTACTCCGAAGAGACCTAAGGGCGGTGAAGGAAGGACACCAGCTTGGCGTGCCAATCTTAGTCACAGTCGCGCCAAGGCTGCCTAAGTGGGGCTGTTGCCAGGTAAGCCGCGTTGCGCGGACGTCAAATAAAGGTAATGCGGCAACCCAGCGGACTGGTGTCTTGTATATAATAGCAAATCGGGGTTGCTTCCATCTAGAACCGGTTATGCAGCCAGAAACAGTAGGCTGAAGACGCGGATGGAAGGGGAACTAGCGCCGCAGCCAATGAGCGATGGCGCTTGGCGGCCTTATAAACGGACCCCGCTCTCGTCTTAGGAGACAAGCTGCACAACGTTGTGTACTCCGTAGAGGGGACAATACCATTCTCTTTTTTAAACCAAATCCCGCTACAGACGTTAAGTGTATACGCTTACAGCTATCGCGAATCCCTATCCTCTGTTTCTCTTCCGCGCCGCTCCTCTTACAAGGGTAACTCCGTTCGTCCCTGTATATTCTTCCAGCATCTCCCTCCAGCATCCCTCCAGACCTTACCCCTATCGAATGATACCAGGACCGACAGCTGGGCACCGTTATACTTAAGGGACGTTTCGGGGGCGGGAACGGGGTATGCTATTCGTCGAACCAACGCAAAAGGTATCGCTAACAACCGCCCTAAGATGTGTCAGAACGTACGAGCCAGGTTCGCGTGCTCCACCTGGCATGCTAGCTTAGGTGATGAACCTACTCGCCTCAAACATATCGCCCAGTGCCGAGCAGCGGTTGCAAGGGGACAAAGTTGCCCAGAAGATCAAAGGACCAATGATCATGTTCTTCAGGAGGACGAACCTGATATAAACTGCCCAGAGTGTAGAGGGCAGACCCCCCCAGAGACGCCTTGATTAAGAGTAGTACTCTGCGAACATCTCCTGCTCCACTCTACCTCCCCAAGGATATTTCTGCGTTGTCTGCTTGACTTTCTCGGCGGCTTTTGGACGGGAAATAAAGTTCCTAGTAATTAATTACCTAGTTGTGCATAAGCTTGCAACGGTTCTGCCTTACCAATTCCCCTGTGCCCGACTAGCGAGATAGACGAAGTGTGGAATCGATGACAGGTCGCCCTCAGGTAACGGCCCCTTGACACCTATGTCGAAGAGAAAATAGACAGAGACGCCTTTATCAGAGTCGAAGTTCGGAGGGATGTGGCAGGCATCATACCCGTCGGGGTGAATTTGGTTACGAAAGTCTCGCGAGAGTACGCTGGAACAGAACGCTTGCCCTAAAGTAACGTGTCTGCTAAGAGGATCGCCCTCGATATCAGTGACCTTAACGTATATAGCGACCCGACATGACGTATCGCTAATGGCCATCAGATTGACGGTTCCGTTACGAGAGGATTCGAACGAGCGGGAGGACCGGTGGGATGGATCGCTCTCAGGGTTGAATAAGCGGCGCTTACGGAACTTTAGGAATTAGGATTTCCCACCCGCGTCGTTTTGTAGTAGGATGGTTTGAGATGGAATTGATTAGGTAACGTTCTGTGTGGGGAAAATGGAGCGCTGGCGTTGGTGTTGTCGATGGAGGCATTGCGGCCATTGCAGGATATGTGGCAAAAATCCGGTGGAATTGCTTGGCGTACCGCTCGTGTTTCCCCACCCCTTCCCCCTAACGAATTTGTATAGAATCGTAAACTTGATCGGTTTCACGTCAACTAGCCTATTATCACTAATACTTAACGTGAGGCTATATACTAACGAATTATTACTAGAGTTCTCTAATCACTGCTCTCGAGTCGGATTTATATATATTCCGAGCGTCTCCAGGAAAGGAAAGGCTTCGCACGGCCACAGATATATCAGCCACTATTAGTAAATTACACCATGATGATTATGTGCGACCCTACATAAATTTGCGCGCGACAACAGACATAAAGGCTGATGACGACTTACCAGGCTATCGTAAGCCCCTCAGGTTCGGATAAGACCCCTCTATAAGTATTGTAAGTGGTAAGAGCTTGATAGTGTTGCTGCAGCGAAGGAACATTATTTTACGCGAAAAGAAGGTTCTTTGTAACTTAAGCATAAAGACAACAATACGAACGTAATTTTTAGGTAGGAGGAGTCTTAGATATTTAATAATAGCTATACTATCCCTCACTACGTAGCGAGAACCACACCGTAACGAGAAGAATCTAATAGTTTATCATCTTAAATCTTCTCAGCACGGCTAAATAAAGATGTCGCAAGTCCTTCTGCTTTCTATACCCTTTTCTGCACCTAATACCAGCATTTAATAGGAAAATTACCGCGGTGCTGGTGTCGCCGTCGATTGGATCGTCATGGCGCCAGAACGTGCATCTAACGTCTCCCCCCTGCTCGGCGGGGTCTGTCGACACGTATCAAGATTTCGGAACCTTGGTACTCTAGCGCTGTCTATAAAGATTCGACTACCTAAGTTTCGAAGTCAGAAGGCCCTGTGAGAAGTCCGCCGCATCCTACCGCTCGGATGATCTTTTAGCGCTGCTGCATTTGTACTAGCGTAATTTTATCACTTGTATCGATTCTTAGCGCTGCGGAGTCATCTGTGGCTCAACAGCTGAGAGTGTTTGTTCAGTTTACATGGAGAGCCCCAGAGGCGCGGATGTTTTAGTCAGGTGTTTGTACTGTATTTCTAGCGTAATGATCATATGTTGCCCGCTCTGCTCTGCTCTTGATGGTGTCCTCGCTGCTGCTACCCGCGCGGGCAGGAGCTTCAGCGTTGCAAACATGCTTAACACCATTGAGCTTGTCCCATACGGTGCACTGCTTATTATGTCATATTATGCCTCGCAGTTGCTGTGCCTACTGTATTCATGCATCGTCGCGCCCGTTGTCATTCTGCCCAGTCTTGTTGTACGCATTCCCGCTGTGGCTCGCTGAGGACAGCAGACGCCAAAGTCAAACGTTGATCATATTAACGTATCTTGCGAAGTTTGTATCCGAGCGATATGGCTAGAATTATTAGCTAAATCCCGGGTGGAGGGTTTAGAACTTAACTTGCCCTTGGAACAGACTTCACACGGAAGTATGCTCATGTTAAATCGTATTGACTCCAGCATTCCATGTTATCAAAGACTGAGTTACTCTTGTCAGGTCGCTTGTCAGCAGCTGCTGTCATTGTAGTGGGATCTCGGGGACTGCACTCTAGAGGAATTACGCTTGGCGCTATGGGTAGACCTGCCTCGGAGCCGTCGCTCCGCGCTCTCGCGAGGTTGCCTCCGCTTCTTGCCCCGCTATCTAAGGTCATCACATCCTCAACGAGGATCATGCGACTACCAATTTACTTATCATACTCCTTCAAGATGTAAGATGATTAGCTACATTAACATTACATTTGAAAGTCTGACAATGTCAGGTGCGAGTTTCACACGACGATCAAAGTCACGGTCGATGCCCAGGGACGCCGTCAGTCAGAGATAGTGAGAGTACAGAGAGACTGTGAACGCACGACGTGTCGTACTTCCTCCCGATACGTCCCACCACCACCAACGACAGGTTCAGGCTAGATACGAGCACATGAGCGGATTATAGCGAGTCGGTATACGTCAGATGTACTGGAAGGCCTAAGCAGACGCATTGAATTGGACCATAGATACAGCCTTCGCCTCTCTGTTAAAGGTGCACGTCTTGTTCCTGGGCTTTAAGCCATGCTCGGAGTTTGCCTACAGCGTAATCATCGTGGTCCTGCCTTGAATCGGCGAAGTCTTGTTCAATCCATCCTGGCGTACCAGCAGTAATGAGCTTACAGCCAAAAGGCTGACAGGAACCGAAATCGATGAGGATAGGTGTATCATACTCATCAATCATAATGTTTGAAGGTGTAAGGTCGTTATGGGCTAGCCCGAGCTTGTGAAGATGGCTGACTGCTGAAGCGACCTTCCTCATGCATTCCGCAACGTCGAAATCTTGCACACCGTTTTCAAGCCGCTCCTTCAACGTCATAGGATATCGTTCCAGAGCAATACCGACAATGCGACCACGTTTAATTAGGCAGCCGTAATATCGAACGATGTTTGGATGTGGGTTATGCAGCAGGAGCTCGAGTATCTCAGCTTCTTGCAGAATGAGCTTCGGTAAAAGCCCTGTCCCAATGAAATCTTTGTGTAGCTTCGGACCTTTTACAAAGATGTTGGTGTTTATGGGTAATGTAAACTTTGTGATGCTCCAGGGTGCCTTTGGGTATACATCATCGTCTGGGAGACGCTGTAGGCTTTCCCTGATGTCCTTTGAGGTCAGATCGTACTTCCTATGACCGGACTCGCCGAAATAGGCTATGTACTGATCGGTTATAAATCCGAATGACGAGTAGAGGAATATTGGATTGCCGTCTTTGTCGTCTTCGGCAGAGAAGGCTTCGTAAAGAGGAGATAGATCTCGCGCAGACTCTATCCGTAGCACATCACCGGCTTTATTTCGAGGTAGGAGAGCGTGGTAGTAGCGTATGAGCGGTGAAACGATATCGATCTAGATAAAAGCCAACATTAGCGACGCGTGGAAAGGTTGTGCGTGATATTCATACCAGGCTACCTGTAGATTTGAAGACCTCCCATACAGACTGTATCCATCTGCGTAGGTTCGGAGGCATGTATACCAATCGTGAAGGCTCGGTGTAGTGCTGCTCAAAGCTTGCGACAATCTTGTAAGCTGGCGAAGTCGTGGGAATGGCGTTGGTCCATGCGAATCTGGTTGCGTTTGATCGCTTGATGGGAGAAAGACGGCGCAGCAGCCGTGCGCCGTCACGAGCCACAGCCATGGCGAGCCACACTCGACGCCGCAGACTTGGCTTACTCGCCGCTGTGGCACATAGCATACAGTAATCATTACATAAGCGGCTGAGATGGTGACAGGGTCATCTCGCTTATTTAGGAGGTACCGATCGGCGTGGCGACGTCGTATAACGAGGATAGTCGTTTCGTCGAGAGGCAGCTATACCATCTGCGTAGGCTGGAGGAAAAGCTTGTATAGAGAAGACGGTTAAGGAAGGAGGAATCGGCCTTCTTGGTAGGCTATCGAGGGAGCCAATACCTAACGTGGAAGATAGAGCTGGTGTCCATGGTGGATACGATACGAACGATAGCGTAGGGGGTAGGAGGTTCGGCGTTATCGGCGAATTATATTTAAATAGGGATAAGACGAATCCTTAAGAAGACGTAACGGTAGGACGTAGGACTATATAGGTATCACGCCGATAATGGTTGTACGCCTCGCTTAGCCTGGTCACCTAAGCGAGCCTACCCTACAATACAATTGTATCAGTATATCTATTATTCTACACTAAGTACGTGTGAAAGCGATTGGCACGGCTGGCGAGATGTCCAGGTAGGCATTTTGATAACCCTCATCAAAGTGCCTACAGGGAGATATCGCCAGTTAGTGTCAAGATCTTTTAACACCCTAGGTTCGTACCCAGCTCGCGTCAATTTTTTTTCAATTTTTTGAATTATTGCGCAGATTCGTCTGGACTCTATCCAGCTGGCTAGCACGCGTTCACGCGCCTAGCTGATCGGCCGAACGCTCGCTACGGCGGCGCGCTAGGCTAAGCAGGCCTATTACGATAGGCGCCATCCCCTGCTGTAGATGCTGGAGGACTAACAGATATGCGAAAGGCTCGAGACGAGCCTTGGGAAGGAGGGAGATAGTGTCACGCCGATATTGGTTGTGCGCCTCGCTTAGCCTGGTCACCTAAGCCAGCCTACTCCATAATACCTTCGTATTAGTATATCTATTATTCTACACTACCCTTAGTATCGATTCCGATACTAAGTACGTATCCTTTTGCCGGTTCGTTGGTCGGCCTAGTGGTGTAGAGCTAGCGCCCTCACAATAGGGTCCGTCACGTAACCGTAGCCGGGCCGATGATAATCCGGGAGTCCTCCGGCAGAAGTAGGCGTGACACGAATCGTATTAGCATAAGGACACTCTCAGTAATGTTTAATACCTGAAAGACTGGCGGTTAAACATATTACTAACAATTAATGCGTCGTTAAGCTCTACTTGACGTTTACGGCACCGATGGAGGAAATTGTACATGCGATTCATCTTTATATCAGCCCATGGCCGCTATCATACGAACGAAGATCCTGCCAGAAATCTGAGTTCTTGCGATTTGACATGAGGGTATTGGTCTTATATTACTATAGCGGTAGTTATATTGAGGACAGACGGGTCCTGCTTTAGAGACCGAGCAGTCGCACCACAAGAAACACAGTGGCTGCGTGGAGGGCATGATATACAAATAGTAAATGTCTCCTACAGGGCCCGCGATACTTTAGTGCCCGGTCGCCTTACGGAAAAATGACAGTCTGGCGCGGGTACAAGTTGATTGACGGCTCGAAGATACCGGCTTTGAACAGTGTTCCCAAGCTTCTATCGCTTCGGTATACAAATTTCCTCTAAAGTTGGGCACGTGAATAAAGGAAAACGCTGAATCTGTCGGCTTTTGGGCCGCCTCTGTAGATTCTGAAACGACTGCAGCGTCGTCCCAAGTCTCCCTACACGATAGGAATAAGTATCAAGTCCCACTCAGCAGCCTGAAGAAGCACAAGGGGGACTTAATCTTCATCAAAGATTTGAAGGACATTATCCAATATGGTAATGATGACTCGAGCTTGTAGACCGGCGTCTGCCATATTACTACCCTTGTGCGGCCCCATCACTGATGGTCTGGTTGTGTCAGTGAGAGTTATAAATCCTGATCCGGGAGATACTTACGCCCAACAGATGCCGAGGTTGGCCGCACTCATGCGATTCACTTCAGAAGACCGCTCTACGCGACGAAGGTGTAGCATGAGGGCACGAAGCGTCGCATAATTTGGATCAGGAAGCGCGTTGATAAGAGCATGCATCGAGTCGCGTCGCATCGTGTCATCGTCAATGCGCGCAGCGTCGATAAATTTGGTGTAGAAATCTTCGGTAAGAAGTGGATCGGGCAGTTCACGGAAGAACTGCTTCAATAGACCGGCAACGCTGTGGACATCGTGTTGAAACGCTTCAGGGTTGCGAAAGTCGACCTGGGTGGCATCTGCGAGGAGTCAGCGAGGATGTAAAAGATCAACACAGCAACATACTACTGTCAAACAGACTCTTCATTGCTTGTATGTGAGAAGTAGTGCCTGGAATGCGGTAGATGCCCTCGACTTCTAGACCATAAAGATCGACGGCTTGGATGCACTGATATACTACCAATGGCACGGGAGAGCTGTCTCTCGCAAACAGTTGATCGAGATTGACGCCGAACATAGGATTGACGGGGGGCGAAGAAGTATTGTAAAGCACACCACTCGTCTGTTGGGCTGCCGCTTGCCCCGTAGGACCTCGAGGATAGTCCGATTGAGAATAGGGGTTTGGAGCAACAGGAGAGTAGACTGGCACGCCATACTGGGACGGATACTGTTGCGGTGGCTGCTGTTGTTGAGACTGGACGGTGTTGTAGCTCTGATAGCTTGGCTGCTGCACAGGTTCAGCTTGGGCTGAGGGCTGATACTGTAAGGGCGACTGAGCTGACTCGGACTGTGGAAGTGCAAAGGATGGCGGAGGTTGGCTCTGCAGTTGCATCGACGTCCGGCGAAGGGCACCTGCGGCGGGGGGCGGAGTGGGCTGCGCTTGGTTCGGAGCTTGCGTGGGATGCTTTACATAGTGCACATCAGAGTAGCCATCGGGGATTGAAGGCACATGGGGCGCCATTCCCAAGATGAAGTCATCGAAGTCTTTCTCGTTGTTGATCTGGTAGATGAGGTGGTTGATGCTCGGTGGCGGATGGGCGGTACTCCCCTTGAGCGGCTGCGGACTGACCACCAGGCCGTTGTTGACGACTAGCTTCTCGTTGAAGGACGCATATTTCTGCATCTCCATGGTGAGGGCGGCATCGATCTCTCGGATGAGGTCGACAACGCTAGCGATGGTTTGGGGGCGCGTCGTGGCCACCAGCTCTTTGCGGTACGCCTGCGCTGTCTGGACCTTGGTGGCGTAGTCCTGGTCGGCGGCCTGAAGCTTCTTTTGCAAGTCCTCCTCATGTTGGGCGGCCGACTTGGGGCCCTTGAGGCCGAACTTTCTGCCCGCGCCCGTGTCTCCGGTCTTGACGCGATCAAGGTCTTCGGCGAGCTGGTCGTACTTGGACTTTGCCTTTTCGGCCAGCTTCCCGGTATCCCGCACCTTCTGCTCGGCGGCGAGCCACTGCTGCTTTACCGTCTTGCGGCTCGCATCGATCTTGGTAGCCAGTTGCAGCAGGTTCTCGTGCATGGCATGGAGGGCGAGGCCGAACTGGGTGCCGTTGTCGGCGAGGCGCTCGTTGGCGTGCATGACGTGCTCGAACTGGGTCTGGTAGCTCTCATGGCGCCCCTCGGGCTTGCGTACGCTGTCGAGCGCCATGCGACTGAGCTTCCTCAGGCTGTTCGCGTGCTCCTCTTCGGTTGCGCCGCGGCGCTTGAGGAAACTGGCAAAGTCCTGCCTGCGTCAGCGGATATCCCGCCGAGGGGAAGAATGCGGCTCCGGTACCCTAGCGCTGGTGATGCTGGCCTTGATCCGGTTCATCAGCAAGGAGTAGCCAATGTCCGAGTACAGCACGTCGTGCACTTTCTGCTGGACCTGCGCGTCTGGCGCCTCCTGCTTGAGGTCGTGCGGCTGCACAGCGGGCGCGGGCGCTTCTACTGGTGGGGCCATGGGCCCATCTGTGTGGTGGGTATCGCCGTTGGCGGCGTCGGGAAGGTTGAAGTCTGGATTGAAGCTGTCGGTGCTCTCCATCGGAGGCAGCGTGGGTGGGGCGGCCATTGTCGCCGCAAGCAAAGGGGTGGTCGCGCAAGCAAGGCGAACAGCGAAAGACAGAACAGCGGATAGCGGATAGCGGTCCGGAGCGTGTTGCAACGAACGTCTGGGGGCCTGTGTGGTTGGTGATGTGTGATGTGGTGGTCTTTGGACGGGCGCTCGGACACGCGCCGCGCCAGCTTGACATACATGAGATGAGAAGAAGGCGACTCAACACCAACTCCACGCCACACTTGTCTACGGTCAACCCCCCGTCCATCCGGGACGCTATTAACCTTATAAACTTCTTCTTTTTACTACCTATATATCTTCCCTATAGGATACCGTCTGTCCCTCTAGTAATAGCGCTGGCGGACCCCACCGCCCGCTCCGCTACGTCACTCCCCGACGAAGTCATCACTTGCCTGCAAAATGCTCGCTTCGTGAGACGCCCAGACCCAGGACCCAGCATGCGTTCACTGCAAGACATGCCTTGCTGGACTTACTCAGCGCACGATTGATCTAGCACACGTTGCAGGTCGCCACTGCTAGCAGAAGTATCAGGATCAGGTTAGCGCCATGTTCGAGACTCTCGACTCTCGTACCAAACGTTGAAAGTGTATCGGGATTAGTTAGATTAGCGCATACTGTTGTTCAAGATAGTTACTCGATAATTCATTAGTGTGCTCTTTTCCAAAAATTACTAGAGAATCCGTGTTACGAGGTACCAAGCGTTAAAGTGCAACAGGATCAGATTGATTAGCGCAGAAGAAGATGCGCCCGCCCGCCGCACGGCCATGGGGTTCGCGGAAAAGCCGCCAAATCAAACCAAACCAAACCAAGCCCAGAGCCCAGCTTCAGCTACATGAAAGTACGTGGACTGTCACTTCCACAAACGTCCACAAAAAGCACCTGAGGGACCGCACTACTCCCCCCGATGAGGCTTGAGTGCCCGATCGTCTTGGACAACCGATGCCACGGCCAGTCGACTCAGCTATATATCCCCATGTTCTCACTATAACCACAAACCGCGTTATCCTCGCATTCCCTAGCTTGCATACTATCGTCCTACAAATCAGCCATACCTACACCCCACAGGCAAACCCTGCAACATTTTTTTCCCCCGCATCTACGACCTCACTAGGCACGAGGGCGCTATCCACAATATACGCAAACGCCAGGTGCAATGTGTAAAGTGCCCCGGGCAAAACATGTTCTCGTGCAAGATGCATTGACCCGCCATATGGTGAGAGTGTACTACTAGGATCCTTAACATAAGCGTAGCCCTGCTAACGTTGTGTAGCTGTATTTTAACATTACTAATGTCAGAGCCTCACACCACAGACTCGACTCGGCTTAAGCCGCTAGGCTGAAATCCATTTCGTGCATGACTCGCTCGAGCTGGGAGACGCGCTTCCACGCGCGCTTATTCTTGTAACGCGTGCTAGTTAAGTATAGATAGAGGGTGCAAGATCTCATTTGCATGATATCAAGTAGAGTAGTATTTCTACATAGAAGTCTCTCATTTGGTAGAGGTTTTCGAACTTCTGATACCGATCTTCGCTAGTCCCCGTGCTAACTTTGATGCCTTGCGTGCGTGTATACTTACGCTGCTATCCAGTCTCTTAGGAGAAAGGGCGGGACGGCCCTAGTCTTCCGTTGTATGCATTTTGGCTTCAGTATAATGTTCACGACACGCGCGGGTAGTTGGATGATCCTTCCCAAGGACGGTGTGGTACCCAGCGCATGCTCTCTCGTACAGAGCAAGTGATTCGTTGTAGCAATGTTGGTTTGCGAGGAGGTGGGCGAGGTAGTATATGCTCATCAGCGTGTCTGGATGCTCACGCCCGAGCACCTTCTCTCGCCGCGCCAGCGTCTGTCTGTTCATCAACTCCGCCTCTTCGTACTTGCCCTGGTTGTCCAGTACCAGCGCCAAGTTGCTCATGCTCCTCAGCGTCTCTGGATGCTCACGCCCGAGCACCTTCTCTCGCCGCGCCAGCGTCTGTCTGTTCATCGACTCCGCTTCTTCGTACTTGCCCTGCCTGTCCAGTACTAGCGCTAAGTTGCTTATGCTCATCAGCGTGTCTGGATGCTTACGCCCGAGCACCTTCTCTCGCCGCGCTAGTATCTGTCTGTTCATCGACTCCGCTTCTTCGTACTTGCCCTGGCTGTCCAGCACCAGCGCCAAGTTGCTCATACTCGTCAGCGTGTCTGGATGCTCACGCCCGAGCACCTTCTCTCGCCGCGCCAGCGTCTGTCTGTTCATCGACTCCGCTTCTTCGTACTTG
>JASJFT010000147.1:36227-88045 GCA_030770425.1 Darksidea phi
GAGCACCTTCTCTCGCCGCGCCAGCGTCTGTCTGTTCATCGACTCCGCTTCTTCGTACTTGCCCTGCCTGTCCAGTACTGCTGCTAAGTTGCTCATGCTCGTCAGCGTGTCTGGATGCTTACGCCCGAGCACCTTCTCTTTCCGCGCCAGCGTCTGTCTGTTCATCGACTCCGCCTCTTTCCACCGGCCTCCAAGCTCCCTTGCTAGTCCTACTATCTCTATACTGCTCAACGTCTCCGCATTCTCTTCGCCGAACACCTCTCTCCTAACCTTTATTGATATTATTGCTATATGCTCTGCCTCGTCTGCTCTTCCTCTTTGCCAGGCGTACCATGCCGCCTTGTATAGTAATAGGGCCCACTCCTTAAGTGACTCCTTCTCGTTAGGCCGCTGTACCAATGCCGCCCTCGCGTGTGGGAACAGCGCCTGGCATTTCTCCCAGTTCTCGTGTTGTCCCGTAGGCAGCTCTGCGCAAAGGTTAGAGATGAACTGCTCCCTCCATTTGTCGAGTTGGCCCTGGTTTTCTAGCCACGTGCGTGTAGCCAGCTGTACCAGGCTGTGCATCTCGAACGTTTTCGCGTTTCTAGTAACTGTGATGAACGAATAGTCTCGTAGTGTAAGAACATCGTCCTCAAATCCGTCGTGGACCCTAACAGCTGACATGTGTTCGTTCGCTGTGCCGCTCTGGCTGCGGAGCAGAGCTTCTTGAATTCCTTGTCGATCGAAGAAGCTCATAAGCGACAGCAGATCCGCTGCTGACTGTCTTTTGTGTCGTATGTGGTCGAACGATATCTGCCACGTTATGAGGACAGAGTTACTAGCTGCTTCGTCTCGGCGAAGATGGCCTGCCTCCTGGTTTAGCAGGCTTGTCTTTCTGCTATCGCTCTGGCGGTACTCCTCAAGGTACCGCTGTACTGAGCATCTTGGCGCTCGTTCCCGAATGTATGCTGCCGCCTGCACAAGGGCGAGCGGCATGTAGTCGAGCGCCGTCGCTAGCTCGGTAATGCCGTCATCCCTGCCACCCTTGCCTCCCAGCTTCTTATGAAGTAGAGCGTGTGCAGCCGCATCGTGCATTGGCTTGATCGGTATGATATCGCCCTCTTCTACAATCTGCAGCGCCGCACGCCTGGTTCGACTGGTTACAAGAACCGAGCCGTGCCTGCTTGGAGGCAGATACCTCGACAAGTGCTGCCGGAGAGCGCCGCCATTGCCGCTTCCGCCGCCGTCGGCTTGTGTCTTCTGGCTATTGCTCGGTAGTGGAGAAAGAACAGCAGCATCGTCGGCGTTGTCGAGGACCAAGAGCCATGGCCCGTTTTTCTCGTTGCGGAGCCAGTCGTGAACCAGCTTAAACACATCCGCTTGTGCGTCCTTCCGACCTCGAACCTTGACTTGCTCTGCTATCTCCCGGTAGCTTTGCTCGAGTCGAGCTGTGTTGCTGGCGTGCGCCCAGAACACCCACGTCTCCCGCGACTGCTCAGCGGTACGATAGCAGTGCTCGATGGCCAGCTGGGACTTCCTGTGTTCGTGTCAGGTGCGCGCACTGACCCAAGGGTCTTTCTCTCTGGACTTACCCCACGCCGCCCAGGCCCACCAGCGCTACTCGCGATGCTGGTGCAGAGCATCGTTCGCGTATCTGATCGAGCAGCGTTCCCCGGTCGACAAAGTCCGCGTCGCGACGGAACGGCAGGAAGCACGAGGGCTGTGGTGGAGTCTCGGGACGTTCTGAGCGTTGTTAGCGCAGCGTTGGTCGAAGCGGAAGCGAGCACTTGCCGGCAGGGGCATGGAAGTGGCTCTCGATGTGGCCAGAGTTGTTTCCCACCTGCACTCCCTGGTTTCCCGGGCCTGCGAAGGTAGTCGTGATGCTAGGGTGAGCCATTGCATTGCTGCGACAGCGACGTGGGTTGTGTGTTGTTGGTTGTCGCGGACCCTGCGCAGAGACACAGCTGAGCTGCTCTTGTGCATAAGGCTGGGCTGGGCTGGCAAGGCTGGGCTGGCGCTTCAGCTGGCTGCCAGCGTCTTCTATCTACAACGCTGCGCCCATCTCGCGCGCTGCCTAACAGTCTGCTCGCCGCCGTCGCTGCCTCCTGCAGTGAGAGTGTTTTGTGTATCTCATGGTAGATCAGAAACGCAGAAGTCATGATATTCGAGTCGATCAGACACTCTCAATTAAGTTATAAGTAAAGTCAACCTCTACTAGCTTGAACCACCTTTTCCAAATGTAAACCCCGTCATTGCGCCAGAGTTGTGTCCGACCTGAACGCCAGTATTATGACTGCCCGAGAACACTATGTGGTGTGACCTCTCGGTACTATTTGTAGCCTTTGCAAACGCCTCCTCTAATAGTTTGTCCTGGGCAGCGGCAATCTCTCTCAACATCGAGATGCCCTTAATTCCGCTAACAGTCGATACCTTAACGTCGTACAGCTCACGCTGAGACTGTTGGCTGGCCGGAAAAAGCTCTACTAGGCTGTCAACCAACTCGGTGATGTCCTCGATTAGTCGTCCAAACTGTTTCTCCTGGTACAGTGCCCACTTTGCCTTTTGACGAAGGCCCGATCTATTCTGACGCTCGATGGCCAGTTGTCGCATCTTATGGTGGAGTTCTGCTATGGCTGGATCCAGGTCCGTTTGCGGGTTGTACAGTACAAGGCTACCATCCTCAGGCTTTGTCCGACTCTTATACTTGTCCGACACGCCTTCGGCTTCGGCAAACAACTCGAGAACCTGGCCAAGCAAGGACTTAGCATGTATGATGGTTGCTTCCGACCCGAACGGCCCCTCAAGTGACACTGTATCTCGAAGATCATCACCCAGACCCAAAGACTTGCCCCATCGTGACAAGCGAAGTCTTGCGTTGTCCAGCTTGAGTTGGCTGGTTTGATAGTTCTTTCCAAATGCACGGCCAAGCTGAACGAATTCGAAGCATTCGACGGTATTGTTAAACAAGCCGGCAAGGGCGACAACGCTAACGACAAGGCCCGCTACCTCTGCCATGTTGTTCCGCTGGAGTAGAGGGAGACAGGAACGTCAAGATTGGGGCGATGACAGCAGAATGAATATGCGTGGACGACCGCCGACCGACTGAGCGAAAGACCACTATTTGACGCAGGAGACAGCAGCGACGGCGGCGAACAGACTGTTAGGCAGCCAGCCTTATGTACAAGAGTAGCTCAGCTGTATCTCCTTATGCATAAGAGCAGCTCAGCTATGTCTCTGCGCAGGGTCCGCGACAACCAACAACACACAACCCACGTCGCTGTCGCAGCAACCAGGAATAATCAGGTCCTAGAATAGACGGGTCCTAGGAATAAGAAGATCCTAGGAATAAAAAGATCCTAGGAATAATTAGGTTTTAGAACTATATAAGTCGAATGTATAAGTTCTATTAAAATAAGTAATATTATATTTATTATTTTATAAAAGACTAGAGAAAATCTAATATATATATCTTTAGTTTAACCTATAGTATAAAACTTTATATTATAATACTATAATATTTTAATACTTTTATTTAATAATAATCTCTTTTAGAAGCTCTATTAATAATCTATTATAGTATTTATAAACCCTATTTATTATATCTACTTCTACCGAAGGACTCCTAGATTATTATTAACCTAGCTATGGTTATATACCGGACCCTATATAATCCTATATTCTACTATTATATCTTCTTAAGGATTTATCTTATCTCTATCTAAATATAACCCTTTTACTATCTTAGTATTTCTATATCTATCTACCTATATATACCTTATAATTTAAATCCTTCCTACTTCTTTTTAAGAACTAGTAGTACGGCGTCGATACTAAAAGCCGATACTTTAAAAGTTCTTATTAACTATACTATACGATATCTATTTAGAGCTATTAGTATATCTTCTTATATTATATACTCGAAGAAGAGTATCTACTCTAGTATCTATTTATTTAGTAGACGAAATAATCCTAATACGTAGCTAGTCGATAAAGTATACTAGTAGTATCTTAAGTTTAGTAAACTACGAGTTTAAGAACTAGAATTAGATAATAAGGATAATTACTAGCTAGGGAATTTATTTAACTCTAAAAATATTTAAAAGGGTTAATATATTTCTAAAATTCTTATAACCTATACGCGGTATAATAGTAGAAATATTTTAAAGATATCTAATAAGTTACTATCTTTTAATAGAATTCTAATAATAGTTATAACTAATAGAGACTACTAATCTATACGAAAAAATAATAGAATATCTAGCTATAAAAATACGGCTTATAAAAGTAGGTCCCTACTATACTAATCTTTAACTTCTACTATATTACTAATATTAGAAGCTAATAATACCCTAATAGATAGTAATTACCTAGGTATATTTTATATTATATCTATTTATACTCCGGCCCTAAGAGAAGTACTTCTAGCTAAAATAATAGAAATTCTAATCGACCTTTAATATTAGGATATATTAGTTAACTAGATTAAGACTACTTAAATAAATTTTAATATAGTCTAAGTAGTCTTCGAACTAGCTACGAGTACTCTTTAGACTATAGCTAGTCTACTTTTAGTAGACGATACTTATTAAGGACTATTTAATCTAATTAAGGTTAGGAACCCTTCTATACTAGACTTATTAAAGAAAACTCTAATAATCTAAGTCGTAGATTATTAGATTAGAGATATTAATAATCTCTTTTAAATTAATTTTATTACTACTAATACCCTTAAGTATACTTTATAGATTATAATACTTATTAAGAATAATATATATTATAACCTCTTAGACTAAGTAATTAATAATAATAAAATTATTATATAGTTTTAGTTATAAACGAAGCTTAAAAGCCTTATAAAGAATTCTATCCTAATAAAGTTTAATAACTACTTTAAGTTTTAGAATATTAAATAGTATTAAGATAATAATTTTAACTTCTTCTTTAATTACTTTATAATATATAAAGCTATCTTAGAGGTAAAGTCTTTTAGTAATAATATAAGTTCTAATATATTAAAAATATCTATAGTTTAGAGTAAGTATTTAAAATCTTTATATTATAAGATATAAAGGAATAGCTAGCTTAAAAATATTTAAACTTAGATATAGTTTAAATATACTTTATAGAATATAAAGATAGTAGTATACTTTATTTTTATACTAACTACTCTTCTAAAGGTTTCTAGTCTTAGTTTAACTATAAATAGAAAGTATACTATATCTTTAGTAACTTTAAGTAATTCTAACTAGAAAAAATAAAATTAGAAGTCTTCTTAATAGAGTAATACTAGATAGTCTTTATTAAGAACCCTATTACGCTCTAAGAGTATAATATTAACGTTCTAATTTAAGACTAACTAAAAGAAGAACTATTAGAAATACTACTTTAAAGGTAATAATAGATTAAATAAAACTTAAGAAGAGAAGATTAACTTATTCTTAAAAAAAGATAAGCTCTAGTTACTAATATTACTATAATACTACTAGGGCTAAATACTAATAATAGATCTTTATAGATTATTAGTAATATAAAAGTATATCTCTTTATAGATATTTTAATATAAGCTTAGAGTCTTTTTAATATAGAATTAAACTTAAATATTATTAAGAAGAACCTTATACTATAGTAGAATCTTTTTAAAATATTATTATATATAAAGTCTTAAATATATTAAGTCTTTAATATATTACTATATCTAGAAGAGCTATATATTATTATAATAATAATATAGGACTCTTAAGATATAATAAGAATAATAGATTCTTAAATATTTTAGACTATCCCTATAGATAATTATAATCTTATTCTTAGCTAGTTATAGCTATATAAGGTAGACCCTTAAATAGATTACTAAAAGGAATCTTTTAAATAGTAGAATAGGAAAGTAGTAGTTAAGTATATTAAGATTAAGATAATACTTAATAACCTACTATAATAGCTATAATCTAGGGAAAAAGTATACGTACTATACCTAAGAAGCTTTTATACTTAATTATTTATAAGTAAAGAAGAGTACTAACTCTAGTATTCTACTACTATAAAGATTATAGAGTATTTATAAATATCTATTAATAAGATATAACCTCTAAAAGATAATAAACTTTAGAATACTTAATATTAGAATAAGTAGAGTCTACTTTAGTTAAAGAACTAGACCCTATAACTCTATAATTATCTTATCTATTATATAAAATAATACCCTAAACTAGTATAGCTATCTAAGATTATAGTCTCTTAGGTTATAATATTAATAATAAATATCCTTTTATAGAGAATTATAATTCTTTATTAAAAGGGGTAATAGAAGTTTAGAAATTATTTAGATACTTTTTATAATAATTCTAATAAGAAAATTAATCTTAAGGAAACTATAAAAGTACTAGATTACTTTTATAATTAATTAAGGTACTTTAGTTCTAAACTTACTAGTAGAATTACTCTTAACTTAGAGTATAACTATACTATTAATCTTAAAAAGAAAAAAATACTATTAAATCTCTTTATTTATAATCTCTTTAGAAGAGAACTTAAGATTTTAAGGGAATATCTCGATAACTCTTTAGAAAAGAGATAGATTTAATCTAATAAATCTCTAGTAGAAGTCCTAATACTTTTTATATCTAAAGTTAATAATATACTTTAATTATATATTAATTATAAGGATCTAAATAAAGTAATAATTAAAAATTATTATTCTATATTCCTTATAAGCGAGATACTAGACTAACTATCTAGAGTTAAGATCTTTACGAAACTTAATCTTTATAAGATATATTATTAATTATATATTAAAAAGAATAATAAGTAGAAGATAATATTTAAAATATACTATAGTTATTTTAAATATTTAGTAATACTATTTAGTCTTATAAATATATTTATTATATTTTAGTTATATATCTATAAAGTCTTAAATAGTCTATTAGATAGAATATATATTATCTATTTAGATAATATTCTTATATACTCTAAAGAGAAGGAGGATTATAAATAATATATTTATAAAATTCTTAAGAGATTATATAATTAGGAACTTTATTATAAAGTCTTAAAGTATACCTTCTTTATAAAGTTAATAGAGTTTCTTAGCTTTATTATAACCCCCTATAGGGTAATTATAGACCTAGTATAAGTCTAAATAATTAAAGAGTAACTAGAACCTAAGAGCTATTAGAATATTTAAGTATTTCTTAAATTTATAAACTTTTATTAATAGTTTATATATAACTACTTAGATATTATTTATTTACTTCTAGAATATATAATCTTTATATAGAATCTAATACTAGCTTAATAAGATTCTAGTAAGAATATATTAGTAGAAAAGTTAAAGAAAATTAAGAAGAGTTCTATAAGGTAGTATACTTCTTAATTTTAACTAAAGAATATATATAATATATTTCTTATACTTTATAAACTCTTTATAAAAGTTCCTATTTTTTAATACTTTAATCTAATAAAACCTATAATAGTTATTACTAATATCTTCGAATTTATTATAGTAGCTATTCTATTATAACTATAAATAATAGTACTCTTAATAGAAAAATACTAAAAACTAGTTATATTCTTTAGTTATAAGTTTATTAGACTATAGATTTAATAGAATACTTATAATAAAGAGTTATTTACTATTATAGAAACCTTTAGATAGTAATAATATTATTTTAAATATACTCTAAATACTATTTATATACTATATAACTATAATAATTTAAAATATTTTATAATTATAAAGGTACTCTTATCTAAGTAAGTATACTAGATTAAAGAATTAGTTTAGTTTAATTTTAAGATTAAATATAAGTCTAGTATAAAGAATCTAGCTAATATACTATTAAGATAACCTAATTATATCGAAGACTTTTAGCTTAGAAAGAGAAAGATATTAAAAAATATTATACTTCTTATACTCTAAAATAAACTCTAGGTATAAATATTCTAAAAGTCTATAGCTTTATATACTATAGATTAAATAGTATATAAATTTAATCTTACTAATAAGAATCTATAAAAGACTTATTAGATATTTAAAAATAGTATAAATTATTCTACTATAAAATCCTCTAGTATAATACTAGTTTTTAATAATATATTATCTATTAACTTTAATCTATCTATAGATAAGAATAATAAACCTAAAGAGTAATTAGAAAACTTAAATCTAGCTTTAATATTTCTTTAGTATTATAAAGTATTTCCTACCTTTATATTATATAAGTCTTTACTAAAAGTTATAAATAATAACTTACCCTTTAGCTAGAAAACCTCTAGGCTATTATTAAACTATATTTAAGAAGTATAAGAATATAATATAGTCTATTATAAGAATATATAGTATATATAAAAGTCTAAGAGTAGAAAAGAATAAAAGAATATACTCTTATAAATTATAAATCTAAAGGATATTCTTTAGAGAGTAGAGAAAGTATAGATTTCTAATAATAAAGCTCTTTATTAAGCTATTCTTATAAAGAATTATAATAATCCCCTAGAAGGTTATTATAGAGTAGATAAAACTATTAAACTTCTATAAAGAAAGTATTATTAGTTAAAGCTTTAAGTAGAGATTAATATATATATATAAGACTATATAATATATTAAATAAATAAAGTATAAAGGTATAAGCTATAGAAGTTATTAGAATTAATTTCTCTACTATAAAAGCTATAGTATAATTACTTCTTAGACTTTATTACTAATCTACTAGAATCTAAGAATTCTAAGGGTAATATCTACGATATAGTACTAGTACTCGTTAATCGCTTTTTAAAGCTAGTCTAGTATCTATCTATAATAAAGAATATTACTATAAATATATTAACTAATTTATTATTTATAGAAGTATTTATAAAGATTAAATTCTTATTATTACTAATCTTAGATTAGAGCTCTATCTTTACTAGTAAATTCTAATTAAATATATACTTTTATTTTAATATTAAATAATAAATAAGTATAGTCTTTTACTTATAGATAGATAGCTAAACTAAATATTAGAATTAGAAGCTTAAAGTATACCTATAGATATATCTAAACTATTAATAGAATAACTAGTATTAACTACTTTTAATAGTAAAATACGCGTATAACTCTAAGATTTATTTAAGTTATAGTATATATTCTATTAAGATCGTAATAGGTATTAAATCTAAGGGTTTTAATAATATAAAAGATAAGTATTAGCTCTATTAACTACCTAGTAATTAAAGTATAGATAGAAAGATCCTAAGTATATATTAAAGAGTTATTAACTTTCTAACTAGCTAGATATAATAATTTTTTAATACTTAGAATATATTAATCTATACTTAAGAAAGCTAGTAATACTAGTATAACTTAAAGAGAATAAGTAAGTATTTTACTATTAGTAAAAAGGTAATTCTAAAAATTACTAATATTAAGACTAAGCGTCCTTTAAAGAAGCTAGATATAAAGTACTTAAAACTCTTTATTATATAAACTAAATATAGAAAGCTAAGCTACTAGTTTAAGCTATTCTTATTAATATTCTAACTATATTCTATCTTCTATATATTACTTTTAGAGAAGTAGATTAAATTAAGAGAAAATTTAAACTTTAAACCTAGTCCTATATAGTATTTAGAGCTTAATAACGACGACTAATATAAAGTCGAAGTTATTCTTATCTATAAGATAATATATAATAAGAAGCTCTTTCTTATAAAGTAGCTAGATTAGCTATATAAGAATAGTATATAGAAGTCTAAGACCTCTTTTAATAATTATAAAGAGATTCTTATAGAATATTAGATAAATCTAAATAATTAAATATTAAATTATTTAAAATAAAAAACTACTAAAGAAGTATTATAAACTTTATAAAGAAGTAATAATACGTATAAAAAATCCTAAAGAGATAGACTATATAAGTAGTATTAATATAAAGAAAGAATTAAAAGATCTAATTAAGAGATATTCTTAAAACTCTACTTAGAGGTTACTATATAAGTAGAATAATTAGTTAAGAAAAGAATACTATCTATATTAGTAATAAGCTATAACTTAAAAGATTTAGTAAAACTAGTCTTTATATATTATAATAATAGATAAGATATATATCTAAAAGAATATATACTTAAAAGTAATTAGTTAGACTAGACTTTTAATATAAATATTTATTCTATCTATATATCTAGTAATATCTATTAAAGAGAAATCTTAGCTAAGTATTATATAGTCTAAAGACGACCTAAGTAAGCTCTACGTACTAGATAAGAAGTTTTTAAAAAAGTTATATAATATTCTCTTCTAGGGGATAATAGATATTATACCTCTATTAATAATATTTCTATTAGAAATATTAAGACTATAATAGTACTAATAATACTTATAATTAGTAGCTCTAAGGGGTACTTTAGTTAAGAAGTTATACTTAATAAAGTAAGTCTTATAAGTAGTAAAGGCTATAAA
The DNA here is from genome assembly GCA_030770425.1 of Darksidea phi. Lineage (NCBI taxonomy): Eukaryota > Fungi > Ascomycota > Dothideomycetes > Pleosporales > Lentitheciaceae > Darksidea > Darksidea phi. The sequence continues at coordinate 46,642 of JASJFT010000147.1, forward strand.
GTTAGTAGATACTAGATAGCTAATACTACCTAGTCTATACTAGAGGAATTAGTATAGAAAGCTATTAGAAAGATAGTAGAATATATCTAATAGTACTAGAAGTTAAGCTTATATAATATAGCTAGAGTCTAATATAATTCTATCTTACTACTAGTATTCTTAACTAGATATTTCTACTTAGCCTTATACTAGCTTTAACTAGTATTAATATTAAAAGTATAGAATTATATATTCTACTAAACCTTTTTAAGTATCTTAGAATCTATATTCTTATTATTACGAGTAGTCTAGATATTATAATACTATATACGCTCTATAATAAAGGTAAAAAGGTTAAAGTAATAATAAAAAGTAGACTTAATCTATATAAATTATTAGTAGAACTATATTAGTAAGGTAGAGAAAAGACTAGTATATATTACTAAGTAGGTCTAATAGTAAGCTTTATACCTATTATAGGTAGTATAAATATTAGCTTTCTAGTACTAGTCGCTTAAAGTAATCTAATAGAGCTTAGTTATATTAAACTCTTATATAAACTAGAAAAGATAATTTATATACTAATAGTATATAAGGAGAGGCTAGAGTTTTAAATAAATAAAAAGAGTATAGATATACTTAAAGAGGATAGTATTACTATACTAGCTAGTAGAGGTAATTATAATAAGAAATAGGATCTTAAAAGTATTAAGAAATAAAGTAGAGAAATTTAAAAGTAAATATATCTTCTTATACTTATACTAAAAGAGATCGTTTTATATCTAAGCTAATAGTATCTTAAATACTTACTAGTAAGAGCCTAAAATATAGAAATAAAGGTATTTAAAGAGATATAATATATAATAATTTATTACCTTTTAGATAAATATTTATAAAGATATAAATAGAATTTCTCTTATTAGAAAAGCTATAGGTAAATAAGTAATTTAATATAATTATAAGTTATAATAGATAGTAGCTAATAATTACTAAGTACTACTAGGTTATATTATTATAATAGATAATTAAGACTAAGTTAAATAAGATTTAGACTAGTTCTAAAGCCTTTATAAAGATATTATAAGTAAATAGAATAACTATAAAGGTTATACTTAGTAAATAGCTCTTATATAAAGATATTAAGTATTTACTAAATAGAAGTTATTAAAAATTATCTATAAGAGAAGTAATAATATTATTACTACTAGTATAAAGACTTATAAGGATATATATAGACTATAAGCTATAATAATAATAAATAAAAGTTATAAATATATATTAATAAGAGATTAATACTTAAGTTATATATACTTTTTAACTAAACTAATTATAATTATAAGATTAGGTCTAAGAATTATAAGATTAAAAAGACTATAAAAACCTCCCGTTAAAGTAGTAGGACGGAATATAGATATTAAATATCTAAAGAATCTTCTCTATAAAATTATTTTTTTCTTAGAAATAGAATTTTTTAAGAGTATAAATACTTAGATAAACTCTTCTAAAGAAAGTAAGAGAACTAATAGAATATATTATAATAAAATAACTTTCTATAAGGACTAGAATAGTCTTTAAAAAAGAGGGAGGCTATATTATATCTACTTCTATTAAAGAACTTTTAGATTATTATTAATCTAGTTATAATTATATATTAGATTCTATATAGTATTATAAATTATATATAAACTATAAAATAATAGCTAATAGAAATACCTAAGGTAGAACCTATTATAGATTCTAATAAGAAATACGATATAGATCTTATAATTAGAGAATAGAAAGTTACGTAATAGATCTATAGATCTATAGTCCTTAGTAGATATAGATCCTATAAATCTACGAATCTATAGATTAGTAGATCTATTAAAGGATAGAGTTATAGAGCCTATAGATCTATAAAAACTAAAATTAATATATAATAACTACGAATCTCCTAGATAGTTTTCCTTCCTTATAGTTAATTCGAATCTAGATTAAACCTTATCTTTTAACGTAATTAAACTATTATCTATCTATTTCTTCTTCTCTATTCCTATCTTAAGTATAAACTCTAAATAAGGCTAAGTAATCTATTAAGCCCGGACCCCGTTTAATATCTTAACTATCTAGTAGGTAGGAATAGCTAACTACGATAGTAGAAGAAAGAACCTAATAAAGTAGAGCGGCGTAGCTACTAACTTAGGCTAAACCCTTAGAGATAGGAAGCTATAGGAAATTTAGTTCCCTAAAAGATAGTATAACTATAGAAAATTTCGAAAGAGTTATTAAGAATTAGTATATATTTAAAAAAAGAAAAGATATATTAGAAGTCTAACTTATAGAATTAATTATCTAACTTTAGAAATATATAAGTAAACTATTAAAGCTTAAAGAATTAAAGAAGTTTAATAGAATAAGATTAAAGCTTAGAGGATTTTTAGCTAATATAGTAATCTACCTCGATCTTAATAGAATAAAGTTACCTACTAAGAGTAATAAAGTATTATTTATAGTAGCTTAGTTTATAGAAAAGGTTATTACTTAGTTTAAGATATATTTAAACGAATAACTACGACTACCTAAAGCCTAGTAGAGTAATAAGATAAAGATTATCTTCTTAAGTTATAAGTACTTTAAGAATAAGTTATATATTACCTTTAAAGATATAGACTTAGAGAGATTAGTAGAATAAAAAATTATATATCTTAAATAAACGAAATTTACTATAATCTATATATCTAAGTTTAAATAACTCGCTATAAAGATTTAATAGGGAGAAGTAGCCCTTATATTATAATATTATAAAGGACTAAAAGACTATATCTATTATAAAATAATTTAAATAGAATAATTCTAGACTATAAGAGGACTAATTAAATAAGCTATTAAGATCGATAATAATCTTTATCTCTAGAACCTAGAAAGAAAGAAAAAGATCGAATTCTACGAAAAGAAAAAGAAAGAAAAATACTATAGACTAGAGGTAATAGTCCTAGAGACTAGTTTAGAATCTAAAAAGAGAAAATAGAATTCTAAGAAATAAGAACTCTATAAAAAATAAGTATACTTTAAATATAAGAAGTAAGAATATCTAGTAAAAGATTATAGGTCTAGTTTAAGAAGAGAGAAACCCTAATATACTTAGTAGAGTAAGAGGGATAGAGTAGCTATAATATAAGAATATAATACTATATATTAAATAACTTATATATACGACTAGTATAAGATATACTATAAAGTTAAGTTAAATACTAGCTATTAGCTATAGAAATAATAGGTAACTACGACTTAGAAGTCTTAGAGAAGAGTTTTATTCTTACTAGAAGTATAAGAAGAAGTATCTAAGGGAGATTTATTTATAGAATAGGAAGATTTTAATAATACTATAAATATACTATTATAAATAGTTAATAATAGCGATAAATTCTTAGAACTAGAAGATAAAAATCTAGTTACGATATATAAGAATACTAGATATCTATAGATAATTCGACTATCTAAGAAAAAAATAGGACTAGTACTAGAACTTAATATAACTTATACTTAAGTCTTATAGTTTATAGAAAAAACTATAATATCTATAATAATATAGAAGATCTATAAGAAATAGTCTAGATCTTATCTAATATATCGACTATTTAAAGATTTTAAATAATAGATTAAATAAAACTTTATTATAATAGATCTTATACCTAACTAAGAGACTTAGAAGAAAATATAGTATATTACGAGAATAGTTAATAAGAAATAACTAAAATATATAGTAATCGAATAATAGATTTCTATATAAACGATCTTTATAAAATATAATAATTAGAGATATAAGATTAATCTAAAAGACGACCTATAATATAAGATAAGATATCTAGTATATTTTAAGATTATATAGATTTTATATATATAAAAAGAATATAAACTCTATAAAGAAGTAAAATAAAAAAATAACTATTATCTAATAAAAGACTATAATAAAAGGATTATCTAAGTAATTATACTAGAAGTAATATATAAATAGTAATAATCTAAGAATTAATAATAAAAAGAATATATACGAATTATACTAGGATTACTCTTACCTTTAAACTATATCCTAGGAAGACTATAGTATAAATATTCGAAGAATAAATACCTAAAATATATCTAGACTAAGATTAATATAAAATATTAGTCTAAGAAAATAAGAATCTAAGAAACTAAAGGATAAGACTACGTCTACCTTTAAGAAACCTACTAAGGGAAAAGAATTACTACTTTAATTAATAGTAGAGCTACTTAAAACTTTATTAGTAAGAATTTTATTAAATAAAAGAAGATTCCCTAGTAAAAGAAATAATACCCTAGTATTATATATACTATTAAAGGAGAACTATTTAATAAATCTATAATATACGAAATTAAAGATAAACTTAACCTATAAAGATAGGAAAAGGAAAATAAAATACTTAATATAATTAAAATATTAGAAGACTAAGATATAATTCTAGGAATATTATAGCTATAAGAAGCCGACCCTTAAATTTAATAGACGAACTAATAGATATTATTTCTATAATAGAATCTAGATATAACTTAAGAGAAAAATAATAATATTCTAGAACTTTATAAGGAATAGGAAGAATTATTTATAGAATTTAAGAAAAGCCTACTCTAGTACTAGTCCTAGGATTATACGATTCTATTATAGGAAGAAAAAACTCTAGAATTCGGACTAATTTATAAGTTAACTAAGAAAGAAGAAAAGATTATAATAAAATATCTTAAAGATAACCTTATAAAAAAATATATTTAATATTTAAATTTATCTATAGGATATCTAGTTCTCTTCGTATCTAAGAAGAGTACTATAGAACTATAATTATATATCGATTACCGAATACTTAATAATATTATAATTAAAAATCGATACTTCTTACCTCTAATATTAGAAATATAAGATTAACTAAGAAAAGTTAAATAGTTTATACGACTAGATATCTAAAATATATACTACTAAATCTAAATTAATAAAGATAAAGAATAGAAGATAGTTTTTAGAACTAAGAAAGGACTATATAAGTATTAAATAATATCTTTTAAACTTACTAATATACCTACGATATTCTAAAAATAGATTAATAATATCTTATAAAACTATTTTAATTAGTTTATAATAGTATACCTTAACGATATTCTAATTTATTCTAAAACTAAAAAGGAATATAAAGAATATATAAAGAAGGTTCTATAGATACTTAAGAAAGTATAACTATACCTTTATCTATAAAAATATAAATTCTATATATAAGAAATAGAGTTTTTAGAATTTATTATTAGACTAGAAGAAATTAAAGTAGACCTAAAATAAATTAAGAAAGTTAAAGAATAGTCTACGTCTAAGAATCTTAAGAAATTATAATCGTTTTTAAAATTCTATAACTTTTATTAAAAGTTAATACTATAATAAAGTACGATAATAGTACTACTTATATAACTTACGAGGAAAGATTAACCTTTTAAATAAAAGAAAGAGTACTAATAAGCTTTTAAAAAGATTAAAGAATAATTTACTAAGAAACCTATAATTAAGATATATAATTCTAAAGAATCCTTAATTATTAAGATAAATATATTAGATTACGTAATAGAAGTAGTACTATTATAGAAAGATAAAAAAGATAACCTTTAACTAGTATACTACTTCTTATAAAAGATATTACTAGTTAAACTTAACTACGATATTTATAATAAAGAGTTATTAGTAATTATTAAAGTTTTAAAGGAATAGAGATCTAATCTATAGAAATCTAAATACTCTATTATAATCTATATAGACTATAAGAATCTAATAGAATTCTTAATAAATAAATCTTTAATTAGAAGATAGATATAATAGATATAAATCCTTATAATCTATAATATTAAAATCGTATATATTAAAGAATTAGAAAATAAACGAGCTAATATACTTAATAAAAGATCTAATTACTAAGGAATAGAAAAGCCTAGTACGGCTATCCTTAAGCTATAACTAGACGGAATAATTACTTATAACCGTCTTAAGTTAGTAGAAATATAAGAGATAATACTTAAACTAGAAGAAAATAAATAGATCTAATAGATCTATATAGCTACTATAGAAGTAATAGACAAATAAAATAAAATTTAAGAAGTAATCTAAGAAAAGAATAGAATTATTTATATATTCTAAAAGGTCTATATATCTAAGGTAATATAAAAAGAATTTATTTAATAATATTATAAAGTACTAGTATATAAATACTAAGAAGTAGAAAAAACTCTTAAATAGCTAATAAGAATATACTATTTTTTATATATAAGATAATTAGTTACCTAAGTACTTTTAGAATATATAGATTATTACTATAATAAATATACTAGATATATACCCTATAGAATACTATAATTAATAGAAAATATAGAAGGACTATAGAAGATTATTACTATAGACTTTATTACGTAATTACTACGTTCTAAAGAACTAATAATAGGAGTATTTTATAATATTATACTAGTAGTAATAGATAAGTTTATAAAGTATACTTACTTTATTCTATATATAGATAAAGAAAATATAGTAAAATAACTTATCTATACCTTATTAAGATACGTATTTAGTAAATACGAAATACTAAATAAGATTATTTTAAATAAAAATATTAAGTTTATAGTAAAGTTTTAATAAACTCTTATAGCTAAATTAGAAACTAAGTATAGTATATTAACCGCGTACTATCCGTAAATAGATAGACTAATAGAATAAATAAACTAAATAGTAGAATAATACCTTAGATATTATCTAAACTATTATTAGAATAATTAGGTTATACTTTTATTTATAGTATAATTTACGTATAATAGTTTATAATATAGTATAATAAAGATAATACCCTTCTTTACGAACTATAGAATTAAATTAGAAATATATAAAGAACCTAGATAACTTTAGTCTTATAGCTAGAATAGAGAAGAAATAGTAAAAATTATTCTATAAATATACTAATAGCTTAAGAAAGATATAGAGTTCCTTTAAAATAGAATAAGTAAATACTATAATAAAAAATAAAAAGAAGTACCTACTTTTAAAGAGGAAAAAAAGGTATAGTTATTATAAAAGAATATTAAAAGTAAGTAACCTAATAGTAAACTAGACTATACTAAGATCGGACCTTATAAAATCGAAAAATAAGTCTTATTTATAAATTACTAACTAAGACTACTCTTATAGATAAAAATCTATTCTATATTTTATATTAGCTTACTAAAAAAAGTATTATAGAACGCTAGACTAATAGTATATAAAGTAAATATATATAAAGAAGATAATAAAAAATAAAAAGTAAAAGAGATTCTAAATAATAATATTAGAAATAGAAAAAACTACTATCTAATTAAATAGTAAGGGATAGATAGAAAAGGAAATCTATAGAAATAAATCTAAAAACTTAAAGATAATCTTAATTATTCTAAGAAGCTTACGGAGTACTAAAACTATAATCCTAAAGAAAACCTAGAGATAAGGTAAGTTCGTCTTATAGTAAGTTAAGAAGACTAGTATTATCTATAATATAGTATAAGATACTTAATAAACTAGAAGAAATAATATTATCTATAATATTATAAGCGACGTCTAGAGTAGTTAAAAAGGCCTCTAGATCCTTCTATTATCCTAGCTAACGGAGCTCCGTCTCCTTAATATTAAGTTTAGCTTTAAGGGTATAGGATTACCTAACTACCTTCTTATTAAGAAACTCTTTCTATTTCTTTAAATATTAAACTTTTATCTATATATTAGATAATTCTTAACTAAACTTAACTATATAACGAAGTAGTTCTTTATAATACTCTTTAGTCTTCTATAACTAAGCTTAAAGTTTCTCTTATAAATAGTTAATAAATCGCCCTAATATATATAAGTCTATATATATAAGTTATAGTTAAAAATAAATACTTAGCTATAGAAACTCTAGATAATTAATATAAATTTCGTATATTTATATAAATATAAGCCTTATAGTATTTACTTTTATTAGAAGAAATAATATAGGATACCTCTAATCTACTATACTAAGGATAAGAAAATATTTTAGAACTATTACGACTAATATAGTTAATAAGTATAAGATATTCTTTAGTTTTACGAGAAACTATAAAGGGAGAAAGGTATAACTTAGGAAGATTCTAAGCTAATACTAATATAGCCGAATACTAGATTCGGAATAACCTCTAAGTTAAAGGTTTAAAGAGGGGAAATAGTATTATAAATTATATATAAACTATAGAACGATAGTTAATAGAGATACCCGAGATAGAATCTATTATAGATTCTAATAAGGAATACGATATAAACCTTATAATTAGAGAATAGAAAGTTATATAATAGATCTATAGATCTATAGTTCTTAGTAGATATAGATTCTATAAATCTATAGATCTATAGATTAGTAGATTTATTAAAGAATAAAGCTATAGAGCCTATAGATCTATAGAAACTAAAATTAATATATAATAACTACGAATCTTCTAGATAGTTTTCCTTCCTTATAGTTAATTCGAATCTAGATTAAATCTTATCTTTTAACGTAATTAAACTATTATCTATCTATTCTCTCTTCTTCGTTCCTATCTTAAGTATAAACCCTAAACGAGGCTAAGTAATCTATCGGGCCTAGACCTCGTTTAATATATAGTTCTACGTTCTACTATTATATCTTCTTAAGAATTCGTCTTATCTTTATTCGAATATAATCCTTTTACTATCTTAGTATTTCTATATCTATCTATCTATATATATCTTATAACTATTTTAGAATAGCTTTAATATATTAATCTTATTCTTAGTTAATTTAAAGGCTACCTTAGTTATTATAACTTCTAGTTAATTATCCCTAATTCTAGGATCTTATACTAGCTATCGAGCTTAATATTAACTAGTTACTAAGCTAATTACTAAGCTAGTTACTAAGTTTAATACTAAGTCTAATATTAAGTTTAATACTAAGACTAATACTAAGCTTAATATTAGCTAGCTATCGAGCTTAATATAGACTAGCCGCTAAGCTTAATATTAGTTAGCTACTAAGCTAGCTACTAAGCTCGATATTAGCTAGCTACTAAGCTTAATATTAGCTAGCTACTAAGCTAGCTACTAAGCTAGTTACTAAGCTAGATATTAGCTAGCTACTAAGTTCGATATTAGCTAGTTACTAAGCTTAATATTAGCTAGCTACTAAGCCTAATATCGAGTCTAATACTAAGTCTAATACTAATATTAATATAGACTAGCTACTAAGCTAGGTACTAAGCTCAATATTAGCTAGCTATCGAGCTTAATATAGGCTAGCCGCTAAGCTTAATATTAGCTAGCTACTAAGCTTAATATTAGCTAGCTACTAAGCTAGCTACTAAGCTTAATATTAGCTAGCTACCGAGCTCGATATTAGCCAGCTACTAAGCTTGATATAGGCTAGTTGTTAAGCTCGATATTTCGGTAGGGTATGGCTAGAGAAGTATATACGTTCGTGATTGGCCGTAGCTTGTGGCCGTGCTGTGGCTAGATTTGATGGGGTGTGGCTAGAAACAAATACAGCGTTCTGATTGGTCGCAGCCTGTGGTTGATATGTGGCTGTGCAAAATGATTGGCTATCATCCATTTAAATGTCACTCTGGCCGAATAGGGTAGTGCCGCTAACCTATCCTAGTATTTAGCGCTAACCTCTTACAGAACTGACAGGGATATTCCACTTCAGCGAACCCGAATGTATATGCTACGCTCGTACCTCGCTCCGCAATCATAGAAGGGAAATCGACAGATGGCGGTGCATCGTGCAGAAACGGGCTAAGTGGCACAGTTCGCAGGCGGGCAAAACTCGTCGCTGATTGGCTGGAAGGAGCTTGGACCGTCACTCACGGAAAGCCTCCTTGCGCGCCCCTCTGCCCTTGTGCTCCGTATATTGACGCATACCTGTTCTTTGAACGGGCTTCCTTTTTGCCATACGTGTATGCGCAAGGCGTCACTACCTCTTAAATCATACTCCTACAGAGGCCAACTCGCCGCTCCCAGCAGACCCTCATGGCTGCAATCACGCGAACCGTAGGCGAATCGGGCCGTCGGTATCTCGTTGAACGCATTCTACAAGAGAAACCAGGACCGCTTGGACGCGTGTATCTTGCTTCGTAGGTCTTTCTCAATATCAAAGCTCTACAATCTACTAACTTTTCGTCTGTAGAGCTGGTAACCAGCAATACGTCTTGAAGAGCGTGTCAAAGAACGACTTCAAGTATTTTCAAACCATGTTCAACGATCTTCGAAGGTCTCCCTACATCCGCGTGGCCGATGATACAATTCCCGAGCAATCCATGTTTGCCTACACATACTTCAAGGACCATCTCCTTTCTTTTGCTCAGAAAGACGTCCCGCTTCCCTTGATAAAACGAATACTGAGGGACTCTCTTCGAGGCATTGCGACATTACACGAGAAGGGTATCGTGCATACGGATGTCAAGCCAAATAACATCATGGTGGATTGGAACGAGACAGACGGCAATACTACCGTTCGCTAGGTCTAGATTGCCGACATCGAAGATGCCGCTTATGTTCCGGACGATTGTGCCATAATTGGAAGGCAGGTTGGGAATTGGATGTGGCGAAGTCCCGAGGCTCATGCATCTAGTCAGGTTCATAAGTCATCAGATATCTTCTCGTTTGGGGTTGTCGTAGGTTTTGTGCGAACCAAATATTTCCATTGCTGACTTGCTGGTATAGTGCATCTATGCCCTGACGAAACGGGTCATTTTCGCTGTCGCCGACGAAGAACTCCAGGAAGGTGTGGACAAGCTGGCCATCGTTCTCGAACGACAGCTCTCATATTTCTCTGACCCAGAGAGTTTGGGCGGTCTGCTTCAGCATCTAGGAGACAGCCCTTGGGCCCAAATATTCACCGTGATTGCAGAGGGCTTCAACAAAGAGCTTCCTCGGGCGCCGTTCGCGCTGTGGAAAGATATTGACCCAGCATTCAAGGATCTAGTCGGAAAGATGACGAACATTGACCCGAAGAGGCGAATCACAGCCCATGAAGCTTTATCACATCAATGGTTTGCAGATGTAGCGTGAAAGGGTCTACACATGGGATTTCCTTGCTGAGCGTTTTTGCGCGGTAATTGTATTTTCTCTCCATAGATGAGATCCATCTTACATCCCCTGTACGTGACGGAAATATCTGTCAGCTGCCGGTAGCGAAGGAGAGAATAGCGTAGTTGTTGTTCACCTCGATGATAGACGCGCAAAGGGATCGTAGGCTGAAGTGTATGGCAACAGTGCTGAGCTGAGTCGCGAGCGGTCAGCAGTGGGAAGTCCAACGAACGCTGTGAGCGAACAAATGCGCTGATGTGCTGATATGAGCGTTTTGATGTTGATGCCCAACCGGTAAGTCCATATGAAGGGGCGATGACCTCCAGGAACGCCGGGAATTCAGGATCACTGCAGCTGGATAAGCTCTTCTAGACGCTCTCGCTGAGGTGAAAGGACAGGCGAATACCCCGCACGCTATAGCTTACACTTAGAATCAAGCGCTGATAAATATTATATTTAAGCTTAGAATCTTAGATGTTATTAATATATATAAGTAGAAGTATTATCTTAATTTTATAATTAGCTATCTTATAAATCTCGTTAATATCTAGTACTATATAGTTGATTATCTTCTAGTTTAAATTTAAAGATACTAATATCTAATATAAAGTAATTAAACTCGATTTTTACTTTATACTCTTTCAAGCTGTTTACTTGGATCGCTGGCATGGTCTATCTCCTTGTAATTTTGATGAGTATCGTGCTGCTTTCCATCTGTCTATGCAAAGCGAGCAGGCGCCGGTTCGAAAGATCCAGGGATGAAAGGGTATGATGTCGGTTGGTTCTAGTCAAAGTTGACCTTCTATGGTTCATTGTATGAGTTGATGCCGATGACATAAGAGAACTAGAGAAAATGAACCGTGTTCGTGCGCCCAAGGCGGAAGCCTAGCGGCCTTCGTTGGCTCGGCGATGACAGCCAAGCTATTGTCCTGAGGTCGTCGCTAACTTCCTCACTCCGCCTTGCGAAGAACCAGCCTCGCCTCTCCATGCTGATCATCCGCTGACCGCTCGACCCATACCTCTTCGATGCGCCGCCTTCGAGCCTATTCTGACCGGAGGATGGCTTGCCCTCATCTCTGCACGGGCAATTTCGCCCTTCTCCGACCGGAGAGATGGCTTGTCCGCACCTGGGCAATTTCGCCCTTCCCTCGACCTTCGAGAAGCCTGGGGCCTCGTTGCTATTCTGACGACCAGAGATGGCTTGCCCTTGGTGTTTCCGCCAGGCATCCAAGCGGCGGTGCAGTTGACATTTAACCCGCTGTTATCGCAAATGAGTTCGTAGGCATCACTTGTGATCACAAAGAGAACACGCGGTTAAAATCGATGATCAATTGAAAGGCGAGACGTAACCAGAGGGCACTATATAGATGCTGCTGCGTACTCAAAGAAACCTAACAGATTCTGGGGTCAAAATCCTACTTCTGCTCGTCGATCGTACTTTCGCCTGCATGCACCTCGGCGCCTGGTAAATAAACCTCCAGAGGCCCGTTCTCAGCTTCCAGTACGAGGGTATAGATCTTTTCCTGTGCATAACCTTTATAGCCGAATGTAACCAGAGTATTATTGTCCCAAGTATTTGCTTTCCCTCTCTGGTGGACGGTGATCCTCTTTCCAACCAGCGAAGCCAACTTCATGTTGTACATTGCCCCAACTGGCAGACCCCCTATTTCAGAAGCGGCCTGCGTCAACTTAGAAAGAACTTCTTGTATCATGGCCACCAGAGGCGATTTAAGGTCTCGGTTGCGGTATAGTCGAGCACTCAGCAAGGAGATGATGACGGCGAGGTCGTATTCGCGTTCTGCATGGTAATACTCCCGAGCCGCACTGACTATTGCCTCTCCAAGCTTAACCTTCCCCCCTGGAAGTATCTCATATCCATACCGTTCGTTGTCTACGGCAAAAGGAGAGAAGCACATAGACGGAGGCTGGAAGATAGGCGGAGACCGCGTATATCGAATGGTTGGCGGAGGTGGTGGAAGCATACTTGGAGGAGGCGGAAAAGGTCCAGGAGGTGGCGGAGGTGGCGGAGTTGGCGGAGGTGACGGAGGTGGCGGAGGCGGAGGAGTTGACTGCACAATAACGTAAGATTCATCTTCTAGACTGGAAGTTGGTGCCGACATATTGCGTGGCAGAATTGGGACTTGTATGATGGAGATGGGGTGTTCGAAATGTTGTGCTATATGTACTGATAGGGTAGTACCTCAGAGGTCCGCAGGGACCTTTTTCCGTTGGCCTGCTGATCTAGCTATCTGTTAGAAGCGCCGACGAGGCACCTGCTGTTTGCCACAACAGGCTTCGCCTGCTCCCAGCAACGCAAATGAATCAATAAGCAAACGGATAGCGTTCTGGCACTTGGTTCGCTTCTGTGGAGGCAATAAAAGAGTCCCCTGCAAACAGGAGTACTAGCAGAGCTAATAGCACCAGGAATTGATGAGTCTAGCCAATACAGACCCACTTCTCATGCATCTCCCCGCTTCAATCTCAGCCATCGCACGCTGCTATGGGCTTACCTGTCACACGGGCCCACATTCCTGTGTCTTTACACGTCCCGTATTGGATCGTACGGTCGGGTGGTTGATTGGGGTGGGTTACTCGAGGCGTCTGCAACCACCGATGCGCAGCTCAATCAATCAGATCGACATCCCTGCGAGCTTCTAGACTGATAAGCGCTGACGCTGGTCGGCGATCACGAATATAGGTATATGCAGCTTGTCCGAAGCGCTTCGCCCAGCTGCATGACAGCACCATAATCCTAGCATGGCTGTCGCTGCCCTAGTAAGTATGCATGACACAGGTCAGAAAGCATTCAAACCAGCCAGCTATGGGCTAAATACCCACATCAAGGGTGTGGGGCATCGAAGTGGTCACAGCTGGGGAAGTCTCGCTATGATGTCCGGGTAACCCCGCACGCGTCACTACCAGGGCTGCTATTCTGGTTCCCCTATCCTAGAGGATGGTTACCCTATAGATGAAAGTTTTGAGACAAAAGTTCTAGATCGCTTGCGGGATTTGTGTGCGTTGGATAATGGCCTGACCTCCTGCATATGCTCACTTTCGTTAGCTAAATCATCTTGGAGACGACCCAATAATGTTCCAAGCGGAAGTGTAGAGGGGGCACGTCGCGTACCGTACGACCCGGTCAAGGAGTCTGCTTAGCGTTCAGTGGTAGATGCAGGGAACCATTCCGAATTGACGAACCTCATGTAGCGAGACCAATACGCCATCAGCTCTTCATATTGGCTAGACGGACCGCATCGTATGCAATTCCCAACTTATTTCAGGCGACAGTCGTTACATCAACCGCATAACTATAAACCAATCCCAACCACCGCTTACCTGTCTACCCCCACTAAAAGAAGGCACATGGGTTACTCTACCCGGTTATTATCACAGGTTGCTTTGTTTGTTGAGTCTGAAGCAGATAGTACTGTGCAGCGGCGTGCAACGTCAGACTCTGACAGATGAGCGACCTGATTCGAGAGGGGCTTACATCTGTAGCTGCAAAGAACTCTGCACAATCTACTCAGGTCAGCCTATTACTTGCTTGTTCAAGGATCCGCTGTATTGAACCCCAGTTCATGTAACATCACTCGAGCAACACGGACCTCCAATTGAATGCTGACAAGTGCATTGCCGCAATCTCTGCTGGGGCAACTCGTACGTCGAAGATCATCATATCAAAAGCGTTGAAAATATATACCTAGGTAATTCACATCGGAAGCGCTTCTTATAGCCAACAAATACTTTCAAAAACACTACTTCCCCTCTTCTGATTACACGAGCATCGTTTCTTGTTACAATGTGTACGAGAAAAGTCTATCGAATCTCTTATTGGCAGGCTGCTATATCCAGCGTCAAAACTCAGGACGGACGTCGCCTTTCACGTTAATTACCTCGCTCGCGCGATGTAGTTAACGTGAGGCCATGCGCTTAGTGTTATATCTGGGGCGGCGCCTTCACCTTCAGCCTCCAAGACCAATTAGCTCGCTCAAATACCGTCTGGCTCGCAGGAAAAGGGCATGGCGGCGTCGATGACAATAACATCGAGAGGAATCGTGGAAGGTACTCCGCGTAGGATCCCTCTCTGGTACGTTGCGATCGGGCTAGGCGGCGTCGACAAGCTCACACATGTGCGCGCGAAGAACACTGTTCAATGTGAAATAAGCACGTGAAACTTCCTACTGAATAGAATACCAGACGTCAAGCTGTCCAATGTGTTCAAAATGAGCTCCACCAACTCCAGCCGGCGTGATTTAACTGCCTTCCAACTTCTTCAGATCATGCACTATCTCGGTAGCACGATGATAGCTCCCTTCCCAACACTTCCGCACAACATCACCACTTTGAAGCCGATCCAAGGGAGGGAACTCGCGTTCTTGAAATCGTCTGTTGATTTCAGCCTCATCATCCGCAGTGTCCAGCTCTGGGAAGGGCGACTGTCCCGTCATCATATAGTAGAGGGCCGTTCCGAATGCAAATATGTCAGATTTCCGATCGCAGTGTTGTCGATCCGGCCGCGGCATTGAAGACATGACACTTTCCGCTGCTCCGCCATTGAGAAGAACTGCCCCATCAGGGCCTAGAAGTCGTCCTTGAAAGTCGCAAAGCTTGATCGCACCATCGTTGTCAACAAGCAGATTACCTACACTGAAATCGCAATGAAGAACGTTCTTCTCATGGAGGTAAGCAAGACCTTCTGCCGCCTCTACTGCCCATCTCAGTCTCTGATTCGGTGGTGTATCAGGACCGAAAACTCGTAGATATCTTTCGACCGACCCGTTTGGCAAGTATTCGAGCAGCAAACCGTCTTCGTGTGCTCCCACAAACCGAATGATTCTTGGATGCTGGCCCAGTATTTGAAGTATCTGATATTCGACTTGAAGCCCTTTCACTGCTGATTCCCTGAATTTTCTGCGGAACTCTAGGCCTCCAGGCGGGTAGCTATCCTTCTCTATCGGAGGCACAAGCGGAAATTTTAGGACGGTGTGCTCGTTGAACAGGCCGATGTAATTACTGGCCCCAGCCGTGATAAAGGATTGGACTCCCTTTGGACACCAGGGGCGGAACTCGTAGGGGTCCATCATAAAGAAGTGATGTCGCTGCGAGGAATCGAAGGGAAGTGGCGGAGATGTAGACATCAAAGGCCTTGGCTAAGGTGCGGATTCCAAAATCCTGTAACTGAAAGGGGCTAGTGCATGGCTTGGCGAGAGCGGCTATGCTGATGCTCTGGTCGCTTTTAACTCATCGCATGTGGTAACGCGGCGCGCAAGTGCGTATCGGCTCGTCCATTGACTTTGACCCTCGCGTCTCACGTTCCAAGGCCCATGCGTATGGCCGTTGAAACCGCACGGCGTCCATGTTTCTCTCCTTCCTGTCACTCAAGACGCTTCGCCTCAAATGCGTCGAAAAACCCAAGGTTTAAGCGAAAGACAATCCGCTGCGACCAATCAGATTGAGAAGCAAACTCTAGCCGCTGGGAAAGCCGGAGTGATATATGAAATTTGATTCTGAAAGACCCTTGAAGGAGTTACACGATAGTGACTTAAACATGGGCTTATCAGTAGCTTGATACACATAACCATATTGCAAAAGTGCTAAAGACTCATTCGGATGGCTCTATCATTCTCGAGCGAGGCACAGCACTTTGGACGCGTACGAGTTACGCCGTAGATGCACGGTGCCTTCTCGCTATTGGACAAGTGAAACGGTTGGTAAGTGGGGTTTATGGAGGGATCCTGGAACGTACGATAGGCGTGCCTTGCGGCGCAGAGGGGGAAGATGACCGCGCTCCAGGGCAATCGATTGGATAGATATGGTCGGGCCTTGTAGTATTCGCGAGTTTCTAGCGAATGTTTGCGGAGTTACGCATATTTTTACGAATTTTTTCATTTTTTTGCGCAGCTCATCACTTTTTCTTTCTTATTTTTGATCTTAATTGGAAGTTGCCTATGCGAACAGCCTACCTGCATGCCTCCTCTGGCAAGCATTCCAAGCACATCGCCGGGTTTAGGCTACGTATGGGATAAAGTCCCGTCCATCTGTTAGGTTCCAGTCCATAACGAATCAGACTGGGTAAACCCCACTACGTCCAGCGGTATTGCGTAGTGTCATTGACCGAGCACTGGAACCGCACGTAGACACGGAGCGCAGTTTAGGCTGCAGTGGGGAAGGCAGCCATTGAGGGCCTGACAGAGAACGCGCGATCAGGATCTGTACCGCCAGCGGCAGGAAAGAGGAGAAACAGTCCGATTATGGTGGCTCGATTTGCGGAGAAAAAGTCTTGGTTGGTCCTTGTGATAGTAGCAGTGTATCGAGACCGCTGTCGACCAACCGATCAGTCTTCACATGCCGTGCATTAGTCCTGGAAACCCCCCTACCACTGCACCTCGTATTCAATACGCAGGTTGCTTGTATGCATATTGTATGTCGGCCTAGCACTTCTGCCTGGTCACGCTCTCCTCACTTATAAACCCTTGAGTTCTTGTGTTTCCTGGTCAAACTATAACCTCTACCTAAACCTTCAACATGTGTGAGCGTCAATTTCATAAGCGGAAGTATATCAACTGTACGAACAGCCCTAAACAGTGTAATCCCGATACAATAAGACTTGCAGAATGATGTCATCTTATTGCTGAAACAACACGGAGCGAATGATCGAGTGGCCTTCATCAAAAGTCTCGTGTGTGGATCAGAACAAGGTTATGATCTCCTGGAGCGACTGTGTCTAAGTTTGATCTGTCAAAACGACAACGACTACAATCTTAGTTGTGGGTGATATACGCGCAGCTTGTTCTTGGGTGGGCAAGAATAGAAGGTCCCCGCGGGAACATCAATGCGAGCACCCGTTCATTGCGAACTATCATTGCATTTGCCGCAGCACGAGGTGCAACGCGAGATTGACTAGGCCATACACAGCTAGGGTATGAGATGAGCGCGACTAGGAACAAAATAATTCCTTTCTACAGTGTTTGATAGCTATCATTACTTGTCACGGCTGTCTGTACAACAGAGCGCTTCAGGACTCCGTTTGATGAGGAGACTCCCTAAAAGCAACGGTTAACGCGGTGATACTGAGGAAATGGGGAAATGCTTGATCAAGCCTGGTCCCTAGGTGGCTTGTGCTGGGGACTCTCTCTGTATATATAGCTAGATACTCAGCTTGTGTAGAAATCAGAGCAATCAACTTCCCACACTGCGCAGCACGTGACAGTTATGAGCCCGGATATCGCTGCTGATCTCCTCTTCATTGAGTGATGATTGCCGCTGCCGCAGTCCCTTGTCAAGCTACCTATTCTACCAACTCTTTCTACTATCAACCTCGTCGACGCCGTCAGCCCGTCGCCATCTATCAAGGCACATCACTACGCCGCAATCAACACGCTGCACATACTGCTTTGCCACGTCAAACGGCATGACTCGGGCCTTCTCAAGGGGAGAACGCCCTCGATTGGCTACACATGGTAGACCCTTCGAGCGCCTACATTGGCACATTAATACACCGCGCGTAGCGCTATCAAGACAACCCTAAATATATCTCTATTCTTAGGAGCAGAAGGTTAGTCTTTTGTTCGCGATAGTAGGCGATCTTCAAGCTAAGCCGATATACATCGCATCTAAGTTTCTTGGACAAGAATGCCATCTTGTGCCGACACGAGAAGGCTGCTGCCCGTCAGCTCAATTCCTAAGTAACTACCTTCCCTGTCTTCGGCTAATCATTTTCGGCCGAAAACAACAGTGATAGGATGTATGGTGTATCGATTCAGGCAGAATGCAGTAGCTGTCTACTCTCAGTGTTTGTGAGCAAACGGAATTTGGCCATATCCCGCACCAAACGTCTGCGCCTCAATTGTACCTAACCGCTGGGGGCCAACATGCAGTATCCTTGATGGTTGGTACCCTTTTAATCATTTTGTGCTACAGAACGGCAAGGGAGAGCGTTTGATGTGTAAGACGGGCAACAGATTGACCGAGCTGGCTGGGTATCAAGGAGATGTCGGGGAATAGAGATATCGTACCCAAGGGCAAACCAGCAAGCTGGAAGAACGGAAAACCTGCAAGAACGACGGAAATTCAACTCCTACATTCCCATTGACGGGTAAGATCAGACTGTATGATACTACCCCAATATACTTATTCTCCGTCCCAAGGAAAGAACATTAACGAATCCATCGCGAAGACACCCACGATATGGACAAGTGTGGATTATGCGGTGGGCCTGACATGAACGGAGAGTACGCCTGTGGCAATTGCCAGGGCTCTGGATATGAACCAGAAAAGAAATGAGGGTAAGAGCATGTCTACTTTTCCTCTGCTGAGCTAACAATCACCGGATGCAGCCCACACACATGAGCCGCCCGACAGCCGAAGGTGCTTCGTGTAGTGAAGGCCGACTCACGCAATGGCCTGCTATTAGTTTTTCATAATACGCTCGTTTTTCAGACTTCACTCGATAATCGCAATATAACAATCCCGGGATACATTGTTAAGATTCTTGCATGCTTCATGTGATTGTGAATGTATCAAGTCATTCTCGTGACCGGAAGATGCTTTGTATTAATATAGTACAGGTAGTTTACAGCCTTATCCTCGGCGTTGTTGATCATTATCTAATCAACCTCAATACAAACTCGTACACTCCTAACGTGATTACAGATGATGGAATAGCCCGCATGATGTGTGGTGTTAAGCCGCCGTACAGCCCTGCCAATCCTTCATGTCTGCTAATTGATCGGAAACATTGCAAAAGGCCAGCGTACTTCGAAATGCCATTCTCCTTCGGCGCTTGCCGTAGCCTTGTCCTAACTACCTGACGATATGTTAGTAAAGGATATGAGGAAGGGGACGATCATACCTCGTGAGGGTAGGTGATCAAAACAGCAGCCAGCTTAGCTGATGCTGCCGCTCCACTGGTTCCGATCCACTTTGTGAGTTCGTCCCAGGTTGTGCTATTTCTTATATGGTTTCCCCTTAGAGCTCCCCCATATAATCCCTTAAGTCTTTCATAGAGGACGAGATGTAAGGCGGTCTCAACCGTGCCCAGATAGCTCGCACTTAGACCCCGATACAGTCCTCTAATACCCTCCTGCCGTAGGACCTGTCGGACGCAGTCAAGGCTGTTCATATATTGACGAGTGGTAACACCGCCAGCCTCTATCCGCGACTTATCGAGCTGTAGCCTTGTCTTGACTAGCCAAATTGGATTTGTCGCAGTTGCAGTCGCAATACCCGCTGCAACAGCAGCTTGCGCATGGATTATTACTGTATCTTCCCCATAGCCTAGTATATCTGCTCTAAGCCGTTTGCAATTGCCGTACACGTAAAACTTGATTGCGGTGGCAGGTACTACACCCGCTAGACTTGGTCTAAGACCGCGAAAGAAGCCGCGCTAGCCTTCAGTATAGTGAACGGAATGGATGATCTGAACAGTCTCGCGAAGGTGGCGTAACGAGGCGCTGAGGAGATGGGTGGATGCAGGCTTGAACGGAGGATAGCCTGCTTGGATAGAACGAGGAAGATGACGGTAGTAATCGGATTGAAGTCGTGTTCTCAAAACATCAAGCGGAGAAGTTAGAATAGCAGTGGCCAACCCGCCGCTCCTATATAGCATCGGTTAGTGTATTGCACAGTTGTGTCGTAGGGGGTGAGACTCACGCGCCAGCAAGCAGATGTGCCGAAGACGGAAGTGGAGGCTGTTTCGATTTACCACTTCTACTTCCAGGTAGCAGTGGTATTGTCTTGAGGCTATGAGGTGCTGAGTCTTCTTGCATTGTGGTTCTCCATTCGTGAATTTCGGGGCGCTAGGTTTTCTTCCGACGGAGAATCTTTATGCCGATGGAGCGTCATTACATAATCACTCTAACCGGAAAACAAAAAGACAGCAGCGAAAAGTTCAAATCTCGGAATTATCGCAATATATCGCGTAGACGCACTATCGCGATACAGTGGTCTTAGCAATCGGCCTGGCCAACCGGACCCCGCCAGAGCGCTACACGCCTTAGCACTTACCTCTAGCACTCACCCACCCAACCTCATCGGTGTTGGGACACGCCTGTAATTGTGGCTAGTAACATTCGCCACTGGACTCTCTTTATTGCCTGTCGTGTTACCCTTTGGACGCGCAAATGGCGTGGCGGCGCGTGTCAAGCTCCAGCGGGGACCGGGAACGCTGAGTTACTGTAAAGGTCATTGACTGCCCGGCTCACGATTTACCTAGTCGCTTACCCAATTCTAGTACACGCCCAAGCTGCTCAGGCTGCGAACATGCTCAGGCTGCGAACGTGCTCAGGCTGCGAACATTCTCAAGCTGTGGATACGCATGACCTTAGTATGCGGAAATACCGATGAAGATACTGACTATACGCATCTTCATGGGTGGAGCACTGCAGCAACTCCATGCAATCAACGCCGAGAGCCACCATTCGGTCTGCAAGCCTCTTCTGCAATACATCACCCTTATGCGGGGTACGAACTGCCCAGCGACAATTATCACGCATTGATAATTCGTTGGACACGAATGCAAGACAAGGGGGTGGCTTAAAGCCCGCAGGGCGAGAGGCGGGAGGTTACTTCGCAACAGCTCGGTTTGCAATAATGCGAGTCGAAATCCATGCCCTGCGGTAGTCAATCGGTCTGCAAGCCCCTTTATGCCAACAAGCATCACCGCAATGTGGGAGAGTAATATCCAATTTACTTTCGCGGCCGCGTTCAGCGGAAGCAGGAGATAATACGCAATCAAGGAAGTTTGCTAGGTATAAAGGCTCACAATTACCCTCAAGGCTCGAAGGCTAACACTGTGGCAGCTATCCGTTATTGGTCACGTAGCTTTCCCTTCAACCATTCATTCCGCAAAGCATTGCCTAGTAGCACTTTTCCCTAGTGTCTAGGGACGACGAAGTGTTCGCCCCATCTCCGCCTAAGGTTAGGGCAAGTAGCCCCCATTCACAGACGGTATATTCACGTTGGCACAGGGATTATCTTAACCGTTTCTCCACACGTCAACGGCATTGCCAGCATTGCTGCCCATCATGACGAGCCGTCCGTCGAATCCTTCCGCCGCCCAGACGGTACTACTCCAACAGGCCTGGGGAACGCTAACAGAGGGGTGAACGGTAGCAATTGCCAAACTGGGGGCAACACTTCTGACGGCACTCCGAGGCAGGGCTGCTGCAAATGCTGGCTGCAAATTGAGGTATTGCTGACTACGCAGGATTTTGTTGGCGAAGAGACGAAGCGCAGAGAAAGCGGCATATTTAAGGTCTCTATCCCGGGATTTTCTAGGTCTTGCAGCTGTAGCTGACTTTATTATAGTAGTACGTACCAACGGGTTGTCGCTCGCTAGTCGCCGGATGGAGAGAAACTTATAGTACAACGACAGCACCGCCCACACGACACGTACAAATAAGCAACGCCGGTCGACACCCACCAGCTTCTGTATCTCGACACGTTAGCTATCCGTACTACGTCCACGACCAGCCGTAACCCCCCACCTTCACCATCGGCACCAACGTGCCGGCGTCGAGCGACCAGCGCAAGTCCGCCCGCAGCAGCATCCCGTTCAGTGCCGACTGAATCTCCAGGTCGCTGCTCTCGCCCATATTGGTGTCCTACGTAGCCGTCGTGGCGGAGTGAGAGCGGTGGGGGATCGATAGGGTGGGGAAGGCGGAGGGGAGGTCGGCGTCGGTCTCAGGGACGCGCCAGTGATCCCACGAGACGTAGGGGTATTTGTCTGCAGAAAGCGACTTTGTCAGCGGCGCACGGCCATGGAACGTAGATGCCGGGAGTTCATGGGTCTTACCGTCCCGATTGACTAGCATACGTGTGACTCGTCTACCGCCGCCAAGACATATAGGCAAAAGGCAATCTGCATGCAGCAACGGACACTACAACGACAACGCACCCCCTGCTTTCTCGTCTGCAACAACGACAATCGCTTTCTCGGATATTCAAGGACACGCATCATCGTGTTGAAAAGATGTCACCTAATTGCGAAGTTGTGCAGCGACCTATAAGACCAACTCCAGAATTGTCCGCGGAGACACGCAGGTTCCGCTGAGAAAGTACATTCTGTATCCTTAGCGGCCTACATTATACACCTGCGCTATGCTGAAATCGCTTGAGCTGTGGCGCATGCTTCTTGAAGCTTCTGTTCACACGCTGCGCCTGCAAGCTATTTTTAGAAAACACAGTGGGCGGAGGGAGGGTGAGGCCGTTGTTGGCCTCTTGCTCAAGCCTGCGCTCTTCCTGTCACACACGTCGACATGGACCCAGCCGAGCGCTGGCGCAGACCCTGCCTGCAGGCGTGCCCAATACATATGCTGCTCGATCCGAACACAGCAATGTCCCAATATCTACCCTGGTTCATCGTCGCAACCGTCGACGCTCACAGGAGGAGCATGCTCAGAGCCAGCAGTACCTCAGCCGAGCAGAGGAGAAAGGTCTGGTGCAGTTCTTGCTACTAATATCCAACCTTGGCCATCCAGTCCGAATGAAGTTTATACGCTTGATAGCTTTTAGTATAGCCCGTCAACGGTCTACGAAGACGCACTCGATCAAGCCCCCGGGCAAGAACTGGCC
This sequence comes from Darksidea phi, assembly GCA_030770425.1. Lineage (NCBI taxonomy): Eukaryota > Fungi > Ascomycota > Dothideomycetes > Pleosporales > Lentitheciaceae > Darksidea > Darksidea phi. Next base: position 70,301 of record JASJFT010000147.1, read on the forward strand.
GAAAGCCTTCACGGAGCGGCACCCTGAGCTACAAGCGAGAAAGGTCAAACCGATAGACTGGAAACGTCACGAGAACAATGTGTATGACAAGATTGTCGAGTGGTTCGACGTGATCGGCCGGTAACTAGAGGATCCGAATGTCCTCCCGGAGAGTGTCTATATAACATGGATGAGACTGGTGTCATGCTAAGTATGCTTCGTTCAAGGTCCTAATAGGTAAGGACGACCGGCGGAACTACAGAGGTGCCGGCGTAAAGCGGACCATGGTACCGCGGTCGAATGCGTGAGCGCCGATGGCAGAGTGTTGCTGCCACTGATTATATGGCCCGCTTCGACCCATCGCAGCAACTGGACCACTCACAAGACACCAGGATGGCACTACGCACATTCTGAGAAGGGCTACAATGACTCCAAGATTTGTCTAAAGCGGCTTACGCATGTAATTCGACCCTCAAACCAAAGCACGAGCTAAGGGAAAGCCACGTATGCTACTATGCGACGGCTTTGGTAGTAGTCATGAAACACTCGAAATCCTGGAGTTCTGTCTTACTAACAACATCATCTTATGTCGCCTGCCCTCTCATACCTCACAAAAGTTGCAGCCCTGCGATGTTGGGCCTTTTGTACCCTTGAAAACAGCCTATCTTGACCAGGTTGAACGTCTGAATCGAGGACGCGTTGACGTAGTAGGTAAAGAGCATTTTACCTATCTGTACAGTCCTGCGCGGGAAAGAGCATTGACCCAAAGAAATATTAGGGCCGGGTGGGCTGCGACTGGCTTGTATCCTTTCAATCCGGATAGAGTACCGAAAAATATCCCGAAACCGCCAGCTGAAGTTGTCGTTCCAGGAACCGCCATTACGACCAACAACACGCATGAAGCAATGCCTCAAACGTTCATGACCCCAGTGACGTCGGTAACAGCGGAAGCGCTTACATGGTTGCACGACATGATTAAGCAAGACACCCATGTGCTCGACGAGACGAAAATGCGCATACAGAAACTCGCAAATGCCGCCCATTTCTCATTCGCCGAGCGAGTCCTCCCGAAGGACCGCAACCGATTTCTTTTCAAGATAAATAACGAAGCCAAGGCTCGTCGATCGACCAGATCAGCTGTGCTAGGAAAGGCAAAGGTGATGAGCTTCGAGGACCTTGAAGAGGCGAAAGCGAGGCGTGCTACAAAGGAAGATGCTGCCTCAAAGAAAGGGCAACGTAATCGTAAGCGCAAGGATCCTACGCTACAAGCGCCGCTTAGATAGCGCTAATTATCTTGGCGTCACTTCTCAATCTTCTCGCCACTCGCTTTGCAGTAGCTAGATACCTCTCACAACTCAACTCGTGCGTGTGAGCGAAAGCATGAGTGTCACCAGGATAAGCGCTCGACCTCGCACCATATCAGTCCGGAAAGCGCTAGCATACAAATTGTCTTTGACAGCATGCGCGCCTTCACGTTCATTTTCCTCCACGCTTACACAACCTTCTCAGCTTGGTTTGCCGATGGATTGGTCTACATATAGTTGTGACATTGATACCGAACCTCTGTATCGCCATCACAGGGGTGGGTATCATCCTGTTCACCTGGGAGACTGTCTGAGTAATGGCAGGTACAAGGTTCTGCACAAATTGGGCTGGGGTGGATATTCGACCGTCTGGGCTGCGCGCGATATCAGGTCTCGCTTTCTGCGACACATTGACACAATTAGAGCTGACATGCTACTAGAAATCAAACCTACGTTGCTGTAAAAATCTCAGTATCTGAGCCAAACCATCAGAATCGAGAGACTACCGTCTTGCGTACAATAGCGGCGACACACTCAGACCAACCTGGTTACCAACATCTAATGACGATGCAAGACTCCTTCCAGATTAGTGGTCCAAATGGAACTCATGAATGCCTTGTGTTGGAATTGTTAGGGCCAAGCGTGGCCGATTTCCTTGATAAGCATTCCTGCATCGAAAGGCTTCCCGGAACGCTTGCGAAAGCTATTGCAAAACAAGCTTTGCTTGGTTTGTGCTTCCTTCATGAGCAGAAAATCGCGCATGCAGGTACACTATGATGCCAGCGTTCATATGAACTCTGCTAATCATCCCCAGATCTGCATACCCGCAACCTAGCATTCGCGATCCCTTCGATGCAAGCCTTACGAGAAGAAGAATTCCTCGAGAAACTAGGACAACCCGAAACAGGAATTGTTCAAAGAAAGGACGGCCAGCCACTAGGACCTGGTATACCCCGATACCTTGTCAAACCCACTTCCTACCCTATAGCTGTTAAGTCATCGTTCAGATCGATCAAGATCGTCGATTTTGGCCAATCTTTCTTGGGCGACGAGTGTCCTGGCGCCCTCAATACTCCACTTCCTGTTCGCGCCCCTGAGATTATCTTCAGAGATAAAGTCGATTATCGCGTAGATCTTTGGAGTATGGGCTGTCTAGTGAGTTCAGCTTCTGGGATACAGTGCCCTGACATGCATTGATAGGAGGCTGATGATTCGTCTAGTTCTTCGAGCTCATTGTCGGACAACCGCTGTTCGACAGCTTCATGACAACACCTGCAACCCTTGTCCGTCAAATGCTCGAGACAGTCAACGATGATTTGCCGGACCGTTGGAAAAGGGAATGGCATGCCATGAATAGAACATTACCTCACCATAGTTCTACTTGCTCACTTCAAGACTGGTTAGAGGAAATGTATTTTGATGGGGAGAGGAGCGAGGATATGAGCCGGGAAGACATTGTGCGAGTCGGCGCGCTAATTGGAAGTATGTTACGAATGGAGCCTTCCGCCAGGGCTTCAGCGAAGACTGTTGTCCAGGACGCTTGGTTCCAGAGAAGATGATGTGTATCAAAACTTTCACTTTCAGGCATTGACCCAGTAGCAGGTCACAACAGCCATTATTTTTCTGAGCCTAATTGGCTAAGGGCACCGTGGTGTGGGTTAGCGTCGAGGACTTCAGTAAAGATTAGCCGGCGATGTTCTACGCAGTTACCAACAGTCGTTTCCATGATTCTCCATTCGCATGTAACCCTCCCTGCGTCGCGAGACACCCTGTGTGCCGAGACGGATGAGGGGTACTTTGACTTTTAGCAACTAAAAAACCCATGTGCAAAGTGAGTATTTCCACAAACCATGATAGTATTCCGTTGCAGCTAATTCTGAGTGCCCATGATTCACCCCTATGAAAAAAGTGCGTTCGCATCGTCGTCTCCGAGCCTGAATTGTAAAGCGTCTTCGTTCGTTGCATAACAGATTCCTTCCCCACAGCGTCAAACATCAGCCCTTATCGGTCTAAATTCCCGTAGAATAGTTTTGTCTAGGCCTCAGAACCTTTCTTTGATGCCCAGAAGTCATCATTAGCATTGTGCGTGCTATTGCGGGCAAATTCATGCAGGGTTGCTATGTTAATTGGTACTTCTAACGTCCATCCCTGCGTGACGGAGAACCCGCCGTGGCGGAACGCCGGCAGCACTTCATCATAACAAGCCCCCAAACAACCGCACGGTTCAGATAATCTCGGAATAAACACCTACGCATCTTAGCGTCTCGTACACTCAGTATCTTTATTGTAAAATTCTTACTGGCTTTGTAATACCACAATTCGCTGCTAAGCTACTTGACTTTGCTTCCTCGGGCTACCTCGGACGCACTTAGTGTACTGTGCATCTGACTACAAGCTCGTCACTCTATAGAGTGCTGCAGAAATATCGTAATCCGAGCAAGGTGCTGTGTTAGATAGGCTGGTTGCGTTGCGGTAGTGATCTGTTGCTTCATCGAGCAGGACTGCCAAGCAAAGACCTACATCCTTACTGTACAGAAGAGGGTCACAACAGGACCGCTTCTGGCCGGACGACCTGATGTACTTTAGGCAAGTTCACGAGGAAGATTAACGCGGCGCTCCACCGAGGCAAGGCGGCAGCACTACTATACCAGCAACTAAACAGCGGCGAGGCTGCGATCCTTGCGCAGCTCCGGACGGGCACGACGGGTACGACGGGTCTCAACATCTATCTCCACAAGATCGGAGCAGCAGAGACGGCAGAGTGCGAGTGCGGGATGATCGAATCCATCCCGCACTTTCTGTTGTGCTGCAGGAAGTGGGAAGAGCAAAGACGGCTGCTACGGCTGCAGCACGGGGAGCGATTTGGGAACATTTCATACGCGCTTGGAGGCTATTCGAGCCACGAGCAGACACACACACCCACACACACACAGAAACGGGGGAATTTTAAAATGATACAGACGAACAGGATCAGGAGAGGTGTCCTGGGACCAAAACGGCACCATATCGGGAATCGGAATCGGGCCCGCGGAAGCTAGATTGGGCACAGCCAGGCAAAGTGGGAGCTGGCGACGTTTTTTAGCTTGGTGCTGCGGTTGGCATTCCCTCCATCACGAGCCACGATTACACCATCGGCCTTGGCGACTGAACTTCGCAATGCGGTGCAATACGTCGCGGACTCGTCTAGCATCACACCAACGCACCACGCCGCTTTCGAGTTTCGCCCGTCACCCTTTGACGCCTCCGCCGACCGACGAAAAGCCGTGTCCGCAAGCCCAGCGAGTAACGGCTCTTTTTAACGTCATCCGGACCGGAAGGCACACCAAGCAAGACCCTTGGACAGAATTTCGGCTTGCAACAGGAGAGTACGATGAGATAGAGCGCCAGCTTAGCCAAGACGCGGTGCTGTCGGGATACGTAAAGGACAAGATACGGTGCGTGTGCTCGAGCGCGATAGGGCTGGCGGCACACTGGGATAACGATCCTGAAAGCTATTTGACGACGTCTCCAGTATCATTCGACCCTCCATCTTTGCTAGCATAACTGCGAAGAAGCGGTGACAGTATCTCGCAGCAACACAGTCCCACGCCCTTGTCGCCTTTTCGAGCCGACGCCAACATTGACAGAAATTCACGAGTGCATTACGTCCTTCTACGTTGACACACTGGGTATATCGCCTTGTGAGGAATGTTTTCCTTATTTGCCTGCTTTCAAGGTAGTACATGCCCCTTCAGGGCTAGATCTCAATCTCAGGCCCAGTCTCTGTAGGAACTAGAGTGTGCATTCCATCGCAAGAAGGACAAGTGAAAGCCTGGTACAGATCGACCCGGTGCACGTATCGTTTGGATATTGTTCCAGCTCCTTTCCAGCATTGTGAGCAAATTCTGACCAGATCGACATCGTCAACCCCCGCGTACGAGCAATTAGGAGATCCAGCGTGAACATAGTGGCAATGGTCACAAATGAAAATGTGCTCGGTGAAGTCTTTCGCCCTGGCGCTTAGCAGGAGATCGGTTGCCAAATCTGCGTTTGAACGGAGGAGTTCTTCTGCGCACTCCATTTGAAGGATCGAGTCTAACACGGCAGGGCGATGAGCAACGGCGGCGATGAGCAAACCCCGCAACTCCTTATGTGATGGTGATTCAGTTGTCGTGTGGTCGTAGATTAAGGCAGCAATGGTGACCCAGTCCTCGCTTTCGACGGCATTTATGGTATTCGCGAATGATGTTGTCGCAAGCTTGTAGAGAGATGCACAGTCGTACTTGTCAGCGATTGCAGCAACTTGTGCATGAAGGAGGGCTTCGGGCGCGTCGTATCTTGAGGCGTTGTAGCCTGCCTTGTAGAAGTACGACACCATGCAGTCAACGGCATCAGCGAATTCGGGACCATCGTGTAAAGCGACCGCTCCGTTAGAGCTCTCCTATAATCTAATTAGGGCCTCGAATATGTTTTTAATTTATAACCGCTTACCTCGAAGCGGCCAGTGAGAGCTTTTTGAAACCATTTAGAATGACAGCACGCGAGAGCTTTGTGAATCTGCCAGCTCTTTTCGCCAAAGGTCAGGGTGAGATCCGACAGATTACCAGTTGTCAAATATCTGAGACGTATTAGCAGTAGTGATAGAAGATGGTCAAGGAAATGCAGACATGTTGACTATTAGAGGCGGGTGGTAATCGCGCACAAGTTTTCCTTGGTGCAGATGCCGGAAAAGGAATGACTTACTCTGAAAGATCGCGGAGGTAAGCTTCAGCGGCCATGGCACTGGACTTCACTCTTCAGTTATGCTCAGAAAAATCCAACGCCTCTGCGGCTGCAGGTCGACCTTTCGGCGTGAATGAAGGTCTTTGAAAGTGGACGTTGTTGCCACTGGGAGCGGTGGGGTGATAAAAGTTGGTGTAAGAGATGTGGATTGATTCTGCCTATATAGCTAGCCCAGACCCCAAACAGTGGCCGTACCGCTACAATACTTCCCAACAGAAGTAACGCGGCCAGCGCGCAAGCCAAGGAGGCTGATAATGCTCAGCTTACGTTGCTCAAAACTTGTCGGAGCACGTAGCAACTGCTGGTTGGAAGTGCCATAGTCATCCACTGCCGCTTTGGCCGGTGGTGGACTTGGTTGGCAGGCAATATCACGTGGCTCGAGAAATCACGTGCTTAGTCTCCCTCCCGCTTTGTACAGCCGAGAGGACAACCACATCTTATCCCTTGACTTGTCAACGTGCCACACAAATAAAAGCTTGCCACGTCCATGATATCTGCTCCAAAACCCATGTGCAGCTGATTTCTTGTCATGCTGATGCCAAGGCTCGGTAGATTGGCTTGGCAGTGCGAGACCCCTCAGCCCCTCACTGCCTGCGCGACTCAACTCTCAATGCTCCCTTTCCCGCCAACCAACTCGCTCACGCACCCTTTATAAAGACTGCCGCCAACGAACATACAAAACTCTCGTCCGAGTTATCTTCTTTCACCATGAAAAAGGAGATACGGCGTGAACCCTTCCCGTTTGACGAGAACGTTGTATTTCGCGAGTCGTCATTCTTCAAGAAACCGAACACACCACTGTCTCTTCCAACGCCGACAGAAGTGAGAGAAGTGGCGAGTCGCTCCGAAAACCCTAGAGCTAAGAACGTAACTCGGCCTCCGCCTGTAACTTTTCCTAATCTAGGGCTATTAGTGAAATACGGGACAGAGGTAGCACTTGCTGAGGGGCAATGCCTCCTATTCGTCCGCAACACTCTTTCCGAAGTCGTACCTGTTCCGGAAGTGTATGGGTGGTGCAAGGACGGCGATCAAGTCTTCATTTATATGGAGCTGGTGGACGGCATGACGTTAGAGAAGAGCTGGGACACAATGACTGAAGGAGAAAAGACGTCCGTTTGTCAACAATTGCATGACATGGTCGATGAATTGCGCCGTCTTAAGCAGGACTCTTGGCCACCATTCATTGGTAAGTTCAACTTCGTTAGGTTAATCTGAAAGCTCCATCGCTCTAGTCTACCATCAGAATTTTGTACAGCGTTTGTCTAATTCTCCGACCAGGTCATGTTGGCAAGCAACCGCTGTTGGACATCATTTTTACAGATAGCGACTCTCCAACTGCAGGGCCATTCGAGAGCGTCTCTATCTTCCACGACTGGTTCACAACCGCATATGGTCCAACCCGGGATGTCCAACATGCATCCCCCCATCCATACCGCTCCTTTCTCCCCGACGATGTTGCTATTGTGTTTACGCACGCTGATTTACACCCAAGTAACATCATTCTGTCATCTGGTCCTAACCCTCAGATCATTGCAATCATTGATTGGCATCAATCTGGATGGTATCCAGATTATTGGGAGTATTGCAAAGCTCGGTGGACCTCGCGGATTGGCCAAGAATGGGAATCGAAATATCTGCCTCTAGTACTGGACCGTCGAGAATTCTATGACTACTGGGACTATTTCGTTCTAGCTCGTGGGCTCTGAGAGGACTCCTAGGATGTCTGGTAGTCTCGAAGACAAAATTGATCGCAAAGGATGTTTAGAGTCAGAGGATTGAGACTGTATACAAAAAGTATGGAACGCTGAACTGTGCAAGTTGTTACAAGATCTCTCAGTTATCACAACACAGCTGCATCGCTTCCAGCCCCAATTCGTTTCAGCCCCCCTCAGTTTTTGGGAGCATTGTCGACCACCTGAAGAGCTCTTTCGGCCATGACCCCATTCTGTACGAGTGCAGCCACCACAGCTCGGAGCCATGTCTGACAGTTTTGAATATCGACTCTCTGTCTTGATCCCTGTTGTTATGGAAATCAGTACATGTCAATGAGCAGGATCTTACAATACGATGGACAACGAACCTGACTAGTGGCCGATCGCAAGCTTCCACCTGGTGCGGGAATGCTGAGCGCAACTTGCTCGAGATAGTCATGGGCTGTCGTATCCGTGCCTTTCCTTCCATTCCCCTTGACATCAACCACATGCTGATCAGCAACTTCGGCCAAAGGTAGGAGCTGATAATCACGAGTGGTAGTACTAGGGTTGTAGTTCCGTTTGAAGGCAACCTGGAAGCCATTCTTTGCGTCTCCCGTGGCGTGAATGAGCTTTCCAACGTTTTGGTCGTCGTCCTTTTGCGGGACCCATAGACCCCAGTGGGCGGGGAAAAGGGGAGAGTTATATACAATAAGGTAAACTGTACGAGGCATGTTGGTGAAATGTACTTTGGGTCGCGAAAAGACGAAATGAACTCCTGGGCGTGGACTGAATTGGAAAGACAGATTGGGGTGGAAGTAAATATGGGTTGAGATGAGTGCTGATGAGAATTTAGTGATGAAAGTTGGTGTAAGAGATGTGGATTGGTTCAGGCAGAAGGCCTTGCCTATATAGATACTAGCGCTAGCACGGACCCCAAACAGTGGCCGCAACGCCACTTCCACCAACATTTAGTTGATACATACCTGGAACCTTTATACGTCCATCTCCGTCGTCACAAAGTCTCTCTACTTTGAGCTTTCTTCCAAAATTAGCTGAGTAGCAGAATGGCTCCTTCGCCCAATACGAATCCATTGGCCTCAAATTTACTAGAGAACAGCTACAGTAGCGCGCGCTTCAAAATGTTTTTTCTTGAGAGGCCGTAATCCTCCGACGTCGTGCCTTGTATTGCTTGCACAACCAATGGAGTTATAAAAGCCTAAGACAAATGGACCTAAGGTTTGCTGTGCCGCAGCGCGTGCTCGAACATTGAACAAAACATTGATGCTGTGCAAATCGGATCTCCACTGGTGTGGATCTAAGTCTGCTGTGCCGCAGCGCGTGCTGGGACACGACACCCCACAAAGGTCGCTGCAAGGTACTCGGGTAAATGGAAGGAAGCAGGAAAATACCGGGCGCGTAATTTGTATTATTTGAAACTGAAATTCAATTGACCACAGAGAAAAACGCGGAGGTGCATCGAATGCGCCTAGCGGCCGTCAACAAGCATCGTGGCTGTTGACGTTTGTCAGGAGATGACCTTCAGACGCGCCCTAATCTTCATAGTCAATATCCTTGAGGCGGTCTTTGAGAGCCTCAAGCTGGGTCAAGAAGCCACCCGAATGTTACTAAGACCTCCCATATAGCACCGTGGTGGCCATGGCGCTTCAGCCTGCGCCACGCTCACAGTATCGCAATTCTGCGTCTTGTTGTACTAAATAATGCGTGTGATGCTTCACGGCGCGCTTCAACGCGGACAGACAGTTGCCAGCTGCAACGTTGCCAAGACTGCAGCGGACTAGCCATTGTAGGAATAACTTGACGTGCTCGACGGAAGACGTGTGTGGGAAGGGCACTGCATCCTCGCACATAACTTGCAGCACTGTCTCTGAGCAGCTTGATCTTGTAAGCTTGGGAGCCTTTTCGCCTTCGGGTAAATAGCACACTCACTTTGTCTATAGCCGTACGATGGTGCAATAAGACTTCACACTTGATGGTATCAGGCGCGACTTGATCTTGGCGCGCGTAGGAAGACGACGTGTGACTTATACGTTCTTTGCACGCGCTTGCGGGTTGGCGACGAATGTAGATGCATGCCTCGTTTACGACCTATCGTTTGAAGCATGATTGCAGCTGGAGTCTAGCGGAAGCTGTGGCGGATGTAGGGTGGGGCTGGAGTGAAGCCATAAGGGAGGAAGGAGAGATAAGCACGGATGGGGGACCACGGTACAGACGGCGCATGAGTGTGCGCGTGGCTGAGGACGCCTTGTTGCTCGAATGACTGCTTAAAACTGTAAACAGGATCATGGCGGGCGGCATAGCTCGACATATGCCTCATTTTGTTCGCACACTTCCATGCTCTGGTACAGTTAGTATTCAACTAATGACGATGATATGCTGCCATAGGATTGAGTCAAGGTCAGTGGACGGTTTGATGTTCAAAGCATCGACGAGCCGGTGAATAGAAGTTGCACTATTGCATTCGTTTCAACTTTTGTTGTTATGGCTAGATGTGTATGGCCGCATTAAGCTAACAAAACGCTCAAAAGAAAAAGGTAAACCTGTGTGCTTCATTCGTGCAGCAAGCCAAATTACAATCATCCATGCGAGGTGGCCTTGTCAGACAGCGCTTGTAGCCTCCGACGTCCGCCGAATTTCTCCAAGCATAACATGACACCACCACGAAGGTTGCTCTTTCGGCCCTATGGTCAACGAAAGCGGCGGGAGCATGCCGAGCACCTGCGACGCGAAGATGTTCTGTTTTGACTCGTGGAGGAAGCAAGTCCACCCGCTCTCCAGCAGCTCAACGATCTGGTACGCCAGGACCCCGGACATGGCCATGCACTTGAAGCTCCGCGACTCCTGCTGCAGCCTGACAAGGTCTGCCAGCCGCTCGACAGCTTTGCTGACATACCCGAGAACAAACCGTAGGCACTTGACCTTGGTGACATTGCATCATTCCAAGTCCGTCGCCACTTGGCAGCACACCAGCACACCCGGGCTGTCAAGCTCAGCCAAGCGCTTGGCCTCATTTTCTATGGATTCCTCCTACGGAGGGGAGAGGAATCCAAATTCGGCGGGCCCCGTGGGATACTGGGGCATGTCGTCTCTGTTAAAGTTCATTGGATGCGGGAATACGCCGGGGCCTGACGGCTCCTGCGACCCCGGGTTCAGAGCGCGCATAGTGTCCGTGGAGGAGTTGATGAAGGGCATTGGATGCAGGAATACGCCGGGGCCTGACGGCTCCTGCGACCCCGGGTTCAGAGCGCGCATAGTGTCCGTGGAGGAGTCGATGAAGGGCATTGGATGCAGGAATACGCCGGGGCCTGACGGCTCCTGCGACCCCGGGTTCAGAGCGCGCACAGTGTCCACAGAGTCGACGTGAAAGTCCATTAGGGACGGGAATGGGCCGGGGCCTAACGGCTCCTGCGACCCCGGGTTCAGAGCGCGCACAGTGTCCACAGAGTCGACGTGAAAGTCCATTAGTGACGGGAATGGGCCGGGGCCTAACGGCTCCTGCGACCCCGGGTTCAGAGCGCGCACAGTGTCCACAGAGCCGTCCCCGCCGGCACCACCCCCCCCATGTTGATAGATACCGGCCCCAGCATGTTCGGCACCAACATGTTCGGCACCAACATGTTCATGGTCGACAAGGGTTACCCGAGGAGCCAGTGGACGGTAGCCTCGAGCGCTGCACGCTCCGACGTCGACGGCGCCGTTGTCGTCGGATGGCATCGGGCTAGCGCTGCGCTGCGGCTCGACGCTCCACTGCCCGGCGTGCAAGTCGGCATCCTGGCCAGCTTGCCTGTAGGAACACCGGTACCGGGCCTTCCGGCACCGCTGGCAGCCGTCCAATTCACCTGTGCATCTCGCCTATGCGCTGTTAGCAGGCGGGATAAGTCGCATGGCGGGCCTTTGGTCCTTCACCTTTTGCTGGTGGCAGAATGCACACGCTGGCCCCTTCTTTTTGGAGAATCTCCTGTTGCCGTTAGCCTGGCTCCAAGCAGGTGGTCTGGTGTCGTGTCGTGTCGTGTGCGTGGTGTGTGGTGTCGTCTACGGGCGAACATACCTGTACGTAGAGGGTGGCATGATTGCAACATCGACACTGCGTCTTGCGCGAGCCCTCTTGGTATATCACAGCGAGTAACGTAGCTATCAGTACCGAATCCGATGCTCAACAAGAGCAGACTCACCTCGGGGTTATCTATAGTCTGGACGCACCGCGCCACTACGGCCGATGCAGGATGCAGTGAGCTTCGTAGCCACCTGTGCAACGCTTGCACAACACGATATTGGCTGCCGCCGGGCCCGCTTCTACCGTGATGCTCCATGCGCGTACCCAAAAATATGGGGAGCCAATATCGGTTGCATGCGCGTTGCACGTCGTTCCATGTTTCAAGTATTACTTGATGTTACTTGATGTCGCGGATGGAGAATAGCGTGGAGAACAAACAACGTGAAGAAAAGTGCACGTTCGGCGCTGCATCCAAGTGAAACCCGCTAAATGTAATTAATATTACGTGATGTCACGGATGGAGACTAGCGTGGAGAACAAACAACGCCACGAAAAGAGCAAACAACGCCGCGAAACGCAGGGGAAAACGAAAACGTAAAGAAAAGTGCACCTTCGACGTTGCATCCAAGTGGGTCCCGCTAACTGTGGTTTTCGTCTTGCATATCTTTCTTCATCCTGACGAACTGCGTGTGCTCGCTCACATGCTCACATGCTGCACGGACACAGTAACGTTAATGGCAAGGATCGCCCAGAGAACGAATAACCCACAGGCAAACGAAGTGGAATTATAGATCGGTGCTTAATCGGACCCGAGCCCCGAGTTCTGGGAGGGGGGGTGGGGGGCTAAAGACGGGCCCCAGGCGGCAGGGCGCCTAACCTGGCCTGCAAAGCCAGGTCACAGGAACCTGGAACAGGGATGAGAAAGACTGGACGATGCTGGCTCACTTGTTTGCTAGTTTGATTCTTTTTCAGGCGCCCGTGACCATTATGTTGTGTAGCTCATTTAGATTAACCACTTGCCGTTGAATTTGCCGTGATGCAACGAAAATAATCGTCGTCGTTGAGGTACCTGCACTGCGATGCCGTTGGGTGGCGAGAATGAGAGCATCGATGACGGTTTTTTATTGCATTGCTTACTAGACTGCTAGATGTGGATTCTAATACTATGCCTCATTGCTGCCTTGATGGAGATGAGTCGCCAGATGCAAGTTTGTTCGTGGTACAGTACAATCCAGGTTTGCCAGTGGGCTGAGGCGGTGTGGCGCCTCACAACCTGGTTCGTGAGAAGTGTCCTGGTCTCATGCACAACAAACTCGAAGGATATTGGACGGCGACTTCATCGCCGGCGGAGGATATGCGCTGTACTTCTAACGCTTTAGTCCTTAGTAGCTGTAAAGAAAGGGGGGGAGGTTTCAAGTGTATCTGTATCTGGCGGTAACCAGGGCTGACTTGTTTTGTCTTTAGATACGAATCTGTTGAAGCGGCTATTACGATGAGCTAGGAAGTAGACATCTGTGTTGTATTCTCTGCACAGTACGTATGCAAAATGGATGCGGGTTTGCGATCCCCGTTGTCGAGTGCTTTGCTCCAGCTAATTACAACTCGTTTTTCACAGTTACACGTGCTCTCTTATTCCTACAGTCCACAAGCTGATGTTCGTCGCATCTCTCCTCCTTTGCTCTCTTCAGAATGCCTTTTTCTTGTCCACATGTCTGAGTCGGATCCTCCTTTTTGCGCACATCGTTTGTCGAGATATCTTTCAGCCCCTCCAGGCATTTTAGGAGGCGGTTGATGCTTTTCGTCGTCTCCTCAATGCATTCAATTAGCTGAGGGAGTTGCGAGTGGAGCTCCAACAACGCCCTCCCTGTCGCAACACACTCAATTAGCTAGGGCCTTGAACGTTTCATGCAGACATACCGGGCTCAGGGCGCGGGGCTGAATACAGCATATGATGTCGCTGGACACTTATGCGCACCTTCCCCTCTACTTCATCCTGACAAGCCGGGCCTCTAGCCTGACAAGCCTTTTTGCATTCTGGTGCTAACTCCGAAGTATGAGAAGCTGATCGAATAGAATGAGGGTTGTCTTCCATCTTAACCGCTTCAGCTGACTCGCCAGAATCGTTTGCGGGGAACTAGTATGCTTAGCAACAGGTCACATCAGTCTAGCATCGATATACGCACCATGTGCTGGTATGGCGTCGGATCTTCGATGGTATCTGGAGAACTCATTCTGGGTTTGAAAGGGAGGATGTTCTGGGAAGTGGACGAGTGATTGATCTCAGAGACTCAGGGCAAGAGGCCCCCTTTATATTCCGCTTCTTACTGCTCAGCCGATTGTCTAGGATCACCTTGCATGCCCGATCATCTGTGCTCTGCGCTAGCGCACGCTATTCAAGCCTGAGTATCGTCTGCCTTGTCCTCTCCTCTCGTGGAACAACTCCGAACACTTCGCCAATCGGCGATTGCTGTATTCTTGATTAGAGGAGACTGCACGGGAGGATGGGGAGCCGAGGTGATGGTTCAATTACGTCGATATGTCGGGATCAATCTGGATTCGAATTGACTAAGGAAAGGAAACTATCTAGGAGATTCGTGATCATTACATATCAATTTGTTCCTTTGGATCTGCTGGATCTGTCCCACAGATCAACGATCCATCCCACAGATCCACGATCCATCCTATAAATCCACGATCCATCCCACAAATCCACGATCCATCCCACAGATCCACAGATCCATCACGTGATGCCTTTGTTACGTGTCCATACTGTCATCAGTCTCATATCCGACATCTCCAATCATGAGGTCTGAGGCGTATTCCTCGTAATCCTCATCAGAGCCAGTGACCCGAGTAGCCGCATTCATTTGGTCAAATTCAGCGCCGTCTAACGTCTTGGATACCTCAGCGATAATGCCTCCAGACTCCTCCCGCACCACCCTGACGGCTCGTTTTGGTCCCTGCTCCATGAAATGTTTGATAAGCCGAAACATGGCCCACGCAAAGCGGGTGAGAATAAACTCGGACGAAACCCCTACTATTTCAACAGGCCGGTTATGGAACTTAAGCCCAAGGTCACACGTCGGCTCAAGAAAATGGACGGTCCAACGACCGCGCTTGCGTACAAGTACAAAATCGCATTTATCAAAAGCTCGATGAATGTCGGGGCGTAATGCAAGTGTATTTGCTATATCCTCTGTACTGGCGCCTGATGTCTCCGGTCGCGCATTGTAGCTTATCATGTCGTTTTTACGGAACCAGTCGAGCTCGTAGCGCGGACAAAGATGTGCACATTCGATATAGTCCCGATATTTCGAAACAATGCAGGACTGGTCGCGGATGATAACAGCGTCAGTAACGGGGAGCACGAATGGCGCGCTCCTTTTCGAGCTGTCCGAGTTATTTTGTCCGCACCATTGACTTGGTACCTTCTCATGGGGAAACGTCCAATGTTGGAATGTTGGGTATATAGGATACTTGTAGTGGCCGTCGTTTTCTAGTACTGTCGACTCAGTCGATGGGCGAGGTACGTGGAAAAAGTATTCTCCAACTGGTATGATGTCATCCTCTTGCAAGTCCAGCTTCGACCCGTCTCGCTCAATAGTGAGGTATCCGTCCCATGCGTTGCATGCGATGAGTCTACAG
This sequence comes from Darksidea phi, assembly GCA_030770425.1. Classification (NCBI taxonomy): domain Eukaryota; kingdom Fungi; phylum Ascomycota; class Dothideomycetes; order Pleosporales; family Lentitheciaceae; genus Darksidea; species Darksidea phi. The sequence continues at coordinate 85,696 of JASJFT010000147.1, forward strand.
GCCAGAAGGGCAGTGCCAGCGTGCAGCCCACCATTTGGGCCGTCCCAGGCATACAACTGAAGGAGGCAATTCTGTCCGAAGATTTCCGGATAGGCCGGGTGCTTGAAAATGACGCAGCGGTTGTTCATAATCGGGGAGCCATCGTTTGGAACCGGCCCACGAACGGATGGGCGAAGCTGAATGGTTTCCATTGAGGCAATCCGATTGGAGCGATTTTCCGATGCGTTCCTGGTGTTCCGCTTTACGATGTAAATGATGGCTAGTCGTACGGCAGCTTTGACGTGAAACGGTTGTTATGGTCGATCGGCAGAAGCCACAATAAAAGTTGGTGTAAGAGATGTGGATTCATTAGGCCAGAGGCCCTACCTATATAGCGGCTAGCGCTAGCACGGACCCCAAACATGAGTGTCACAGCACCAACTCGCAACCATTCACATCCGTCACGTGCCGTACTTACACTCACGGCACTCCTTTCACCTGACCTCATCGCATAGGGTATATATGGCACCCACTCGCCTTAGTATTAGCTCTTCATAGCACAACTTATATTCTACCCTGATCCTAGCATATCTGTACCGCGACACTGCCCTGCTTGGACGAAAGCGCTCGGATATATCCATCGAGTACCAGCATACCCCTCTACCGCAAGCCTACTACTGAATCCGCGTCTCCACTCCGGTCGTATCTCCTCGGCCTCTTTGCTGCGAATCGACTCCTCTGTCCGCAAAAGAATGTTCTGGTAAGGCATCGCAGTCGGTTAGGCCAGAATTATAATATTGACATTACAGTGAAATGGATCCGCCCATCGGGCGATTGCTGTATTCTTGATTAGAGGAGACTGCACGGGAGGATGGGGAGCCGAGGTGATAGTTCAATTACCTTGATATGCCGGGATCAATCTGGATTCGAATTGACTGAGGAAAGGAAACTATCTAGGAGATTCGTGATCATTACATATCAGTTTGTTCCTTTGGATCTGCTGGATCTGTCCCACAGATTCACAGATCCATCCCGTGATGCCTTTGTTACATGTCCCCGTCATCATCCTCAATGTCCTCGTCATCATCCTCAATGTCCTCGTCGTCATCCTCAATGTCCTCGTCGTCATCCTCAATGTCCTCGTCATCATCCTCAATTCCAATCATTCGGTCGTCGCCGTGTTGCTCGTAATACTCACTACGGTCCAATTCAGCCATGTTCAACGTCTTGGATACCTCATGGAAAGCGCCTTCAGATTCCTCCCGCACCCTGACGGCTCGTCTTGGTCCCTGCTCCATGAATTGTTCGACAAGCGGAAAAATAGCCCATGCAAAGCGGGTAAGAAGAAACTCGGACGAAACCCCTCTTACTTCAACCGGCCGGTTATGGAACTTGCGCCCAAGGTCATGCGTGCGCTCAAGAAAATGAATAGTCCACTCACGGCTCTTGGGGACAAGTATAAAGTTGCCCCTATTAAAAGCTCGATGAATGTCGGTGCGCATTAGAAGTACATTTGCCATATCGGTTGGACCGGCGTCGCCTGATGCATCCCGGCGCGTTGTGTACCGGGTCATTCCGTTTACACGGAACCAGTCCAGGTCGTCGCGTGGACAGAGATATACACGTTGTATATTATCCCGATATTTCGAAATAATACAGGAATTATCGCGGTCAAGGGCTTCGGCCATCACGACGGTTATTCGGCCCACGTTGTTCTCTCCGCCCCATTGACGTGGTACCCTCCCATGGGGAAATGCCCAATGTTGGAAGGATGGGTATATTGGGTATTTGTAATGGCCGCCGTTTTCTGGTGGCGGCTCAGTCGGTGGGCGTGGTACGTTGAAATAATATTCTCCAGCCGGTATGAGCTCATCCTCTCCCAAGTTCAGCTTCGAGCCGTCTTGCTTATCGGTAAGGTATCCATCCCATGCGTTGCATGCGATGACTCTACACGCCAGCAGAGCAGTGCCAGCGTGCAGCGCACGATGGCCGTCCCAAGCATACAACTGAAAGAGTATGTTCTGTTCGAACGTGTCCGGATAGGCCGGGTGCCTGAAAATGACTTTGTGGTTGTTCATGGCGGGGTGGTGATATTTTGGCATGCGGTCACGGACGGATGGGCGAAGTACAAAGGATTCCATCCCTTGCAACGCTTCTGTATCCAGTTAGTTAGGGGTTCAGATGGCATGAAGATTGGACTTGCCGAGAAAGACTAATTCTGCTAGTCGAGGGGCTCTCTGTTCGTATGGCTGTCGTGATGGTTGCTTGCAACGCTTCTGTATCCAGTTAGTTAGGGTTCAGATGGCATGAAGATTGGACTTGCCGAGAAAGACTAATTCTGCTAGTCGAGGGGCTCTCTGTTCGTATGGCT